>SKCR01025405.1:0-278832 GCA_019454045.1 Zanthoxylum bungeanum
TAAACAACAAAATAAAGGGGCGCGGCGAAGTACTGCCGTAAAGGTGGCCTTTTGGGGCTCTTGATCTCTCAAAGAGAGGACCTTTAGACCAACATACTATGCCCATGCGCGTCACATCACATCATGCATACAAACATAAAGACAATCATATCAAACTAAGTATGCCCGATTGAACACATCTTACATCCAACCGAACACACGTCAACCGGCGCGGCAAAGCATCGTGGTAAAGGGCTTTAAACCCCTCCCCATGCGCTCGATTGAGTCATGCACAAATAAGCAACATGCAGAATTTAAGTGACGAAAAATAAATAACCAAAGCAACACAAAACAAAAGAGGGTGCCGTTTACTCAAGTGGTACGTGGAGTTGTATCCCAAGTACAGACCGCACTACCGTCCATTCGGATTCGGCTACGGAATTTACGTCTGGGTTTCCATCCTATATACCACAAGAGATGACACCCTTCCATTCATCCAATACCCACAACACACATCATACACAAATAATATTCAACAAAGAAGTAAAATACAGTCAAAATAAATAACAAGAATCAAATGAAGATGAGTATGGGAAGTACCCTCAGGTCTAACCTTTCAAGCCATCTCTCGGACTAGTGTTTCACGAAGATCGGAAGGGGTAATGCTCCGCAACCTTTCTGGTTCAATGGTTTGCCTTTTCCTTCACTGTACGGCCGCTCGAGCTACTGTTTTCGACTCCGTTTTGCTGCTGTTTCCTTGTGGTTTCACCGCTGTTTCCTCTGTATTTTTTGCTTACTGTTTGTGGACTGTTTTGATGTTCTTGGTGGATTGTTTTGGGTGCTCTTGGTGGACTGTTTTGATGTTCTTGGTGGACTGTTTTGGGTGCTCTTTTGGTGTTTTAGGCTACGATTTTGGTGTGTTTGGGGAGGTATTGGGCTGCTGTTTGGGACAAATTTCAGGGGTAGTTTCGGTGCTGTCAGGGGCTGATTTCAAGGGTTAGGGGGCTGCTGTGTGTTGTTCTCGTTAATTGGTGAGGGAAGGGTGTTGTGTGTGTTGTTTTGTTTGTTTTTGTAGTTTTCGTGTGATCTGGAGAGTGTCTTGATGTCTTGGGCGTGTATTAGAGAGAGTGGAGAGTTGAGAGGGCTTTTTTTGTGAATGAGCTAGGGAGATTCGAGAGAGTGGAGAGTTGAGGTGGCTAGGTTAGTGCATGTTTATATAGGAGAGAGCTAGGGTTTTCCCTTGTCTCACAAGGAAGAGATTTGTTTCCAAATAGGAGTGATAGGAATGGTATAAACAAGATTGAGGGGGGACAAAATATTTTAAATTAGGAAGTCAACTAATTTAAATTGGTAGATGTCTTATTAGATTAGGAAGTCAAATATTTTAAATTGGTAGATGTCTTATTAGATTAGGAAGTCAATATTTGATTAGCTTTGATTGGTTAGGATTGATTTTAATTAGGCATATCTTATTTTAATTTTAGTATATGAATTATTTAAATTAGGCATGATTTTAGTTTAAGTTGGTAATTGTTTATTTATGTTTGGTAAATATTTTATTTGATTATTTAATTTATTTAATTATTATCTTATTTAGTTAATGTTTTAATTAATATTTATTTATTTAAATTGGGATGTGTTTTATGGGCTTTGGGGGGCTAATTGGGCTGGGGTGCGAGGCTAGCAGCAAAACCAGAAATACCGACTCCGTTCGAACGCCAATTCGAACGCGGCACGAACGTCCGCAATCTACCTGACGTTCGAACGAAGTAACGAACGCAGCACTAACGAAGACAGTGAACTTGTGAAATGAACTAGATGACGTACTTATTCTGAATTTCCCCTTCCGACCTCCGTTTCCCGCAATATCCTTAGCTAAAAAAGTAGTGCCTCCAACTGAGACTCATCATCGGGTTTCACATGCGAAAATGCAATGCCTACAGTCGCCCCCACTTTGATGGGACCTGTGTAATGTGTAACAGTGACAATCCTATCAAAGTTATGCAATGCATTTTCACTTACCTGGCTCGCCAGCTGCCACTTGACTTACCATGTGTTGAGTTGAGTTGGATGGTGGGGTGCTGCGACCCCTGGTTCATTCCCGAACCATGCTGTGATGTGGTCCATTCCCGAACCGTTACTGTGAGGTGGTCCATTCACAAACTGTTACTGTGAGATGTCCATTCCCGAACTGTTACTGTGAGATGTCCATTCCCGAACTGTTACTGTGAGGTGGTCCATTCCCGAACCGTTACTGTGAGGTGGTTCATTCCCGAACCGTTACTGTGAGGTGGTTCATTCCCGAACCGTTACTGTGAGGTGGTTGATTCCCGAACCGTTACTGTGAGGTGGTTCATTCCCGAACCATTACTGTGAGGTGTCCATTCCCGAACTGTTACTGTAAGGTGGTCCATTCCCGAACCGTTACTGTGAGGTGGTTCATTCCCGAACCGTTACTGTGAGGTGGTTCATTCCCGAACCGTTACTGTGAGGTGGTCATTCCCGAACCGTTACTGTGAGGTGGTTCATTCCCGAACCGTTACTGTGAGGTGTCATTCCCGAACTGTTACTGTAAGGTGGTCCATTCCCGAACCGTTACTGCGAGGTGATTCATTCCCGAACCGTGCTTCTTTCTTGGAGTGCCATTCCCAGCTTGTTCATTCCTGAACTGTATTTCCATTCCCGGACTATATCTCCATTCTTGGAGTGTCATTTCCGACTTGTTCATTCCTTGAACTCTGCTCCATTCTTGGATTATATCTCCATTCTCGGAGTGTCATTTCCGACTTGTTCATTCTTGAACTCTGCTCCATTCTTGGATTATATCTCCATTCTCGGAGTGCCATTCTCGGCAGAACTGATCTGATGTGATGATGCAGGCCTCGCCCCCAGAATGCCATACCCGGCAGAAACTGATCCGATGTAATGTGGGCCTCGCCCCCAGAATGCCCTACCCGGCAATGCTGACACTGAAGTGGGCCTCGGCCCTAACTGCTACCGATATGGGCCTCGCCCCCAGACTGATACTGATGTGGGCCTCGACCCTCGGGATTCATCCCAAACTGATACTGATGATATGGGCCTCGCCCATGTGATCCGTTCCTGAAGACTGCTGACATTGTACTGTTACTGCTTCTGGTTGGCTTGCATTCGGCGCTTTCTTTTTTCTCCTTTGAAACCTGTTATTACAAAACAGAACAAACACGAAAGGATGCAAAATGCGTTACGTGTATGCATGCATGAATGTTCCTATCCCGTCGGGTTAGGTCTTCCGTCAATTCTCTTGGTGACTGTTTAGCCTTCTCTTCCTCAGACAAGCTATTTCTTCAATCTGTCTACGTTGATCGGCTCGGTGAACTAATTCCCTTCCAAGTCTGATATTTTCACTGGCTCTATTTCCCAATTTCTGAATGTCTATCTTATCTGTTCTGTTTGCTTACTTCGAAGGTTCCCCGTGTTCATCACTGGATTCCATAGTACCAAGGTTGAATGCTTTTCTCAAATATTCTCATATTGCAGAAGAGTTTCAGCAAAATGAACGTCTTTATTATTGTTGAGGAAAAGAGTTCGAAAAAGTAAAATAAAAATCAATGTCATTTAAAAAAACTGGATCAAATAGACTAGGAGGAACATCTCCATCATCCGCAGCACTGCCTTCTTCCTCGGCCTATGGTTCTTCACTGTCATCCATGTAAGAAGCTTGGTGGTTGATGGTTTCTTTTCATGGGTTGGGTATTTTATGGGAATCTATGAGATCTTGAATTTCATTCCTGAGGCGGGTGCAGTTGTCGGTGTCATGGCCATGTAGCTGGTGGAAGTGACAATAAAGGTTCACATTTATGTGTGGTGGTGGGGGTGTGGAAGTGGCTTGCCTTCTAAGTGTTTCAAGATTCCTTGTCCCTGTAACTTTTCAAACACCTTCGACAAAGGTCTACCAAGGTTGGAGAATTGCCTGTTTTCGATGGCAGCGACTTCGATAGTAGCGGGCTTTGTCTCAGAAGGCCCCCCAAAAGTTCTTTTATTCTGGCCATAAAACTTTCTGTTTTCAGCCTCCTCTTCCTCAATATCCATGACAGTTTCCCTCAACTGTCGAAAATCAGAAATCATCGAAGTCATCCTCCTCAGCTTACTATAAATAGAGGGCTTGGTGCCCTTGATAATCATCTTAATTTGGTCTTTCTCTGAAGGCCGAGTCTGCATTTTCAAAAGCTGGCTTCTCCAGCGATCCACATACTCTTTGAAATTTTCCTCTGGCTTCTATTTAGTGTTCTCCAAATCACGGAGTGACAAGTCAATTTCTAAGTCTGTAACATACTGCTTCAGAAAAGCATCAGCTAGTTCTTTCCAATCTTCTTTAACCTTCTTCTCAAGGCTATGATACCAAACCACAGGTGCCCCCTCGAGTGACATCCCAAACATCTTTTGGACTTGGCGTTGTGATAGGCCCACTGAACTCATGACTGAGACATATTGCTGCAGATGGACTCTCGGGTCTCCATTCCCATTAAACTTGGCCATGTCGGGCATTTTAAACTGAGCTGGCAGCTGTTCTCCGAAGGTCATTGCCTCATAATCTAACAACTATTCATGTTTACCCCTCATTTTGCGGGTAACTGTTTCAACCTGATCCCGAAGCTTCTGAAATTCTGTCTGAGACCCAATCATTTTGCCTGTTGCATACTCTGCTATGTCATCATCAAAAGTGGGGATATCATCCCCCAACCCATTCGGAGGCTCCTCGCGCCTCACATTCTCAGAATTTCCCCCAGCACGGGGCACAGCCATATTTGTCATGGCAGTGGTCATGGCTTGCAACTGTTCGGTGACCTTGGCGAGACTGTTTTCCAACTGATCTATATGGGATACCTCAATATCTGATTCACTCATGTCTGTTCCCAGTATTTTGGTGAGTCTTCCCTTTTCCCTAACCCAACGGGAATCTATGATGGCTTTTTGAACACAAGGGTTAGCATGATGTATGTATGCATGATGTGCATAAGAAGTATATAACATATACTAAATCAAATAAAATCTTCAAACAAATCGGCCTATTATCATTTTAGAAGCTTTTGGGACAACTGTCATAAGAGTGAACCCGTCCCAGTTTAAATGGCCCAACGAGTTCATGTCTTATGGCAAAGAGCCCAACTAAATCCAAATGATAATATTCCGAACACAATCATAAAATGGCCCATTGTTATTTAGAAGCCTTTTGGCCCAATCGTCATAAGATATGTTCTTGTCCCAGTTTAAATGGCCCAACAAGCCCATATCTCATGACAAAAGACTCAGATGGATTCAAATAGCAATGTTCCCAAACATAAGCATACAAGGAAGATATTATAAACATAAAATAATAACTTCTACCGTGTGGCCCACCATCATTTCAGAAGCTTTGGGCCTAATTGTCATAGGATACGAACTTGCCCCAGTTTAAATGGCCCAGCAAGTTCGCATTTTTGACAAAGATTCCAATTCATCCAAATGATAATGGTCCTAAAGCACAAGGAAATATTTGTTATAGGCTATACAACCCGGTCTACGCATGGGTTCGTGGGAGTATGGACAAAGGCTCTCACCGGCGAAAGACGGCCCACAACTAGGTCTCCCCAATCAAGGGTTCGAGCAACCAAGTGAGCACACCCTTTTTTATACACTAAGGTACGTGCCAATGAGCTATGGTGTGTGACAGACTGTCAAATGGATTTCCCGTTGTAGATTCCCCAGAGGGAAGGTGGAGCGAGGCTCACTTAAATACCCAAGCCTCTTAGGCTCTTATCGCTTGGTGTCAGGAATAAACAACGAGTCCTCCAAATTAGTCCATCACAATAGGCTACGAGTAGATGGCTATCTAGGTGCCTTCGCAGCTTTTCCTTCTAGAAAGGTAGTGAGTGAAGGAAGACACCAAACCATTACCTAGCCTCAAAATGCCTTTGATCACAACCCCCATTTCACACATTTGTAGACACGGTTAATTAAAGCATAAATCTATACATTACAAGGCATTTATTTCGGGGCCGATTCTCTATCCCCAGTGGAGTCGCCAGACTGTGGGAACACAGAAACTGGATGACGTAATGCTGTTCCAGGCTCGGGGGCCTAGTTGGGAGTACGGAGTAGCCAACGGAGGACTAAACCGGAGAATAAGGGAGTCGCCACCCGGTGTGAACCGGGACAAAGATTTAAGGCCGCACTCACCCCTCACAAGGGAAGACCTCAAACCATTGGGTTCGGAATGGTCCCTTACTTATGCAACTTGTAATGTAAAGATTTATGCAATGATCCAACCAAGCCTATGACATGCATTTCCAAGTGCACCACAATCCTAGATTCACATGCTTAAGAGTATAGTTTACATCTAACATACATGAAACCAAATCTTATTGCCAAATTCACATGCTCAAAGGTAGGCCTTTGCAACAACAAACACATAACATCATAAGAATACAATCACTCATGTAGATATAAACACAAACAGTCATGGTAACATTTGCGTGTAATATAAAGGAAATCAAAATGACGACAAATAATATTGTAGGCGCATAACAGAAATAGACAACTAGAGAGGTAATACAAATGCATAGCGTAAAAAAAAAGGGAACCGTATGCTAAGATGGACATGTCGTAATGTGATGCGAGAGAATCTGTTTACCGTATGCGTTCGTGCAGCATTCGTATACGCGTTCGAACGGTAAACAGAAGGTTCTCGTTCGAGTAGCGTTCGTAAACGCGTTCGAACGGGAATGAAACAGAATGCACACGTTCGTATGGCGTTTGTGAACGCGTTCGAACGGAAATGAAACAGAATACTCACGTTCGTATGGCGTTTGTGAACGCGTTCGAACGGAAATGAAACAGAATGCTCACGTTCGTATGGCGTTTGTGAACGCGTTCGAACGAAAATGAGACCTGATGCATGATAAGGCAAAATGCATGCGCGTTCGAGTTGCGTTCGTAAACGCGTTCGAACGGGAACAGACCTGATGCATGAAATGGGACGCAATACATAAACAACAAAATAAAGGGGCGCGGTGAAGTACTGCCGTAAAGGTGGCCTTTTGGGGCTCTTGATCTCTCAAAGAGAGGACCTTTAGACCAACATACTAAGCTCATGCGCGTCACATCACATCATGCATACAAACATAAAGACAATCATATCAAACTAAGTATGCCCGATTGAACACATCTTACATCCAACCGAACACACGTCAACCGGCGCGGCAAAGCATCGTGGTAAAGGGCTTTAAACCCCTCCCCATATGGGATCTTTCATACCACTTACTAAGCCCATGCGCTCGATTGAGTCATGCACAAATAAGCAACATGCAGAATTTAAGTGACGAAAAATAAATAAACCAAAGCAACATAAAACAAAAGAGGGTGCCGTTTACTCAAGTGGTACGTGGAGTTGTATCCCAAGTACAGACCGCACTACCGTCCATTCGGATTCGGCTACGGAATTTACGTCTGGGTTTCCATCCTATATACCACAAGAGATGACACCCTTCCATTCATCCAATACCCACAACACACATCATACACAAACAATATTCAACAAAGAAGTAAAATACAGTCAAAATAAATAACAAGAATCAAATGAAGATGAGTATGGGAAGTACCCTCAGGTCTAACCTTTCAAGTCGTCTCTCGGACTAGCGTTTCACGAAGATCGGAAGGGGTAATGCTCTGCAACTTTTCTGGTTCAATGGTTTTCCTTTTCCTTCACTGTACGGCCGCTCGAGCTACTGTTTTCGACTCCGTTTTGCTGCTGTTTCCTTGTGGTTTCGCCGCTGTTTCCTCTGTATTTTTTGCTTACTGTTTGTGGACTGTTTTGATGTTCTTGGTGGATTGTTTTGGGTGCTCTTGGTGGACTGTTTTGATGTTCTTGGTGGACTGTTTTGGGTGCTCTTTTGGTGTTTTAGGCTATGGTTTTGGTGTGTTTGGGGAGGTATTGGGCTGCTGTTTGGGACTGATTTCAGGGGTAGTTTCGGTGCTGTCAGGGGCTAATTTCAAGGGTTAGGGGGCTGCTGTGTGTTGTTCTCGTTAATTTGGTGAGGGAAGGGTTGTTGTGTGTGTTGTTTGTGTTTTTGTAGTTTTCGTGTGATCTGGAGAGTGTCTTGATGTCTTGGGCGTGTATTAGAGAGAGTGGAGAGTTGAGAGGGCTTTTTTGTGAATGAGCTAGGGAGATTCGAGAGAGTGGAGAGTTGAGGTGGCTAGGTTAGTGCATGTTTATATAGGAGAGAGCTAGGGTTTGCCCTTGTCTCACAAGGAATAGATTTTTTTCCAAATTAGGAGTGATAGGAATGGTATAAACAAGATTGAGGGGGGACAAAATATTTTAAATTAGGAAGTCAACTAATTTAAATTGGTAGATGTCTTATTAGATTAGGAAGTCAAATATTTTAAATTGGTAGATGTCTTATTAGATTAGGAAGTCAAATATTTGATTAGCTTTGATTGGTTAGGATTGATTTTAATTAGGCATATCTTATTTTAATCTTAGTATATGAATTATTTAAATTAGGCATGATTTTAGTTTAAGTTGGTAATTGTTTATTTTATGTTTGGTAAATATTTTATTTGATTATTTAATTTATTTAATTATTATCTTATTTAGTTAATGTTTTAATTAATATTTATTTATTTAAATTGGGATGTGTTTTATGGGCTTTGGGGGGCTAATTGGGCTGGGGTGCGAGGCTAGCAGCAAAACCAGAAATACCGACTCCGTTCGAACGCCAATTCGAACGCGGCACGAACGTCCGCAATCTGCCTGACGTTCGAACGAAGTAACGAACGCAGCACTAACGAAGACAGTGAACTTGTGAAATGAACTAGATGACGTACTTATTCTGAATTTCCCCTTCCGACCTCCGTTTCCCGCAATATCCTTAGCTAAAAAAGTAGTGCCTCCAACTGAGACTCATCATCGGGTTTCACATGCGAAAATGCAATGCCTACAGAGGGTTTCCAAGAGTTCGAAAGGAAACGGTGCAGACTACGTTTCCCTAACTAGATCAAGACTTCATGTTAACATTCGTTATACATGGAACTAGTCGAAGTAACCTTAAGTTGAGGAGTAAGGGATATAGTTATATAGATTTCTCAGAAATTCAGTAGCACGGTAATGACTCGTGACCCGAAGATTAAGGATTGTATTTCTGTAGGCTACTCGGTTTTAGGAATACAACAACAACATGAACATTCAAAACCATTAAAGAATCTGAAAATTATTAAAGGATTGGTTCCTCATTGGTTGCCTATCCAAAAGGAAGCTCTAACCAATATGATTCAAGGAATAAGGTATATTACCTACCTTTATGTATTTTGGTTCGAGAACGAATCATTTTAAAAATGGGAGAATTGTAACAGCCAAAACTTTACATTGTAGCTCAAATAAAATCACAACGGCTCGGAATAAATTTTTATTTTAATTTTAATTTTTTTAACATCTTAGAACTCATAAAATAATATTAAAATAAGTTTCATAACTTAGGAATCTCGTCCAGAGATCCTGAATAAATTTTCAGATTCGACACTTTTTTTATTTATTTGAGTCAACAGGCAGCTCTTCCGTATTTCAGTCCTAACTTTTTCATACGATCTCCAATTTTTTTCTAATTTTTATATCATCGGAAAGCCCATACCAAGACCTACAACTTCTATGTTGAATATTTTCCCAAATTGGGACCCGAACCAGGTCAACAATGTAAGTTTAATTCGCATGAACAATGTATTTCGTGAATAATTCAAAAATAATGAAACTCTTGCATTTCTTTTGAAGTGACCACTTTGCCCTTGACTTGTATTTGATAGAGATAACCCATGAGGCCATTTTTGGGACAATGTCTTCTTCTTTTTCTCACGATTCTTCTAGAAGAAAAAAACCAGCCCCCTAAAATTTTCTTCACTTTCTCTTCCATACTTATATGGTTTTGGCAGATTTCTTAGAAATTTTGAGCATGATCAAGATAAGTAAGCTTCTCAACTCCTTTCTCTTCTCATTTTTTTTCATTTTTGAGCATGAATAAAGGAAGCCCTAATTTTTCCCCAAGAACCTTAAATCTCATCTTGTTCATTTGAGCTTAAATTGAGTAGCTAGTGAACATCCACATGCATTTCATGATAGTTTGTTTACACATGGATTAGGTGTCAATTTTATAAATGCCCAATTTTCCTCGAAGCTTATGGGTTGGTCGAGTATTAGATGACATGTAGAGACTGTTTATGGCTTTTAATTGATAAGGAATGATTTTGGTTGAAGTGTTTGGATGATGTTTTAGCTTCTGAATAACATGTCTTGGCCGAATTCCAAGAGATGGTTGGGGGATTATTTTTTTTGTATTTTTATTGATAATATTTGTTTTGGGTACTGTAAAATATGGTGGTAATGGTTGAATTAAATAAAGTTGGAAGAGGGCGAAATTTGTAAGTTAAGCAGTAAGTGTAACTACTGTCCAAATCTAGACAAGTTGTGTTTTATCAATTATAAGTTGTGTTTTTGACGTCCAATTGATGAACCGTAAAATTCTGGATAAACTAAACACATAAGGTAGTAACATATCCAAAAATCGTAATGTTTAGATTTAGGATGAGGTCGAACTGAATTTTTTAAATTGGGCGACCTGCTGCCATTGCGTTAGGGTTGGTGCTCTGAGCGCCAATTTCTTATGTATTTCCCTATAAATACTCTTGTATATATTTTATTAATGAATAAAGTAGACAGTTTCTATAATATAAATTCTTTTATTATATGGTAAAGACGTAAATGACCATAGAGTGATTGGTTATGATACAGTTGCAAAAGCATCACAACTGACATTGAGCAGTATCATAACAGTATCTTTCTTTAATTGTTCCTGGTCAAGGTTTACAATTACTTGGTCAGTAAGTGAACCCGCTGAGACCGGTACATGTAATATATTGGAATATTAGATTCCAATGGTTTCTCCATAAACCATGAGTCTCGAGAGACTTGTATAGACACATAGGTGTTTATATCGGATAAACATTGAACGACTCACCGAAGATTCTTAATAGATGGTACACCAACATCAATAAGAATCTTCTCAGGTTGAGTGAGCATAGTGATCCTTCAACTTGAGATACCACTATGGATGTATGAGGTATCCTCCACACTTTGATGGCAGTCACGTCACCGATCTATTTAGATCAGACCTCCACATGTTCATTGGGTGTGGACTGATCCTCAGGATATTCTATGCGTATCAAGATATGATCTGTCAGTTCTGTGTAAAGAGCATAGGGATCCATTATGGAATTAACAATCTGTTAAATTCATGGGCCCGTGGTACACTGTAGAAATCAGTTCTAAGTGTTATTTAAGAGATTGCTAATAGATATATTTAAGATATTTGTATTTAATTATTTGATTATTTAAATGTTAAATAATTAAATAATAAATATCTAGTTTACTTTAATAGAGTAAGCTAAATGGCCTAATTTGATTGGATCTTTTGGCCAATTTTGATTGGTTTTAAATGGCATGATTTAATTGGATTATTTGTGATAAACATCAAATTGTTTGATGATTTATTACCATAAATTTCATTAAATCATTTTCCAATTAATTTATGAAATGAAAAATAAAATACTTGGCCAATATATTTTCTTGTATTTTTCGGTCATTTGGAAAAATATATAAGGCCATTTTTTTTGTTTCATAATCTAAGAACCCTAAAAATCAAATACAAAGAGATAAAGAGATGAAAAAGAGAAAGAAAGAAGAAAAAGCTTGGATTTTTGGAAATTTGGTAAGGTTTTTCTTACTTTCTTCTTTACGAAAATTATTTCTAAGATCCAAGGCTTCAATATGTGTAGCTTATTTTTTCCTCTACTTTATTGTGGATGTATTTTGATGATTGGGAACTTGATTGAAATATGGAAGCATGTATATTAATTAAGAATGCTTGAAATTATTTCTTAAGCTTTCTTTTAACCATTTGATGGTGAGTTTCCATTCTAGAGTTACTTAGCCACTCATAAATGACCTAAAATTATTCTTCATTTGTTTCATGATGGTGAGACTTGTTTGGTGTTGTGGGAATTGAATTAAAGTGTTGAATTTAATTAATTTGATATTAATTTGTCAATTTGTTGAAATTGTAAAATTAGGGTTCATAACCCATTCCAAATTTGGGGCTTTTCATATATGTGATGTAATTTGATGTATATTAAATTTGGGAATTTTTGGATTTGATCTTGACATGTTTTGAACAAAAAAGACCAAATTGTAAATTCTTGAAAATATGGGGACCATTCGGAAATTTCTGGAAAATCAGTTTCTTTGAGTTGCAAATTGTATTTTCATGTATTAGACATGTATAAATCATTTTGGGATTGATTTGAATCAATTAGAATTGTATTTGATAATTTAGGACCAAAATGACAAAAATATAAAGTTTTGGGGCTAAACGGTAATTACTGAAAAATCTGATTTTTGGGTAAAAATTTTATTTTTTATGTATTGAGTAATTAAAATAAATTAGTTTATTTTAATTACCCAAGAAAAATTTTTGAAATTGGAAAATTTTGATTTTCCGCATTCCGCTACATTTACCCGAATTGCCATCCAAAACCCTAACAAAAATGGTATCAGAGCAGGTCTCAACCTAGACACATGATATGAATATGCTTTTAAATTCAATGTTTAATTATTTTCTTACTTTATACATGCCTATATTTTATTTAATTTGATTAAATTAAATACGTAACATCTTTGCGGAAAAATCCCTAAATAATAAGGTTTTAATAGTAATATATATTGGATGCATATTTCTTGGTCCGTCTTGTCAATACGGTTTATGGATATTTGTTCTATGGATGCATCCGAGATCGTGCCAAAACAGTGAGGGTGTAGTTGATAGAAATATATCCATACCGGATGTATATGTGATACTAGATAAGTTCAAGCGAAAACGGAAATCCTGAACGTGCCAAAGCTGTCAGGACTACGCAAGTATCTTGAATTTATCATTGACAAAATTAACCTTGGTACACCTCCTTGTGAACGTGCCAAAGCTGTCACAACGATTTATAAGAAAATGGGATGAGAAGCATATCATCGACCTCTAGAGGGCGTTCAAGCCATTAGTGGACGTAAAACCATAGAAAGATGTAAGCCACAATCACAATTACATTTCAATTTACTATTTTGATTTTTTTAAGCTATAACATTCCTTTTTAATATCAGTGTTGTAAATTCAATTGTCAATACCACACGAATCATGTGATGTATACTAAACTCTACTTCTTCTTATTCAGACATTGGGGAACATGTCTCAATTTAGTTGGGAGAAGATGATAGTTGACTAGAATGTTTTTTATTTTTTTAAAAAAATATTTTGTTTTTGCGTAAAAAAATAAAAAATAAATAAATGGTTTTTGTTTTAAGTTATTTCTTAATAAGTTATTTTTGTTCATTTCCTCTTGAATTATTTAAATTTGTGAATTCTTCATGAAATTATTTAAATTTATTTTCACATGCTCATTTGACAAATATTATCAATATATATGGTAACATATGATCATGGGTTGAAAGTGAAATTTTGTAATATTTAGTTTTCTAATTTGTTGGAGGCAGCACCTAAAAGCAATGGAGTTTGTGTTTTTATTTCAAAAAAAAAAAGAAAAAAAACTAACCAAGCTTCTACTTAGTAACTGGAGATCTTACCTCAGCAAGCTTCTACTTAGTACCCGGACATCTTACCTCAGCAAGTATTGATTGTTCGCGTAAAACGGTAAAACTTGAGTTAAAAAGTGTGAATAAGTTCGATTTCGTAACCTCTCTAACTCGAGCAATTAAGTCGGTAGGGGGTGTATTAACACTTAGTGCCCTAAGGCCAACTGGTCTGAGAGTCACTGGCTCAAAGCTCGTTAAATGGGTTAAGGAGAAAGCTTAAGAAAATTATACACTTCTTCTTTTTAACATATGAGATCCAAGCAATTAAGTCTGTATGGATGTCTTAACACCTAGTGCCATAGAGCCAAATGGTCTGGGAGTCACTAGCCCAAAGCTTGTTACAAGGATTGAATATGTATTATTATTAAAAAAATTATTTTTGTATATAAATTATATGTCATTGCCAAAAGGTATAAATTCTGATATAATTTTAGAACAAAAATATTATTCTCTTTTCAACAAGACCTGTGAATATTGTGGGCACACTGGCACAATGAATTTATTGATACTTTGTCTTATGTGTGTATGGAAGAATGGTAAAAAAATGCATGAGAATCTGCGTATTTGATAATTTAGAAAGAAATTAAACAATTACTAACTTGAATAAGAATTTTTTTTCCTTTTTAGTTTTCGTTTAAATTACTAGTGAAAAGCAATAAACTGAATGAAGGGTATGTTGAACAATAAAAAGTGTACATTTATTAAAAGAAAATTAATCATTTTACACTTGTAGTTTCATTAATCCCTTTAATTTAACACATTTATGAAATAACAATTAAATTTATGTTTTGTACATTTTTATTGTGTAGGTAAAATACTGCTTCAGGCGCTAAACTGGAAAAATAGATATGAGATTTGAATTCCAAGACCCAGAAAACCCAAAAAGAGCATGACAGTTAGATTCAAATCGGACTTAGAAAATATTCATCGTGTTTAGATTGACAACAAAATGAGCTTATGATGTATTTAGCTACACATGTATTGTATTATTATTATAATATATATAATATATTTAGGAGGTCCCACCGTGATTTTATATATATAATATTTTGGAGGTCCCACCAATATTATATATATATATATTATATATATATATATATAATTTCAATGCAATAATGCATTGCTCGATTGCAAATGCAATTGCATTTTCAATTTGGTGTCGAGGCCTCCTATAAATTGAGGTGCTCGGCACCTCAGTGGGGGGAAGAAAATTCTCTCCTCCAGTCCGGATGCGTTATTTCATTTTCCCCTTTCGGGAGATTTGGGGTAAATATCATGTGTGTTCTATTTATTTTATTTCTTTTGTAATTTCTTTTTCTTTTATTAATAAAATCATGAGTGTTTTTATTTATATATTGTTCTATAAATTTGTATCTTGTTAGGGTAAAGGGTGAAACTCTTGTTATGAAAATATATGTGATTTTTATTTATATTATATTTTATAAATTGTGATCATTTCCCAAATAAAATTCATACTCTTTCTAGTTTATTGAGGACTCTTGACTAGCTGTAGACAGTCCCCGATTCGCACAGATAATACTTGAATCCCATAAATGAGATAGAGTGAACTATCAAAGATCTGGATTAATTATTGACATACTTTGTTACCGTTTATATGAGTGGTTTTATATATTTGGCATAATTGAGTACCTAACTGAACTTGTTATAGATAAATGATATCACTGCCATTCTGACTGGTTTTATATGTTTTGGAATATTTAATACATTGGCATAACTAATTATCGACATGACAAATCATATATGTTGGCATAATTAATACTTAATAATTATGAAATAAATTGTTTGGGAAATAATTATAATTTATTTTTATAAAAAGTAAAAATATTTTATATTTGAAATATCAAGAGTGGATCACCTAACCATAGTATTTTATATTATTATTTTTATTTTATTAGTTAAATTATTATTTTATCTTATTAAATTTATTCCCTATGGATCGATCCCGAACTTTTCGGGTTATTTTATTACTTCGACACTCTTATATTTGGGAGTAAAAGAACCACTTTTGAGTGTCAATATCTTACTTAGTTTTTATAACAAACAAACTTCAAGGGTAGGTTTTAAGTGTCATCATAAATAACGGCGGACACGCGATTCCAAGAGAATGAATGGTTAAATCTCTAAGGTAATGAGATAGTGTGAAGAAATAAATGATCAAATATATGCGAATTAATTGATGGCAATATTTTAGGTGGAATATAAGAAGGTAATAATGACAAATAAAGAAAGAAGCTAACTCATGCAAGTAGGAGTAACGTGATACCAGAAACCAAGAACAAACTAAGATAAGTTAGGGATTATGTATAATAAAACACGATTCAATGATACTATTTTAAGTAATACAGTCTTTTGAATGAGTAAATAATGCAATAGTTTCCCCTATAATTGAGGGTTATAAATAATACCGAAGTTTGCGCAGTAGATTCAAAAATTAGTAGAGAAACCTTTGCCATTAACTGAATACATACAACGTTATTTACTAGAGAGATCATTAAAAAGGCTACATTATAAAAAAAGGTGAATCACCTCGTGGTATGATCCAAAGACGGACTTGATTTGTATTAGTGAAAATGAAGGTAGGATAACGGAAGAAAGAAAGAGGGCACGACATCTAGCACACAGAAATTATATATATAGTTCATGACAATGAATGATCTAGATAGTTCATATTGCAGAAGCTACGAATTGAGAAATAAATAGTTTCAGTAAAATGAAAACCTGATTTTCTATTTATTATGTCATTATGAGGGTGTGGGAACACAGAAACTGGACGACGCAATGCTGTTCCAGGCTCGGGGGCCTAGTTGGGAGTACGGAGTAGCCAACGGAGGACTAAACCGGAGAATAAGGGAGTCGCCACCCGGTGTGAACCGGGACAAAGATTTAAGGCCGCACTCACCCATCGCAAGGGAATACCTCAAACCATTGGGTTCGGAATGGTCCCTTACTTATGCAACTTGTAATGTAAAGATTTATGCAATGATCCAACCAAGCCTATGACATGCATTTCCAAGTGCACCACAATCCTAGATTCACATGCTTAAGAGTATAGTTTATATCTAACATACATGAAACCAAATCTTATTGCCAAATTCACATGCTCAAAGGTAGGCCTTTGCAACAACAAACACATAACGTCATAAGAATTCAATCACTCATGTAGATATAAACACAAACAGTCATGGTAACATTTGCGTGTAATATAAAGGAAATCAAAATGACGACAAATAATATTGTAGGCGCATAACAGAAATAGACAACTAGAGAGGTAATACAAATGCATATCGTAAAAAAAAGGGAACCATATGCTAAGATGGACATGTCGTAATGTGATGCGAGAGAATCTGTTTACCGTATGCGTTCGTGCAGCGTTCGTATACGTGTTCGAAAGGTAAACAGAAGGTTCTCGTTCGAGTAGCGTTCATAAACGCGTTCGAACGGGAATGAAACAGAATGCACACGTTCGTATGGCGTTTGTGAACGCGTTCGAACGGAAATGAAACAGAATACTCACGTTCGTATGGCGTTTGTGAACGCGTTCGAACGGAAATGAAACAGAATGCTCACGTTCATATGGCGTTTGTGAACGCGTTCGAACGGAAATGAGACCTGATGCATGATAAGGCAAAATGCATGCGCGTTCGAGTTGCGTTCGTAAACGCGTTCGAACGGGAACAGACCTGATGCATGAAATGGGACGCAATACATAAACAACAAAATAAAGGGGCGCGGCGAAGTACTGCCGTAAAGGTGGCCTTTTGGGGCTCTTGATCTCTCAAAGAGAGGACCTTTAGACCAACATACTAAGCCCATGCGCGTCACATCACATCATGCATACAAACATAAAGACAATCATATCAAACTAAGTATGCCCGATTGAACACATCTTACATCCAACCGAACACACGTCAACCGGCGCGGCAAAGCATCGTGGTAAAGGGCTTTAAACCCCTCCCCATAGGGGATCTTTCATTCCACTTAATAAGCTCATGCGCTCGATTGAGTCATGCACAAATAAGCAACATGCAGAATTTAAGTGACGAAAAATAAATAAACCAAAGCAACACAAAACAAAAGAGGGTGTCGTTTACTCAAGTGGTACGTGGAGTTGTATCCCAAGTACAGACCGCACTACCGTCCATTCGGATTCGGCTACGGAATTTACGTCTGGGTTTCCATCCTATATACCACAAGAGATGACACCCTTCCATTCATCCAATACCCACAACACACATCATACACAAACAATATTCAACAAAGAAGTAAAATACAGTCAAAATAAATAACAAGAATCAAATGAAGATGAGTATGGGAAGTACCCTCAGGTCTAACCTTTCAAGCCATCTCTCGGACTAGCGTTTCACGGAGATCGGAAGGGGTAATGCTCCGCAACTTTTCTGGTTCAATGGTTTGCCTTTTCCTTCACTGTACGGCCGCTCGAGCTACTGTTTTCGACTCCGTTTTGCTGCTGTTTCCTTGTGGTTTCACCGCTGTTTCCTCTGTATTTTTTCTTACTGTTTGTGGACTGTTTTGATGTTCTTGGTGGATTGTTTTGGGTGCTCTTGGTGGACTGTTTTGATGTTCTTGGTGGACTGTTTTGGGTGCTCTTTTGGTGTTTTAGGCTACGGTTTTGGTGTGTTTGGGGAGGTATTGGGCTGCTGTTTGGGACTGATTTCAGGGGTAGTTTCGGTGCTGTCAGGGGCTGATTTCAAGGGTTAGGGGGCTGCTGTGTGTTGTTCTCGTTAATTTGGTGAGGGAAGGGTTGTTGTGTGTGTTGTTTGTGTTTTTGTAGTTTTCGTGTGATCTGGAGAGTGTCTTGATGTCTTGGGCGTGTATTAGAGAGAGTGGAGAGTTGAGAGGGCTTTTTTTGTGAATGAGCTAGGGAGATTCGAGAGAGTGGAGAGTTGAGGTGGCTAGGTTAGTGCATGTTTATATAGGAGAGAGCTAGGGTTTGCCCTTGTCTCACAAGGAAGAGATTTGTTTCCAAATTAGGAGTGATAGGAATGGTATAAACAAGATTGAGGGGGGACAAAATATTTTAAATTAGGAAGTCAACTAATTTAAATTGGTAGATGTCTTATTAGATTAGGAAGTCAAATATTTTAAATTGGTAGATGTCTTATTAGATTAGGAAGTCAAATATTTGATTAGCTTTGATTGGTTAGGATTGATTTTAATTAGGCATATCTTATTTTAATTTTAGTATATGAATTATTTAAATTAGGCATGATTTTAGTTTAAGTTGGTAATTGTTTATTTTATGTTTGGTAAATATTTTATTTGATTATTTAATTTATTTAATTATTATCTTATTTAGTTAATGTTTTAATTAATATTTATTTATTTAAATTGGGATGTGTTTTATGGGCTTTGGGGGGCTAATTGGGCTGGGGTGCGAGGCTAGCAGCAAAACCAGAAATACCGACTCCGTTCGAACGCCAATTCGAACGCGGCACGAACGTCCGCAATCTACCTGACGTTCGAACGAAGTAACGAACGCAGCACTAACGAAGACAGTGAACTTGTGAAATGAACTAGATGACGTACTTATTCTGAATTTCCCCTTCCGACATCCGTTTCTCGCAATATCCTTAGCTAAAAAAGTAGTGCCTCCAACTGAGACTCATCATCGGGTTTCACATGCGAAAATGCAATGCCTACAGTCGCCCCCACTTTGATGGGACTTGTGTAATGTGTAACAGTGACAATCCTATCAAAGTTATGCAATGCATTTTAACTTACCTGGCTCGCCAGCTGCCACTTGACTTACCATGTGTTGAGTTGAGTTGGATGGTGGGGTTCTGCGACCCCTGGTGCATTCCCGAACCATGTTGTGATGTGGTCCATTCCCGAACCGTTACTGTGAGGTGGTCCATTCACAAACTGTTACTGTGATATGTCCATTCCCGAACTGTTACTGTGAGATGTCCATTCCCGAACTGTTACTGTGAGGTGGTCCATTCCCGAACTGTTACTGTGAGGTGGTCCATTCCCGAACCGTTACTGTGAGGTGGTTCATTCCCGAACCGTTACTGTGAGGTGGTTCATTCCCGAACCGTTACTGTGAGGTGGTTGATTCCCGAACCGTTACTGTGAGGTGGTTCATTCCCGAACCGTTACTGTGAGGTGTCCATTCCCGAACTGTTACTGTGAGGTGGTCCATTCCCGAACCGTTACTGTGAGGTGGTTCATTCCCGAACCGTTACTGTGAGGTGGTTCATTCCCGAACCGTTACTGTGAGGTGGTTCATTCCCGAACCGTTACTGTGAGGTGGTTCATTCCTGAACCGTTACTGTGAGGTGTCCATTCCCGAACTGTTACTGTAAGGTGGTCCATTCCCGAACCGTTACTGCGAGGTGATTCATTCCCGAACCGTGCTTCTATTCTTGGAGTGCCATTCCCAGCTTGTTCATTCATGAACTGTATTTCCATTCCCGGACTATATCTCCATTCTTGGAGTGTCATTTCCGACTTGTTCATTCCTGAACTCTGCTCCATTCTTGGATTATATCTCCATTCTCGGAGTGTCATTTCCGACTTGTTCATTCTTGAACTCTGCTCCATTCTTGGATTATATCTCCATTCTCGGAGTGCCATTCTCGGCAGAACTGATCTGATGTGATGCAGGCCTCGCCCCCAGAATGCCATACCCGGCAGAAACTGATCCGATGTAATGTGGGCCTCGCCCCCAGAATGCCCTACCCGGCAATGCTGACACTGAAGTGGGCCTCGGCCCTAACTGCTACCGATATGGGCCTCGCCCCCAGACTGATACTGATGTGGGCCTCGACCCTCGGGATTCATCCCAAACTGATACTGATGATATGGGCCTCGCCCATGTGATCCGTTCCTGAAGACTGCTGACATTGTACTGTTACTGCTTCTGGTTGGCTTGCATTCGGCGCTTTCTTTTTTCTCCTTTGAAACCTGTTATTACAAAACAGAACAAACAAGAAAGGATGCAAAATGCGTTACGTGTATGCATGCATGAATGTTCCTATCCCGTCGGGTTAGGTCTTCCGTCAATTCTCTTGGTGACTGTTTAGCCTTCTCTTCCTCATACAAGCTATTTCTTCAATCTGTCTACGTTGATCGGCTCGGTGAACTAATTCTCTTCCAAGTCTGATATTTTCACTGGCTCTATTTCCCAATTTCTGAATGTCTATCTTATCTGTTCTGTTTGCTTACTTTGAAGGTTCCCCGTGTTCATCACTGGATTCCATAGTACCAAGGTTGAATGCTTTTCTCAAATATTCTCATATTGCAGAAGAGTTTCAGTAAAATGAACGTCTTTATTATTATTGAGGAAAAGAGTTCGAAAAAGTAACAAAATCAATGTCATTTAAAAAAACTGGATCAAATAGACTAGGAGGAACATCTCCATCATCCGCAGCACTGCCTTCTTCCTCGGCCTATGGTTCTTCACTGTCATCCATGTAAGAAGCTTGGTGGTTGATGGTTTCTTTTCATGGGTTGGGTATTTTATGGGAATCTATGAGATCTTGAATTTCATGCCTGAGGCGGGTGCAGTTGTCGGTGTCATGGCCATGTAGCTGGTGGAAGTGACAATAAAGGTTCACATTTATGTGTGGTGGTGGGGGTGTGGAAGTGGCTTGCCTTCTAAGGGTTTCAAGATTCCTTGTCCCTGTAACTTTTAAAACTTCTTCGACAAAGGTCTACCAAGGTTGGAGAATTTCCTGTTTCCGATGGCAGCGACTTCGATAGTAGCGGGCTTTGTCTCAGAAGGCCCCCCAAAAGTTCTTTTATTCTGGCCATAAAACTTTCTGTTTTCAGCCTCCTCTTCCTCAATATCCATGACAGTTTCCCTCAACTGTCGAAAATCAGAAATCATCGAAGTCATCCTCCTCAGCTTACTATAAATAGAGGGCTTGGTGCCCTTGATAATCATCTTAATTTGGTCTTTCTCTGAAGGCCGAGTCTGCATTTTCAAAAGCTGGCTTCTCCAGCGATCCACATACTCTTTGAAATTTTCCTCTGGCTTCTATTTAGTGTTCTCCAAATCACGGAGTGACAAGTCAATTTCTAAGTCTGTAACATACTGCTTCAGAAAAGCATCAGCTAGTTCTTTCCAATCTTCTTTAACCTTCTTCTCAAGGCTATGATACCAAACCACAGGTGCCCCCTCGAGTGACATCCCAAACATCTTTTGAACTTGGCGTTGTGATAGGCCCACAGAACTCATGACTGAGACATATTGCTGCAGATGGACTCTCGGGTCTCCATTCCCATTAAACTTGGCCATGTCGGGCATTTTAAACTGAGCTGGCAGCTGTTCTCCGAAGGTCATTGCCTCATAATCTAACAACTATTCATGTTTACCCCTCATTTAGCGGGTAACTATTTCAACCTGATCCCGAAGCTTCTGAAATTCTGTCTGAGACCCAATCACTTTGCCTGTTGCATACTCTGCTATGTCATCATCAAAAGTGGGGATATCATCCCCCAACCCATTCGGAGGCTCCTCGCGCCTCATATTCTCAGAATTTCCCCCAGCACGGGGCACAGCCATATTTGTCATGGCAGTGGTCATGGCTTGCAACTGTTCGGTGACCTTGGCGAGACTGTTTTCCAACTGATCTATACGGGATACCTCAATATCTGATTCACTCATGTCTGTTCCCAGTATTTTGGTGAGTCTTCCCTTTTCCCTAACCCAACGGGAATCTATGATGGCTTTTTGAACACAAGGGTTAGCATGATGTATTTATGCATGATGTGCATAAGAAGTATATAACATATACTAAATCAAATAAAATCTTCAAACAAATCGGCCTATTATCATTTTAGAAGCTTTTGGGACAACTGTCATAAGAGTGAACCCGTCCCAGTTTAAATGGCCCAACGAGTTCATGTCTTATGGCAAAGAGCCCAACTAAATCCAAATGATAATATTCCGAACACAATCATAAAATGGCCCATTGTTATTTAGAAGCCTTTTGGCCCAATCGTCATAAGATATGTTCTTGTCCCAGTTTAAATGGCCCAACAAGCCCATATCTCATGACAAAAGACTCAGATGGATTCAAATAGCAATGTTCCCAAACATAAGCATACAAGGAAGATATTATAAACATAAAATAATAACTTCTACCGTGTGGCCCACCATCATTTCAGAAGCTTTGGGCCTAATTGTCATAGGATACGAACTTGCCCCAGTTTAAATGGCCCAGCAAGTTCGCATTTTTGACAAAGATTCCAATTCATCCAAATGATAATGGTCCTAAAGCACAAGGAAATATTTGTTATAGGCTATACAACCCGGTCTACGCATGGGTTCGTGGGAGTATGGACAAAGGCTCTCACCGGCGAAAGACGGCCCACAACTAGGTCTCCCCAATCAAGGGTTCGAGCAACCAAGTGAGCACACCCTTTTTTATACACTAAGGTACGTGCCAATGAGCTATGGTGTGTGACAGACTGTCAAATGGATTTCCCGTTGTAGATTCCCCAGAGGGAAGGTGGAGCGAGGCTCACTTAAATACCCAAGCCTCTTAGGCTCTTATCGCTTGGTGTCAGGAATAAACAACGAGTCCTCCAAATTAGTCCATCACAATAGGCTACGAGTAGATGGCTATCTAGGTGCCTTCGCAGCTTTTCCTTCTAGAAAGGTAGTGAGTGAAGGAAGACACCAAACCATTACCTAGCCTCAAAATGCCTTTGATCACAACCCCCATTTCACACATTTGTAGACACGGTTAATTAAAGCATAAATCTATACATTACAAGGCATTTATTTCGGGGCCGATTCTCTATCCCCAGTGGAGTCGCCAGACTGTGGGAACACAGAAACTGGATGACGTAATGCTGTTCCAGGCTCGGGGGCCTAGTTGGGAGTACGGAGTAGCCAACGGAGGACTAAACCGGAGAATAAGGGAGTCGCCACCCGGTGTGAACCGGGACAAAGATTTAAGGCCGCACTCACCCCTCACAAGGGAAGACCTCAAACCATTGGGTTCGGAATGGTCCCTTACTTATGCAACTTGTAATGTAAAGATTTATGCAATGATCCAACCAAGCCTATGACATGCATTTCCAAGTGCACCACAATCCTAGATTCACATGCTTAAGAGTATAGTTTACATCTAACATACATGAAACCAAATCTTATTGCCAAATTCACATGCTCAAAGGTAGGCCTTTGCAACAACAAACACATAACGTCATAAGAATTCAATCACTCATGTAGATATAAACACAAACAGTCATGGTAACATTTGCGTGTAATATAAAGGAAATCAAAATGACGACAAATAATATTGTAGGCGCATAACAGAAATAGACAACTAGAGAGGTAATACAAATGCATAGCGTAAAAAAAAGGGAACAGTATGCTAAGATGGACATGTCGTAATGTGATGCGAGAGAATCTGTTTACCGTATGCGTTCGTGCAGCGTTCGTATACGCGTTCGAACGGTAAACAGAAGGTTCTCGTTCGAGTAGCGTTCGTAAACACGTTCGAACGGGAATGAAACAGAATGCACACGTTCGTATGGCGTTTGTGAACGCGTTCCAACGGAAATGAAACAAAATACTCACGTTTGTATGGCGTTTGTGAACGCGTTCGAACGGAAATAAAACAGAATGCTCACGTTCGTATGGCGTTTTTGAACGTGTTCGAACGAAAATGAGACCTGATGCATGATAAGGCAAAATGCATGCACGTTCGAGTTGCGTTCGTAAACGCGTTCGAACGGGAACAGACCTGATGCATGAAATGGGACGCAATACATAAACAACAAAATAAATGGGCGCGGCGAAGTACTGCCGTAAAGGTGGCCTTTTGGGGCTCTTGATCTCTCAATAGATGACCTTTAGACCAACATACTAAGCTCATGCGCGTCACATCACATCATGCATACAAACATAAAGACAATCATATCAAACTAAGTATGCCCGATTGAACACATCTTACATCCAATCGAACACACGTCACGGCGCGGCAAAGCATCGTGGTAAAGGGCTTTAAAAACCCCTCCCCATAGGGGATCTTTCATTCCACTTACTAAGCCCATGCGCTCGATTGAGTCATGCACAAATAAGCAACATGCAGAATTTAAGTGACGAAAAATAAATAAACCAAAGCAACACAAAACAAAAGAGGGTGTCGTTTACTCAAGTGGTACGTGGAGTTGTATCCCAAGTACAGACCGCACTACCGTCCATTCGGATTCGGCTACGGAATTTACGTCTGGGTTTCCATCCTATATACCACAAGAGATGACACCTTCCATTCATCCAATACCCACAACACACATCATACACAAAAATATTCAACAAAGAAGTAAAATACAGTCAAAATAAATAACAAGAATCAAATGAAGATGAGTATGGGAAGTACCCTCAGGTCTAACCTTTCAAGCCATCTCTCGGACTAGCGTTTCACGGAGATCGGAAGGGGTAATGCTCCGCAACTTTTCTGGTTCAATGGTTTGCCTTTTCCTTCACTGTACGGCCGCTCGAGCTACTGTTTTCGACTCCGTTTTGCTGCTGTTTCCTTGTGGTTTAACCACTGTTTCCTCTGTATTTTTTTCTTACTGTTTGTGGACTGTTTTGATTTCTTGGTGGATTGTTTTGGTGCTATTGGTGGACTGTTTTGATGTTCTTGGTGGACTGTTTTGGGTGCTCTTTTGGTGTTTTAGGCTACGGTTTTGGTGTTTTTGGGGAGGTATTGGGCTGCTGTTTGGGACTGATTTCAGGGGTAGTTTCGGTGCTGTCAGGGGCTGATTTCAAGGGTTAGGGGCTGCTGTGTGTTGTTCTCATTAATTTGGTGAGGGAAGGGTTGTTGTGTGTGTTGTTTGTGTTTTTGTAGTTTTCGTGTGATCTGGAGAGTGTCTTGATGTCTTGGGCGTGTATTAGAGAGAGTGGAGAGTTGAGAGGGCTTTTTTTGTGAATGAGCTAGGGAGATTCGAGAGAGTGGAGAGTTGAGGTGGCTAGGTTAGTGCATGTTTATATAGGAGAGAGCTAGGGTTTGCCCTTGTCTCACAAGGAAGAGATTTGTTTCCAAATTAGGAGTGATAGGAATGGTATAAACAAGATTGATGGGGGACAAAATATTTTAAATTAGGAAGTCAACTAATTTAAATTGGTAGATGTCTTATTAGATTATGAAGTCAAATATTTTAAATTGGTAGATGTCTTATTAGATTAGGAAGTCAAATATTTGATTAGCTTTGATTGGTTATGATTGATTTTAATTAGGCATATCTTATTTTAATTTTAGTATATGAATTATTTAAATTAGGCATGATTTTAGTTTAAGTTGGTAATTATTTATTTAATGTTTGGTAAATATTTTATTTGATTATTTAATTTATTTAATTATTATCTTATTTAGTTAATGTTTTAATTAATATTTTATTTTTTAAATTGGGATGTGTTTTATGGGCTTTGGGGGGCTAATTGGGCTGGGGTACGAGGCTAGCAGCAAAACCAGAAATACCGACTCCGTTCGAACGCCAATTCGAACGCGGTACGAACGTCCGCAATCTGCTTGACATTCGAACGAAGTAACGAACGCAGCACAACGAAGACAGTGAACTTGTGAAATGAACTAGATGACGTACTTATTCTGAATTCCCCTTCCGACCTCCGTTTCCCGCAATATCCTTAGCTAAAAAAGTAGTGCCTCCAACTGAGACTCATCATCGGGTTTCACATGCGAAAATGTAATGCCTACAGAGGGTTTCCAAGAGTTCGAAAGGAAACGGTGCAGACTACGTTTCCCTAACTAGATCAAGACTTCATGTTAACATTCGTTATACATGGAACTAGTCGAAGTAACCTTAAGTTGAGGAGTAAGGGATATAGTTATATAGATTTCTCAGAAATTCAGTAGCACGGTAATGACTCGTGACCCGAAGATTAAGGATTGTATTTATGTAGGCTACTCGGTTTTAGGAATACAACAACAACATGAACATTCAAAACCATTAAAGAATCTGAAAATTATTAAAGGATTGGTTCCTCATTGGTTGCTTATCCAAAAGGAAGCTCTAACCAATATGATTCAAGGAATAAGGTATATTACCTACCTTTATTAAAGGAACAGTTCCATTTGATGGTGAGTTTCCATTCTAGAGTTACTTAGCCACTCATAAATGACCTAAAATTATTCTTCATTTGTTTCATGATGGTGAGACTTGTTTGGTGTTGTGGGAATTGAATTAAAGTGTTGAATTTAATTAATTTGATATTAATTTGTCAATTTGTTGAAATTGTAAAATTAGGGTTCATAACCCATTCCAAATTTGGGGCTTTTCATATATGTGATGTAATTTGATGTATATTAAATTTGGGAATTTTTGGATTTGATCTTGACATGTTTTGAACAAAAAAGACCAAATTGTAAATTCTTGAAAATATGGGGACCATTCGGAAATTTCTGGAAAATCAGTTTCTTTGATTTGCAAATTGTATTTTCATGTATTATACATGTATAAATCATTTTGGGATTGATTTGAATCAATTAGAATTGTATTTGATAATTTATGACCAAAATGACAAAAATATAAAGTTTTGGGGCTAAACGGTAACTTACTGAAAAATCTGATTTTTGGGTAAAAATTTTAGTTTTTATGTATTGAGTAATTAAAATAAATTAGTTTATTTTAATTACCCAAGAAAAATTTTTGAAATTGGAAAAATTTGATTTTCCGCATTCCGCTACGTTTACCCGAATTGCCATCCAAAACCCTAACAAAAATGGTATCAGAGCAGGTCTGAACCTAGACACATGATATGAATATGCTTTTAAATTCAATGTTTAATTATTTTCTTACTTTATACATGCCTATATTTTATTTAATTTGATTAAATTAAATACGTAACATCTTTGCGGAGAAATCCCTAAATAATAAGGTTTTAATAGTAATATATATTGGATGCATGTTTCTTGGTCCGTCTTGTCAATACGGTTTATGGATATTTTTTCTATGGATGCATCTGAGATCGTGCCAAAACAGTGAGGGTGTAGTTGATAGAAATATATCCATACCGGATGTATATGTGATACTAGATAAGTTCAAGCGAAAACGGAAATCCTGAACGTGCCAAAGCTGTCAGGACTACGCAAGTATCTTGAATTTATCATTGACAAAATTAACCTTGGTACACCTCCTTGTGAACGTGTCAAAGCTGTCACAACGAGAAATGACCAGGACCGGAACCCAGGAGTCACTAGTGAGTGAGTGACAATGAGTTGTCTACCTAATGAATATACGTAGACGAGATCGTGCCAAAGCTGTGAGCTGAAATATATTCTTGGGATCCACCTTCCTTATTATATTTCAATTTGATTAATTGTTTGTTTGCATTCTGCTTGGGGATTACAACATTGCATGTAATAGTGAGAGGGGCATTTTTAGATTAAAAATCCATGATCTATTTATGCTATGTTTATTTTTATATTATGTGAAACTGTTTAGTCTGCTAACCATTTTTCGCTATCTATATGATAGATTTGCGATGGCGGCACCTGCTTCTAATCCTTTTGCTCGTATACTAGATACGAACAAGCTTAAATGCGCCGAAAACTTTGCAGATTGGGACTTGGATCTAAGAATTTTTCTTGGGTCTGAGCAAATAGAATCTGTGTTAGAAGGTCTGTTGCCACTTGCCATAGCAGATGATGCTACACAAGAGGAACATGAGACTTTCCAAAAATGGAGAGATGATGATAGGAGGGTCAAATCATATATTCTCAGTTCCTTGGCACCGGAGCTTAAGAGGCAATATTTTGGATTGTCTGACGTATATACTATGATGATGCGGCTGCAAGAATCCTTTATGAACCAAGAACAGGTCTCAGTTTATAAAATTATAATGGAACTGTTCCATGCAAAACTTGAAGAGGGACAGGCTGTGAGCCCTCACGTGCTACATTTGATTGATTTGATCGAACAGTTGAGGCGCTATAATTTCCCTCTGAATGACACTTTAGGACGAAGTGTCATACTTGGATCTCTCCAACCATCATATCACCAATTTTTGATGTATTTCAATATGAATGGGATTAGCTGTTCTTACCAGAAGCTACATAAGATGTTGCAAACAGCGGAGGAAGATTTAAGGAATGGAGTACCGACTTGCCCTCCTAAACCCACTGCTCTTTTTGCTTCCTCTCAATCTAAACAGAAAGGGAAGAAGAAGAAATGTAAGAAAAAGAAGGGTTTGAACCTTCCACCGTAGGGTAAGATAGCTAAATCGAAGAGAGCTGCAGAAGATAAATGCCACCATTGCAGCAAGATCGGCCATTAGAAAAGGAACTGTCCTGATTACCTGGCCCAGATCAGAATGGAAAGAGCATCTACTTTAGGTACTTTTATTTTTCCCATTATTGATATCTCATTAGCTTGTGAAGCTATGTCGTCCCGTTGGATTTTGGATTCTGCTTGTCCAATTCACATTTGCAATTCGTTGTACGTGCTGAAGGAAAGTATACGGCTAAAATCTGGGGAGATGCAGTTGCGTTTTGGTAGTGGCGACTCTCTCGATGCAGTTGTTGTGGGCTTATGCGAGATTCCTCTACCCAGTGGGAGCCTTTTATTGCGTGACTACTTTTTTGTACCGTGATGTGTTGCGAACATTGTGTCACTTTTTGTATTAGATACTAAAGGATATAATGTAAATATTAAGAATCTTTCTTTATATTTATATGATAGATATAATGTTCAGATCCTAGTTTGTCCAAATGAGCATGGTCATTACATTTTGCATTCCTCACAATATATCTTTAATGTTGGAATTAATAAATGTAAAGTATATTATATAAATAATACTGAATTGTGGCATATGAGGTTGGGTCATATAGGTTTGAAACACCTAACCCAGTTGGTTAGGAATGGTTTGATACAAGACCTTACCATTGAACCTTATCCAACTTATGAATCTTGCATTCGGGGTAAAATGACCAAAGCCTCATTTTCGGGTGTAGGACACCGAGCCGCTGACTTATGGAAATAATACATTGGATGTATGTGGTCCCATGAGTCACACTGCTCACAGTGGTTTTTCATACTTCGTTACCTTTACTGATGATATGTCACGTATAGTTATGTTTATTTGATGAAACAGAAATCGAAAACCTTTGAAGAGTTCAAAGAATTCCGAAATGAAGTGGAAAAACAGACTGGTAAATATATGAGTGGTGGGTTCACCGATTATTTAAAGAAGAATGGGATTCTCGGTCAATATACTCCTCCGGGTACTCCACATCACAATGGAGTGTCCGAAAGGAGAAATCAGACTTTATTGGATATGGTTCGATCGATGTTGAGTTTTACAGATTTGCCCTATTACTTAAGGGGATATGCTCTTTTAATTGTTGCTCATCTTTTGAATAAGATTCCTTCCATAGTTGTTCCTACAACTCCATATGAAATATGGACTAGTAGGAAATCAAATCTTAATTACGTAAAAATTGTCATAAACTAGACAAATTAATGACCATTCTATTAAAATTTCAGCCCTTGATTCATTCCCAATAGTTACAGTGAATTTTCAAATTTAGGCGTCAAACAGTGTATTCTTAGGAACTAGTAGAATCTAAGTTTCCGCTATCGCACTTGCATAACTCTAAATCTAAGCCTGTAAAATTCATAGATACCATAAATATCTCCAATATTCAGCAAGATTAAATGTCCATGCACTGTATATTCTTTTATGCCATATGAAAATATTCCTAGTTATTGAAACTAATGATTGTATGGACTTTAGATCGATGTCAGTGTACTAGACGGTCGCCCACGCCGTGAATCGCTCTCGATTTTCCATAGCACTATGAGTGGATATGTTATTTTCAGAATATTTTATTGATTTTATAAAGTTATATAATGTCATTTATATTCAAGTTATACTTTGAGATTAGACCAAGTTGCCAAAATACTTTGATGAGTTAAAAAATATTTTTAGACTAGTTGAGAAATATTATCATGCTTTCGATACTTTGAGATGATTTCCTTTATGACATTTTTTTATAGATTGGGGAAAAACCCAATCGCAGAGACTTTAAGAATTGACGGATTATGGAATTGACGGATATAACAGACATGTGCATATGTAGTTTCAAGACTAGGGGATGACGTTATATGACACCCCTAGATCCTAGTTTCAGGGGCAGGATGACAGCATTGATTAGCTCTCATGTCTCTACTTCAGTGATTTGGGGGACATCGAGACATAACGCCCCAAGACACTAGTTAGGCATGTGGGTAGACGTCGATACGTAATGCCTTCATAGGTCAGTTGTTTTCTAGATGAGATTTTCAGAAACAACAGTTTTATGAAAGAGTTTCAGAAAGAACTAGTTTTACGAGAGATCTCAAAGTTTTACATAAAGAAAAAAATTTCCAGAAAAGTTCTTTATTACAAAAATAGATTTTTTTCAGTGAAAAAAGTTTTCAGAGAAGACTAGTTTTCTTGTAAAATGAGATGATTTCAGTTTCAGGAAGTAAATTTTTCATAAAGCATTTAGTAGTTCACTCACTAGGTCGTTCAAACGATCTAACCCCCTCCACTCTCCAGTGCTTTTTATTTTATAGGTCTACTAAGAGGACGAGCTCGAGAGGATTGATACTGATGGCAGTCACTAGGGTTATTAAGTCCACATGGCAGTCATATCTGAGGTATATGGATCAATTAAAGTCAAAGTTGCAAGAGTTAAAGTACAAGTCATGTGTTAGTTGCTTGAGAGTCATTATGTAAAGTTTTCAGAGTCAAAGTTACTAGAGTTTAATGTGTCTAGCACATAGTTGTAAGGAGTAATGATTGTTTAATTAATTTAAGATGGGTATGTAGCCTTCCAGTGTAAGTGTGTGATTTGTGATTGTCAAATAACAAGAAAAGCAGTAGAGTTCCGTTAGTCAGTCAGTTAGTTCGAGGCCGAGGGTGATAAGGTAACATGTCACATGCCGGTAGCATCTTTGAGAGAGAGATGTTACACATATTTTCTCCGGAATCGCAAAATTCAACAGTACAGATGGTGATATGTTGATCAAGTAGCAGGCGGTACAAATAACTTCTCCCTAGAATAGCTTTGGCAGCTTAGCCAGACTGGTCTATTTCTGACTTTCTCCATAATGAGGCAGCTCATTCTTTCAGCTATACTATTATATTGTGGGGTGCATGAAGTAGTTCCCCCATGTCAAATGTCGTGTCTTTTGCAGTAGGCATTGAACTCCATGGAACTACTCACCTTCATTATCTGTGCGGAGGCACTTCAGCTTATTCCATGTTTCAAGCTCTACCATAGCGTGAAACAGCTTGAACTGATCCATGACCTGATATTTCATCTTGAGGAAATACACCCAAATATTTCTAGAAGCATCATCAATGAAAGTCACCACCAAAAATCCGTGAGGGTGGGCTCGTATCAACTCACTTGAGAAAAGATTTTCTTGAGAAAATTATTCCTCTATATTTTTTCTTATTTCTTTCTCTCTTTTCAATCTCATTAAAAAAATGAGAAGTGGCTAGGGTTCTTGAAAATAAGAGAAAACATTTTACTTTATATTTAGGATTTAGGTTAATTAAATGTGCTTGTACAAAATTAACCCTAACCCTAATCACACATATAAATATTCAGCCAATGTCCTTTTTGTCACAATAAAATTATTAACTTCAAAAATTAAATATAATATTAAATATCATTTAATTTGAAATTAAAATTTAAAATGTAATTTATATCATGATGTTGACGGTTGATTTTTGTTCCAGTGATAGTTCAAGAAGAACACTCCTCGAATAATCTCCTCTCAACTATGAATTTGTTTAGTTTGGGGACCAAATGCAAACTTAGCAAGAAACAAGAAAACACACAACAAACAAAGGATTTAACGTGGTTCGGCAAAATGGATCCAACCTACGTCCACGAACACAAGGGAAAAAGGAAACTTTTATAACGTGGTCGGGTTTGACCGTTCTGCCTATCTATCAAGCTCAGCTGACCGACCTCTTACAAACTCACTTTTTTACTTAAGGTTTTATCTCTCTATTACAAATTATGCGTAAGTGAATTTTGCTAACACTTTACAATGAATTCCCAAACCCATTATATACTAGGGCAATCTGTACTATTACATCAATCTTATGACGTCAGCCACATAATTTCCGCTATTAATGTCAAGACTTTTTCCCCATCTGCTCTGCGAACAACCACCTTATGTTCCGACACATCTGCCTTCTGTAGCCTATATCTCATTAAACCATGATACTTTTGGCCACCGCCACACGCTATCTGGTGTCGGAATATTAACTAGATGCCTATTCCCGTGACTTCAGACCTTTTTGGAGAATATGAGTGCCTATGCCAGATTCCAACCTACCGACCAGGATCACGTGATTAATGTCAGAAACCGAGCAGTCAAGTCGGGTCGGATCCGATAAATCAACTATATGTGTTGTCCTGAACATTTTTCCTCCTTAGATCGGGCGAAGAACATGAACCGACCTGACCCTCGACCATCGACCCTTAAAACCTCTGAAACAGAAATCCCTTTTATACCCTTCTTGCTCTGTTAGGATCCTGAAGCCAAAAAATCACTATCAACATATGTCACATAGTTCTTGGTGTCAACGAATTAACGAGTTGGTGTCAGGAACTATAATAGTAGGGTGAGATCGGACTGGCTTCGGATCGAGATCTCGCCCTCGAATTACTCATTTTGAACCATCTGAACAGTTTCTCCATCTCGCCCGTTCATTCGAAATCCAACTAGTGAGGTCACATCTCTGCTGCATATGGAGCCCATCCGAGCCACATATCCTGATCAAATGGTCAGGACTACTACGAGTTGTCCATAATCATCGGCTGTAAATAAATGTTCCTCCTCGTGCCAATCAATGCTCGGCCATGGGAAGATACTTTAATCCCATGCCAGCTAACATAACAGGGCCTCAGCGGGATGCAACCCAGCCCCGAGCCTGTGATCTCGAATAAAGGCCACGGTGGGATGTAACCTAGCCCCGAACTGGTAGTCTCAACAATGATCTCGGTGGGACATAACCCAGCATCGAACTAGTAGTCTCAATAAAGGCCTCGGTGGGACACAACCCAGCCCTGAGCCAGCAATTACACTTGGTCACAAGGGAATGTCCCTTCCTTGTACCAATCAATGCTCGACCATGGGGGAGATACTTCGATACCATGCCAGCTAACATAATAGGGCCTCGATAGGATGCAACCAAGCCCGAGCCGGTATTCTCAACGAATTCACTAAGGGTTTGACCAAAGAGGGAAGATCTCCAACCTCTAACGACCCCTAAGGAGCTCGGTAATGGCGTCCTTCACCAAGTCTTTAACAAACAAAAAACAGGCGAAAATAAGACAATACATAACAGGGGTGATATATCACATACCCCGAGACTGACCCGAAATAGATAAACAACATAGGCGTCTAAGACAGCGTCCTGTCCTAGGCCACCCAAAAAAATAATTTTGAGCTTTACAGTCCAACGTCCCGGCAAACCGAGCTATGGATTGAGGGGGCGGCCAACGCCATGAGACTCTCCTCATGCTAGGTAGGCTCCTCGGTAGAAAATGCCACAGAGATCTCCTAGCCTTTCCCGTGCTATGCACTAGAGGATTCAAAAGGGAATAGCTAACGCCACGGGGGCATTCTCCCTCCCCATGCTAGGCATATCCCGAGGCCGCAAATGCCACATAAGCTCTTGGGCCTTCCCCATGCTATGTCGACCCAAGGGTACTGTTTTACCTGAGTTATTTTCCTTCCATACGTGTTATGGTTGCCTAGGGCGCCAAACGCCACGCTGGCCGTCCCACCAAACATGTTATGGTTACCCTGAGGTGTCGAACACTATGCGGGTTTTTATTGTCTTCAATCCATATATGCTATGGTTACCTGGGGGCACCAAACGCCACCCCGGCCCTCTCGTCTAACGTGTTATGGTTACCCCGAGGTGCCAAATGCCACACAAGTCTTCATGTCATATTCCTTAAAAATGTAGGTCATTGAGTAGTCATGCTCCGACCTGGAGTTTGGTAATGATATCAGAGAATGGTGCATTGCGGGGATTCGTTCTCTTCCCATTTGATCCTTATCTCTTTACGAGTTTTGATTATGAGTATCTGACGTGAATATCAAACATGTTTTTCCCATCCAAATAATAAACAAGAATGATGAACAAGTTTTTTATTTAAAGGGGAAAATCTTATTCATATTCAGGGGATCTACTGCCCTTCCTACAACTCTTTTAGGGTCATTCTAAGATAGGCTCTCATTAAACATATCTTTCTCAAGATCTTTGAGCAGTTTTCTGATAAAGTCCGCCTGACTTGAGCTCTTAGAGAGAAGTGGAAGCTGGTGGGTTAGATAATGGCCACGATTTGAGGAGCTATTGAACGTATTTCCTTTGCATCACTACATTCCAAGGCTTCTTGAGTCGGGTACCGTCCAGCTACTCAAATAGATAGGTATACGTCCTGACGATTTCAATCACTCTATACGGCCCTTCCCATTTGGCTCTCAATTAACCTTCCTCAGGTCTCCTGGTGTTTAAAGTAACTCGTCTTAGGACCAAATCTATATGAATGAAAGATCACATCTGAACCTTCTAGTTATAAAACCAGGCCATTATTTGCTGATACATGGCCATTTTTTATGTCGACATTTCCTTCTTCTCTTCTATCAAATCAATATGATGTCTGAAGAGGTCTTCATTCTTCCCTTCTTCAAAATGCTTCACCTGATGGCTTACCATCCCGATCTCCGCTAGGATGACCGCCTCGTACCCATAGGTCATTGAGAAAGGTGTTTCACCCATAGAATCCTTATAAGTTATCTGATGCCCATTTCACCTCTGGCAGCTCCTCAACCAATAAGCCTTTTGTAGAAAACGAGTCTCGCCTTCAAATTTCTCTTGATTGCCTTGTTCGCTGCCTCCACCTGCCCATTCGACTTTGAGTGAGCAGATGATGCGAACCTCAGTGCAATCTGGAGGTCTTCGCAAAGCTTCCTAAAGCCCCTGCTGTCAAACTGCTTCCCGTTATCAGTAATAATAGCTCGGGGAATCCCGAACCAGCATACTATATTCTTCCTGAAAAAATTTGTTGCCCTCTTCTCGGTAATCATGGACAACGGTTTAGCTTCCACCCACTTTGTGAAGTAATCGATTGCAATTGTGGCGAACTTGGCTTGACTTCGGCTTGTTGGCATCGGCCCGATGATATCTACTCCCCGCTGGGCAAATAGCCAATGACTTGCTAATGTTGTTAACTGCTTGGGAGGCTGATGAGGTATGTTGGTGTTCTTCTGACATCCATCACATGATCGCGCCATCCTGACCCCATCATGGTGCATCGTCGGCCAAAAGAACCTTTGCCTTAGCGCTTTATGAGTGATTGACTGACCTCCCGCATGGCTTCTACAGATCCCTTCATGAATCTCCCTAAGTACATAATCTGCCTCATGGTGCCCAGACAGCTTAAGTATGGCATCGTGTATCATATTCAATATAACTCTCCCTCTATCAAGCAAAACTTAACGCTTCTGTATTTTAGTTTCCTCGCCTCCTTCTTATCTTCGAGTAAATCCCCCGATTCCAAGTACTTCTTAATTGGGTCCATCCATGATGGCCCTCTCTCAACGTCCACCTCCATCACATCCGGCATCCCAACACTTTTTGATTGCAGACATCCCAAAGGAATGGTCCGAGGAGTCTTTAACTCGATGGACGACGTGAGTCGTGCCAAAGAGTCTACCTGCTGGTTGCTCTCTCGTCCAACCAGCCCGAAAACCATATTTCCCATCCCTTTAACTATCATCTTCACCTCATCCTGATAGACAATCATGCTCGGCTCCCTGGCCTGGAACTCGCCATTTAGTTGTTGGATGGCCAACTGGGAATCACTTCTCACCATCACAACTCGGACCTCGACTGTTATGCATAATCTCAACCCTGCCAGAATGGCCTCCATACTCGACTTCATTATTTTTGCTTCAAAGGCAAATCTCAAAGCATAACTCAATTCCTCACCCTAACTGCTTTGGAGGATCACCATAGCCCCACAGCCCTATGTGCTGACCGACCCATGCATGAATAATTCCCATTTTGCTTCTTCCACTGCCATGACCTGAGGTCCGGTAAACTCCGCCACAAAATCCATTAAGGCATGTCCCTTGATCGACATCATTGGCAGATAAGATATGTCGTACTCGCTGAGCTCTACTGACCATTTTACCAACCAACCTAAAACCTATGGCTTATGCAGTATTTGTCTCAGCGGATGGTCGATATAAACTCCAATAAGGTGGGCTTGGAAGTAAAGGTGCAGCTTCCTGACTGTCGTGACCAAAGACAGAGAAACCAATTCATGAGCGGGATATCGGGTTTCCGCATCTAAAGGGCTTTGCTAGTGTAATACATTGGCCTTTGGATCTTGTCTAACTCCTGCACCAACACCGAACTCACAGCATATTCAGAAACAGCTAAGTACAAGAATAAAGTTTCACCTGAGATCGGTTTTGCCAATAATTGAGGTTGTGCTAGATACTCATTCAGTTGCTGGAAAGCATCCTCACACTCAACCGTCTAGCTGACCTCCTTCTTGGCCTTCTTGATCAGCTTGAAGAAAATTGACATTTATTGGTGGCCTTGGAGATGAACTGATTCAGTGCTGCCACCCGGCCTGTCAAACTCTGTACCTCTTTGACCGTCCTCGAGGGTTTTAGATCCAGCACTGCTCCGATCTTCTTTAGATTTGCCTCGATGGCCCGAGCACTGGCCATATAGCCCAAAAATGTTCCCGAGGATACCCCAAAGGCACACTTGTCCTGATTCAACATCATGTTGTGCTTCCTCAGTAATTCAAATGTCACTCTAAGGTCGGCCAGATGATCTTCGGGTTTCTTTGACATTGTGATCATGTCATCGACATAGACTTGCATTGTCTTATCGATGAGGGGTTTGACAACCTTGTTCACCAATCTCTGATAAGTAGCTCAAGCGTTCTTCAGCCCAAAAGGCATCACCTTGTAGCAGTAAAACCCTTGTTCGATGATAAAAGTTGTCTTTTCTTTATCCTCGTGATGCATCTTGACCTGATTATAACCCGAGAAGGCATCCATGAAACTGAGCATCCTATGACACATTGTGGAATCCACTAACTGATCAACCTTCGGAAGTGAGAAACTATCATTTGGGCAACCTTTGTTCAGATCAGAGAAGTCCACACATATCCTCCACTTCACGTTGACCTTTTTCACCAAAACCACATTGGATAGACATTCCAGGTACTTGACTTCCCTGATAAACTCGGCCTTCAGCAGTTTTTCAACTTTCATTCGAATCACCTCATACCATTCCTGATTGAAGATTCTCATTTTCTGTTTCACTGGCTTATTGGCTTGGTCAACTGCCAAGCGGTGACTGATGAACAAAGGATTGATCTCGGGCATATCTCTGTGCCCCCACTCGAAAACATCTACGTACTTCTTCAAGAAGCTCATCAACTGTTTCTTCAGACCTATCTCTAGTCCTGCTCATACCTTAATTGTTTTTCCCGGGCCGAATAGCTCTATCAGCTCTAGCTCATCACTCGCTCCTAACTCAGTGGGCTCCCCGGGTCAAGGATCAGCAGACTCTACCTCCGTTCTCTATTTTTTCCTTTCTTTTCTCTATGTGCCCACCTCTTTAACACAAATTGTTTCCTTGGAAATAGGAGAAAAGAAACTCCTTGCTGCCTTCTGGCTCCAGCATACCACTCCGACCCCTTCACGGGTCAGGAATTTCAATTTCAGATAATGACATGACATGGTCGCCCTGTACTTTATCATGAAAGGCCTTCCCACGATCACCTGGTAACTGCTCAAATAATCTACCACTGTGAAGTCCATCAACATGGTTCGAGTATGGAGGTCGTTCTGATTATCATTACCAACTGTATCCATCATAACGGGACGGTAGTAGCACCCCAAAACCCGTACAGAGGTGTTGCGTCTTGGGTCAGGGTGAAGTACTCCACGCCAAGTCCATCCAAGGTTTCCGTGGAGATAATGTCTACAACATTCCCATGATTCACTGATATTTTATCCACCCCAGTCCCTCTGATAACAGCCTTAATAATCAATGCATCTTCATGGGGGTAGCTCACACCCTTAGCATATTCTTTTATAAACATAATGGGAATAGGTCGGGACCTCGAAATCCTCGGCTTCTTTTCAGTTGTCAACACTTTCGGGCCCCTTGTCCGGCAGTAATTCTTTCTGGATCGATTTGAATCTCCTGCTAATGATCTTCCTCCGGCTATCAAAAACATTGGCCTCTACTCCCTATTCAGCACGACCCTCATGGCATCTTTGTCTATACATTCATTCAAATATTCGTTTCTAATCAGATCATCCACCTGCTCTTGTAGGTCCCTGTATTTATCCATGGGGTGCCCCTTTATGTTATGGTGTATACAGTACGCCCTGGCATCCCTCTTATCGATCGGGAATCGCCTTGGGTTGGGCTCAGTCAAAAAACCTTTATCTTGGATCTCCCGAGCTATCTGTGATAATGACATGTTCAATGGAGTGTAAGTCGAACGTCTCACGACATGGCGACCTGGATCGATGGCCTTCTCTCTTGCGCCGAGTTGTTCTGGGCCATTGGCCTAAACTCTTTATGCCTCGGGGCTAGTCCTCTTTGATCCCTACTCGCATCACGTCGGTTCTCTGGCCTGGCTATTTTTGGCCTTTGAATATTCCTATCTCGGGCGATCTTCTCCTCCCCCTCCATCAACACAAACTTATGCGTCTGCTCTAAGGCCGTGGCATAGTCCGATATTTCTTATATTCACGTGTGGGACCATAACCTCCTGAACTTGAGAGCTCATTTGAAACTTTCCAACGCCTCTGGGGACTCATACGTCCTGATCTCCAAAACCAGGTTGTGATATCTATCGACAAAAATTTTCAGAGACTCGTCATCTCACTGCTTCATCAACCTCAGAGACCCCACTGTCTTCCTTGGCATAAAATCCCCTTTAAAGTGTCGTATGAAGGACTTTCTCAACTGGGTAAAGATGTCTATATTCCCCGGTGTCAAATTCCTGAACCACAAGATGACAGACCCACCCAAGGTCAAGGGGAACTCTTTGCAGATGGCCTCGCCTACCATCGCCTGGATTTCCATCAATAAGACAAACTTCTCCACATGGGATTTGGGATCGTGTTACCTTTATACAGATATATAGAGGGTATGGTGAACCTTCTAGGAAACTCTATCGCCATTATCTCCTCGGTAAAAGGGGAAGCTATCTTCATGTCTCGATCGTCTTCCACTCCCCCTTCACATTTTCTTCCCTTTTCCTAATCTCTTTTCGATACCAACTCCTCATCTGGCTTTCGGAACTGTCATTCTCTGGGTCACCATCGTCCCTCCTTCTACCACTACGGACATGATTCCTCCCGTAACTAGGAACTCCTTACTATTCCCTTGGATTTCATTTTGGTTCACTCTCGGCGCAACATGGACTATTATTGGAGGACTCTGGGATCTTCCTACCTTCTTCTTCGTCCCACATTCCCCTCACCGGTTCAACTCCGGCGATGACTACGGATCTCATTCTACGACTGGGACCTACCTCTATTCTTTCATCAATTTTCTTTTTAATTCCTCCAACTTCTCTATCATGGCTTTCATGGCGATTTGGGTCGATTCTCTCTCCTTCCATGCTTCTTCTCTATCCTTCTGCATGGTTTCTTCAATCCTCTCCATCCACTCCGTTATTGAACCCTCTGAAGATCTGTGGTTTCCATATCCTGCCATCGTCTCAACGAGTTTGCTACTTTTAATACATTTCCCCACAGACGGCGCCAACTGTTGACGGTTGATTTATTCCAGAGGTATTTTTGGAAGAACGCTCCTCGAATAATCTCCCATCAACTATGAATTTGTTTGTTTTGGGGACCAAATGAAAACTTAGCAAGAAATAAGAAAATACACAACTAACAAAGGATTTAACGTGGTTCGGCAGAATGGATCCAACCTACGTCCACGGACACAAGGGAAAAATGAAACTTTTATAACGTGGTCGGGTTTGACCGACCTGCCTATCTATCGAGCTCAGCTGACCGACCTCTTACAAACTCATTTTTTTACTTAAGCGCTTAACTCTATATTACAAAAAACAAATTATGCTTAAGTAAATTTTACTAATCCTTTACAACGAATTCCCAAATCATTTATATACTAGGGCAATCTGCACTATTACATCAATCTCATGACGTTAGCCACATAATTTCTGCCATTAATGTCAAAACTCTTTCCTCATCTCCTCTACTAACATCCAACCTACGGTCTGACACACATACCTTAGGTCGCTTATATCTCATTAAACCGTTATTTTTGGCCATCGCCACACACTATCTGGTGTCATAATATCAACTAGTCGCCTACTCCCGTCACTTTAGACCTTTTTGGAGAATGCGAGTCCCTATGCCAGATTCCAACCTACCAATCAGGATCACGTGATTAATGTCAGCTGTCGAGCAGTTAGGTCGGGTCGGATCGGATTCGAGAAATCAACTATTTGTGTTGTCCTGAACGTCTTTCCTCCTCGGGTCGGATGAATAACATGACCTCAAAAACTCTGAAACGGAAATCTCTTTTATATCATTTTTGCTCTACTGGGATCTTGAAGCCCAAAAATACTATTAACATATGATATAAATTACATATTTGATTTTGAATTAAATCAAATTTAATTTATAATCAAATCTTATATTGAATGTTTATCTAATAATCATTAATATAAAAAAAATATATATTATAATATATAATTATAAAGTGCGACATTATATAATTATTAAACAAATTAATAATATATCATTAAATAATTCTCAAATATTTAATCTTTTTGAAGTGAGTTCATAATTGGACTATCCAATTATTCCATGGATTTCTATAGTGTAACGAGCCAACACAGGGACCAAATGGACCTACAGTTCCGAGCCCTGAAATAATAATTAAATCTCTTTAATTAAACATTCCGGATTATTAACTTTAGGTTATTCCATTAAAAACCTCAAGGTGCACTTTCGTTACTGCAGATGTATTTTATACTGAAACCCGTCGCGTCCACCGATATAATCACTGCATACAGATTGACCTTCCACGAGTATCTCATAATTAGAGTCGGGTCATAATGTCCATTATATCCCTCTAATTATTTTTTGCCATAAGTATCATTGATTCTCTAATAAACGATTTATCCATAACTATTATGAATATTAATCTTTCTATTCGTAACAGAAATACTTGAGCGCTCTAACCGTTCAAGTATCAAATCAACCCTTAATGAAGATACACATCTACTTCTCATAAGAATGAGTTGATTCCTTATCTATGTAAAACGTCCCCAGTCACACACCAAACCAAGTCCCCAAAATACGTAGCTATTGGTCGGGATTTCTCACCAACCTCGCCTTTGTAAATTAAATGACATAGCCTACTGTGCAAGAGTTCGTAGTACACTCAGGATTCATATAAACACATATATGATCAGCTATTAGACTGATATGCATTTCTTTGTTTAACAGAAATTAAAATAAATTCATTTACGTCTTGGTCCAGTCTTATACGATCGCATCATATCTGCCTTCATTCCCATGTCACCATATGAACGAACCCGGATCAAAGTCGTCATGCAATATGAAATGGACCGCAGTTGTAGATAAACTACAAATAAAGTGCCCATCTTTGTTTGCTCTCTACGGACTATTTAGGATTACTAATTTCAGACTTAAATCCTCTTGTGTATAACACTTATACACTAAGTCTGAAAGTACATTTAGTATCCAGGGGCATATGTGACAATTTATTATATACGACTTTAAAATCAACATTTTAATAAATGAATACATGCATTCGTTATTACTTAAAATAAGATCATCTCTACATATTACATTATGCTCTTGGGCATACATCCCAACAGTTCAGTGCATTGTATTATTTCTCCATGATTTATAGGTGGTCTGACTTCATAGATACGTATATATATGATATATATGTATATATAACAACCAGGATTGAACCTAGAGAGTTTCGCTATATTAAGTATACTCGTTGAGAATTAGGGAAACTTTCGTCAAATATTGACGATATATGAAAATTTGATTGTGTCCTAAGGTTCTTACCATATGCAGTATACTACTTTATCTAAAACAAGTCAAATGTAGAGCAACTATGGTACGATTCAATCAACCACCTTAATATAATAAGTTATAAAATATTACAAGATATTAAAGCAATAAATAATCAAAGCAGTAAATAAAATCAACAGAAGAATTTTATTGACGGAGTGGAAAACTCATGCGAATAAAAAACCACTCGGGTATAGGTTACCACCCCAATCTAATATAATAGAGAAAACTTATGGTGATAGTATAGGACCTATGGTGACAACTTCACCAACTCGAATACCTCTAGATTGTAATAACTCGAATAACTCCCTGAGCCCGCACCAAGTGGACTTCTTCAGAACATCTGAAGTCTCAGGGTGGATCAACCATGCGAACTCGCAAAGCCATAACTCTGACTACCAATCTTCCTCCTTTAGAACTCTGAAGGCTTAGAAAATTAAGTTAGGGTTGTATTTTTGTGTTGATGGTCAATCAAGGATCAATAGCACCAAGACAAAGAAGAAAAGGTAATCAAGAAAGTCTTCAATATGAAAATCAATAAGGAAGAAACAAAGTATATGAAGGCTCTCTAAATTATTTTTATGTAGGAAACGGCTTTCCTTATGTGCAGTGGAAATGCTATTGGCTCCGGGATCGACCTTGAAAAATTTCTTGCCTTCTCCATTTATTGAAACTGAATTCCACCAACTCTTGGTGAATGGATTTACTCCTCCATGTGGATGTATTTCCTTTGAGATCCGATACTTGGATCAATTACCCGATCTTCCGAGCTATGAATCAAAACCAACAAACCAAAGTGTGGGCTTCACTCACAAATATTAATCTCTAAACTCTTTAGAGATTTATGTTGTCACAATATCTTTTAGCTTTTAGAAAGATTGAATAAATAGATGAAGATCTAGTTCGCTCTAATTTTCTTTATATTCTCAACACTTGAGAAAAAATTATTTTCTCTCAACACTTAAGAAAAAATTCAGGATTTTCTTTTCTCTCAAACTCTCATACAACACTTGTGTGAATGGTATGTCTATTCCCTCTCTCAACCTTTGAGTGGAAATAGTAGAGATTATATTCTTTTCCAAAAGCCAACTAATCTTATCACAAATCCTCACATGCCATTCTATTGTAATGGCAAACACAATAAATGGAATGCCAATCAAAGACATGTGAAGTGGACAAAATTAGGCAATTAGGCCATACCTAATCTTAGACAAAATGCTTGGACATTATGGAAAGTCATAATGGTTTGTCTAGATAATGCTTATACCATTATCAAAATAATGACATAATTATTATGTAATAATTATCTCATAATTATTACTTGATTATCTTATAATCTAGCATTATCAAAAAGATGTTATAATTATCTCATAATTATAATTTGATTATCTCATAATCAAAGAATTCTAGAAAACATTATATTAAACTAATTTAATATATTTTTCATTTATGACAAATTATATTATTAATCTCATTAATAATATATAAATTTTATGTGAGCATATAATTAGACAATCCAATTATATTAGGTTTGCTACAGTTAATCGAGCTAGCACGGGACCAAATTGACCTACAGTTCCGAGCTTGAATAATCCTGGTATATTAATTAAACTCTTTAATTAAATATTTTGAATTATTAACTTCGCGTTATTCCACTAAAAACTCGAAGTTGCACTCTCATTGCCGTAGATGGAAAATATAAGAAGAACAACTTTGGTGTCCATCGATATAGTTATTACATACGGATTGGCCATTCACGAGTATCTCATAATTAAACTCAGGTTAAAAGTCTGTTATATCCCTCTAATTATTGTATATCTTAAGTACCATTGATTCTCTAATGAACAATTTTTTCATAATTATTATGAATATTAATCTTTCTATTCACAATAGAAAGACTTGAGCGCTCTAATTGTTCAAATACCAAAACAACCCTTAAGAAAGATACTCTTCTACTTCTCTTAAGAAGAAGTGAACTCCATGTCTATGTAAAACGTTCTCAGCTACACACCAAACCATATCCCCAAAATACGTAGATATTGGCCAGGACTGCTACACCAATCTCACCTTAGTAAATCAAAGATATAACCTTCCTGTAAGTGTCCTACACATGCCCAAGGTCTCGAAATATTGATTCAAGTGTGAATAATCAAGATAAGTTTGCAGAATTAACTTACATTGAGCGGATGAGAAGTTCAAAACTTTCTTTGGATGATGGAAGCTCCAAGCTTTAAATTGAATTCCAAACTCAAGGGTGAGTTTCCCTATCACCTTTCTTTAAATCTCAAAGTGCTAGAAATGGTGAATTTTTGCAACAAAAATTCAAGAAGAGAGGGAGATGGATTCGACCAAATGAGAGGAAAGAGAGATGATTAATAGTTCACTTCCAAAGTTGACTTAAGTTGGTAGTTGTGTTGTGTAATTAATCCAATTAATAAGCTCAACCAGTTCCATCACAAATAGTGACAAGTTGATGTAAGTGATGTGGGTCCCACCCAATTTTGAATTCCAAATTCAAGTTGGCTTACACAACATACTTTGGGCCCGGATTCGTTTAGTCCGATTAAATGAATTTTCCGTCGCAATTTAATTAAATCCAATTTAATTAAATAATAATGCCTAGCAAAATTATTACGAAAGTCGCTTACGAATTAATTCCAAATTAATTCGTTTACCCGAATTAAAATCCAATTTTAATTCCGCATTGAAATCTAATTTCAATTAATATATCCAATATATTATTTTAGCCCAAATAAATAAATTAAATAGAAAAATCCAATTTAACTATTAAATTTATTTTACCAATTAATTCCAAATTAATCGCGTTCTCCCTTCTGATGAATTAATCCTAGATTAATTCTTGCCGCAATTAATCCCAGATTAATTTTCTCTCTCATAATTAATCCCAAATTAATTTTGTTCGAGTCAAATGTCATTGGTGAATCTTTGGGAAGCGACCCAAGAGATCCCTGGATATGTTGGCAGTAAATACGGTTGTCGGACTATCCGACACGTGCGTACCTCGTACCACATTCTCACCGATTTACAAGACATGGTTGGCTTCTAGCAAAGCACTGTGCCTACCCAATTCTCAAGAAATATTCAACAAAGAATATATAAGCTGTATCAGGTATAGTATACAATGTATTGCGTAATACGATCCAGTATCGGAGGTCACATGCTAGGCCTAGGGCTAAAATTGTGTCTGCCCCGTACAAAGCATATATCGGATCACTAGCAACTAGTCTCTGTAATCGGATAATCATGACCTAGTCATACTATCCCGATAGATGCAGCATTTAAGAGTACTAGTTCTGTATCATGCGTGATCATCATCTCCATATGACTGAAGAGATACTTTCATCTTGACGTCACACCCAATACACTACGATTCTCAGTAAACCCAGAAGAGGCGTACACAGAACCTGTTAATGCTCTGGATGTTGGACAATTATGACCCATAGCGTCACTATTTGTACAGATCACGATGTTGTTGTACAAATTAACTATGTGACAAAGGAGATTGCACTCTTATCATTTGTGATTAGATCACCATGATATATAAATGATAGGAGGTCCTAATGATTTGTTCCTGGATTGAGAATGATATGAGACAGTATCAGTCCACGAAGGATAAATCATTAAATATCCCTAGTCAGAGTATTATCGAGATTGGACATCGATAAATACGTAAAAGACTAGTATTACACTTGTGCGCGTTGTGAGGGCATAACGGCATAGTTCTCATATATTTGGGTATAGGATACTCATGCAAGTGTAATAGGAGATTGTGTTTTACCGATGGTACGGGAAACAGCTTCGCTCAGGATAGACCGCCTCGGAATTCCATTGGTAGTATGACTATGTGTCTATGGAAGTCCGAAATCAGGGTAGGTGTATTTGGTCTTAACCTGAGACTTGCACCGCTAATACTTGCGACAATCAATATGTTTTGGTTTTGGTCGTCCAGGGCTTTAACAGGTTCTGTGTACGCCTCTGCTGGGTATATTGAGAATCATAGTGTGTTGGGTGTGATGTCAAGATGGAAGTATCACTTCAGTCATATGGAGATGATGGTCACGTAGGATACGGTACTAGTACTCTTATGTACTGCAGTCATCGGGATAAAATAACAAGGTCATGTTTATCCGATTATAGAGACTAGTTACCAGACATCCGACATGTGCTTCGTACGGGGCAGACATAATTCCAGCCCTAGGCCTAGCACGTGATCATCCGATACTGGATCGACATACGCAATACTACGTATACTACGCCTGATATAGATCGTTTATTCATGTAAGCATATTTCTGGAGAATTGGGTAGGCATGGCGTTTTTCTAGAAGCCAACCTTGTCTTGTAAATCGGTACAAACGTAGTACTAGGTACTTACGTGTTCGGATAGTCCGACGACCGTATTTACTGCCAACATATTCGGGGATCTCATGGGTCGCTGATAAATGCACGAAAGTGTACTTAGAACACTGCTAACTCAGCTTTATTATCATATATTTTAATCTTAATTAGTGTCATTTTGTGCTTTGTTAATAGGAAGCGATGGATCAAGGAGAATTGAGCAATTGGACATGTTTCAGAGCCTAACAGACATATCGGACGCACGCATGAGCATCAGCTGCGCACTGAATCTAAAAAGGCTATAACTTTTGATTTAGAAAGAGTTACGAGACCCATAATATATCAATTTGCATCTACTCGAAAAGATCTAGTCAATTGTAGCATCCTTCATAGCTTATGGCGCGTGGAAACACGCGGCGCACGTCACGACTCGAAACTGCGATTTCACGATTGTGTGCTGTGTGTTTTGAATGCAATTTAGGGTTTCAGGACTTTTCTATATAAATCCAACTTCGTCCTAAACCCTGAACGAGGAGAAAATCAGAGAGAAACAGAGGAGAAACACACAAAAAGAGCCAAAAACACAATTCATAGAGAGGAAGAACGAAGAACTTCAAGGAAATCATGACGTCTCTCCGATCTATTCAGGCTGCATCTCTTTCTTCCATGGAGAACTAATCTCCTAGGCAAAGCTAAGGATGAACTCTTGTATTTTAATTTCTATATTTATATTGTTGATTTCTTATGAACCTTTTAACGTTTAATATAATTGATGGTTGTTATTTTCTATTATCTTTCGATTCTTGAATCCAGAAATTATGTTTTGTCAAACTCCCATATAGATCCAGTCATGCTTCTTCTATGTGTGATTTGCGAACTTAGTTGTGACTGGTAAAAGTTGTTTTATGTGTTGGTCTTCTGCTGCAGTATTGCCTGAGGGTATATTGTCGACGTTAGATAGCTCGTAATGATAACTTTTCTATGCTGTTAACATATAGAGAAAATAATCATTGATTACCCTAGAATTTAATATGAGTAGAATTGAATACCTTCCAATTGTTGGTTTGGGATGTGAAACCTTCAATGTGTAATGAAAAATCAATAATTGAATATAGGAGGTTGATACAAGAGGAATTCCTGATGCTTTGCTGTTTATCTCTGCTGATAAAATCCTGCAACTTTTCTTAATCTTTAGTTTAAATTGCAAATTTAATCTTTTCTTTAATAGAGTTATTGCTAAACGTTTTTGTTTGAGTAAATTAGTTCATGTAACCATCTCTCTGAGGAATCGACACCCCAGCTATACTGCGATAACCGCAAGTCATTTTTGGGCGTAATCAAAATTTGGCGCCGTTGCCGGGGAGACGGTTTACAAGCAAAAGGACCAGGTTTGCTTAGTCAACAACGAAGCGGTAACTTCGTTCCATTTTTTTAGTATTTTATTTTATTTTATTCATTTATTATTCGCTTATTTATTCTCTTTTAGTATTTTAGTTTTTTTTTTTATTTTTTTCTAGTCTTTTTACTTTAGTATTTATTTTAGTTATTTTATTTCTGTTTTAGTTTTAGTTAGATTTTAAGTTTTAGTTTATTCCTTTTATTTATTTATTTATTTTTATTTTATTTTAATTCTCGTATTATTTGAACTTAAATTACATGTCTAGACGTAGAGATATATTTGGTAGAGTTGTTAGGACTGAAGAGAAAGCTCAGATTCTGAGAACATATTTGAAAATCATTTTTCTACACCATCCGTGTCTAGTGCACATAACATGAGTGAATACGAGAGACCACCTAGGAGGACTCTTGAAGAGTACCGCCACCCAACTCGCACAGCTACACCTTCGTGCATCATGTTTCCTCCTAATGCACCACACATAGACTTTAGGCCTGGAATGATACAGTATCTTCCAACTTTTCACGGTTTAGAGAGTGAGAATCCTTACGTGCATATTAGAGAGTTTGAAGAGGTAGTAGCGACCTTCCATGACCATTTTGGGACACTACCGACACAATTAGACTTAAGTTCTTCTCATTTGCCCTTAAGGATAGAGCTAAGAGCTGGTTGTATTCTTTAAGACCTAGGTCAATAGGATCGTGGGGCGAGATGAACACAGGCATTTTTCGATAATATTTCCCACACCATAAGACAGATGCCCTGAAAAGAAAATCTCTACCTTCTCCCAGAGAGACAGCGAGATCCTTTATCAAACGTGGGAGCGGTATAAGGAGTTGTTAGCGAGTTGTCCCCACCATGGATATGAGAGTTGGCGTTTAGTAAGTTACTTTTATGATGGACTAACCCCTAGAGAACGCCAATTCGTTGAGACGATGTGCAATGGTAAGTTCATTCGAAAGGACCTGATGAGGCGCTCGAATATTTAGATGACCTAGCTAAGAAATCTCACACTTGGACTGGACCTAATGCCGTAGATAATACTGATAGGACATACACTTCTTCTAGCAGAAGCGTACATCACGATAGGGAACATGATAGTCTTAAGGCACAAGTTGAGCTATTGACCAAACAGATAGAAGCCTTAAAAGCCAGAGATAGTAAGACTATGCATTCAGTAGCCCAGCTAGAATCTCAAGAGTATCCAGTATATGGTGAGATAAGAGGAACATATGAAGAACAATGTTATGCATTAGGGATGTATCAGAAGCCTCACATACCATACCCAGACACCTATAATCCTAGTTGGAGGAACCATCCCACCTTAGTTGGAAGCAAGAGTCTCATCAGCCGTCAAAACACCACCACTCAGAAGTTACAGTACCTCACAGTATTACACACACTATTATTCCTATAAATTCTTTACAGGATACCTGGCATGCATTTGTGGAGACCCAAAGCAAAACCAATCAAAGGATTGAGTCGTTGATATCTCAGGTAGCTGAAGAACAAAAGGAAATTAGGAGTCAACTCTCTAAATTGACTAATGTCCTGAGTGTACAAGAACAAGAAAAATTCTCATCCCAGACTCAACCTAATCCACAAGGGCAACACATGGCACATGCTGATCATGAGGTATCCAGTATAAGAGGTGTTAATGTCATAATCACTAGGAGTGGAGAAGAGGTAGGGATGCAGAATACTTCCAACACTATAGGTAACCCTAAGGATAATAGTGCTTACACATCTCAGGTAGAACAAGTGCCAAATTTCCTAGTTCGGGTACCCTTTCCTCAAGAACTTAATAGTTTTCATGTCGAGAAACAACCACAGGGTGATGAAGATTGTCATTACTCATACATGCTAGAAACAGTCCTACCAGGAACAAAATCTCTACAACCTGAATCAAATCCCCCTGAACTGAAACTGGTCCCAAAGAACCAAAAAAAGAGGAAAATGAGAGTTAATGCTCGATTAAAGATGATACCTGTGAGATTAAAAAGAACATTGAGCGAATCTTTCCTTATGTGCAGTACCAAATTTCAGCCACCAGACCATGGAGGATCAGTGGATAAACTGCCACAGCTAGACAAGCATTCCCTCTTATGCCTTCATCAGTATGCTCGATGGAAACCACCATGACAACTTGAGTGCTTGCGTCTGGCTGAAGACGTTAAACTTAGCGCTAGCGGGGATGCAACCCTTGTTTCTACATTTTATTTTAATTTATTTATTTTATTTACTTTAGTTTTACTTTATTGTGTGCTAATTGCATGTTTTATTTTTATTGTTTGCATGAGTGTTTAATCAGAAGTTAGCATAACCTACACAGCCACACAACTAAAGTCTCGCCAGCAGGAACCTGATCAACTCCCCGCATGGTAGTGTTGTTCCTTAATCCTTTTTCTTTATATTTATCTTACATTGAGGACAATGCAAGTTTTAAGTGTGGGGGTGTGTATGCATGCGCATGAAAACCTGTCTTAAATACATTTTATTTTAATGTTTATTAAAAAAAAAAAATTGTTTTGTTTGTTTTTAGTCCTTGATAGTTAAACATAGTTCCTATGATGATATTGTTTGTTTTAGGGTGAAATCTTAGAAACAATAAGTCCTTTAATGTACTTTTATCTGATAATTTGAGTAGTTTATCTATGTTAGACTCGTAAGCACTTAATAAAGGTTTTTAGCAGTGAAAACTTAAGTAGTTGGCAAGATGACTAGTTGAAGAAATTGCATGTCGATGAATGACCGTTTGCTTAGATGTCTATCCTGATTTGTTTGTGTTATGACGTATGGTATGATTGAAAATAAAAAGAAAAGTCTCTGAAGAAAGAAAATAAACCACCTATAACCGATAAGCGTGAAGCTACCCATGGGCGAGTATTAGGACCACCATGAGGAGAAATGCTACCTTAAAGGGTAGGTGTGTTGAAAAAAATGGCAAATGAGAAAGAAAAGAAAAATTCAAAAGAAAAGCAAAAAGAGACAAGAAAGAAAAAAAGAGAAATCATACCATATTGAGCACATGAAAGCAATTACAAAACTTAATTGAGATATCTAGGTTGGTTTGACCCATCGATCCCGATTTTTAAACGAAATCATTGAGTTGGCTTACCTAGGAATAAAGCTGTGAACGAACCTCAGCACACACACACTTTGAGTCTAGCTTAGATGATTTATTCAAAGACTTAGATTTGAGTTGCATTGAGTACTTTGAAGGTTCTATGGTTTCATTACTATGCATTCTCTGAGGACAAAAATTATGTGAAACTATTGGGACTATTTAATTTTTATTTTTGCATGATTGTGTGTTTTGAATGACGTTTGTGGGTGTCGTCGCTGTAAGCCCTCACGAGACTATAACTCGTCCACTAGGGACACCTAGGGGTTTAAAGGCTTGTTGCATACGCTAAATGCAATCGTGATCCCTACGAAAGTGGCTTATATAGTTTTATTTATTTATTTAGTTTTTATTTTATTTTACGCTTGAATTGCTAGAGACTAGCAATAAGCTGGTTGGGGGTTGTGATAAATGCACGAAAGTGTACTTAGAACACTGCTAACTCAGCTTTATTATCATATATTTTAATCTTAATTAGTGTCATTTTGTGCTTTGTTAATAGGAAGCGATGGATCAAGGAGAATTGAGCAATTGGACATGTTTCAGAGCCTAACAGACATATCGGACGCACGCATGAGCATCAGCTGCGCACTGAATCTAAAAAGGCTATAACTTTTGATTTAGAAAGAGTTACGAGACCCATAATATATCGATTTGCATCTACTCGAAAAGATCTAGTCAATTGTAGCATCCTTCATAGCTTATGGCGCGTGGAAACACGCGGCGCACGTCACGACTCGAAACTGCGCGATTTCACGATTGTGTGCTGTGTGTTTTGGATGCAATTTAGGGTTTCAGGACTTTTCTATATAAATCCAACTTCGTCCTAAACCCTGAACGAGGAGAAAATCAGAGAGAAACAGAGGAGAAACACACAAAAAGAGCCAAAAACACAATTCATAGAGAGGAAGAACGAAGAACTTCAAGGAAATCATGACGTCTCTCCGATCTATTCAGGCTGCATCTCTTTCTTCCATGGAGAACTAATCTCCTAGGCAAAGCTAAGGATGAACTCTTGTATTTTAATTTCTATATTTATATTGTTGATTTCTTATGAACCTTTTAACGTTTAATATAATTGATGGTTGTTATTTTCTATTATCTTTCGATTCTTGAATCCAGAAATTATGTTTTGTCAAACTCCCATATAGATCCAGTCATGCTTCTTCTATGTGTGATTTGCGAACTTAGTTGTGACTGGTAAAAGTTGTTTTATGTGTTGGTCTTCTGCTGCAGTATTGCCTGAGGGTATATTGTCGACGTTAGATAGCTCGTAATGATAACTTTTCTATGCTGTTAACATAGAGAAAATAATCATTGATTACCCTAGAATTTAATATGAGTAGAATTGAATATCTTCCAATTGTTGGTTTGGGATGTGAAACCTTCAATTGTGTAATGAAAATAATCAATAATTGAATATAGGAGGTTGATACAAGAGGAATTCCTGATGCTTTGCTGTTTATCTCTGCTGATAAAATCCTGCAACTTTTCTTAATCTTTAGTTTAAATTGCAAATTTAATCTTTTCTTTAATAGAGTTATTGCTAAACGTTTTTGTTTGAGTAAATTAGTTCATGTAACCATCTCTCTGAGGAATCGACACCCCAGCTATACTGCGATAACCGCAAGTCATTTTTGGGCGTAATCAAAATTTGGCGCCGTTGCCGGGGAGACGGTTTACAAGCAAAAGGACCAGGTTTACTTAGTCAACAACGAAGCGGTAACTTCGTTCCATTTTTTTTAGTATTTTATTTTATTTTATTCATTTATTATTCGCTTATTTATTCTCTTTTAGTATTTTAGTTTTTTTTTTATTTTTTCTAGTCTTTTTACTTTAGTATTTTATTTTAGTTATTTTATTTCTGTTTTAGTTTTAGTTAGATTTTAAGTTTTAGTTTATTCCTTTTATTTTTTTTATTTTATTTATTTTATTTTAATTCTCGTATTATTTGAACTTAAATTACATGTCTAGACGTAGAGATATATTTGGTAGAGTTGTTAGGACTGAAGAGGAAAGCTCAGATTCTGAGAACATATTTGAAAATCATTTTTCTACACCATCCGTGTCTAGTGCACATAACATGAGTGAATACGAGAGACCACCTAGGAGGACTCTTGAAGAGTACCGCCACCCAACTCGCATAGCTACACCTTCGTGCATCATGTTTCCTCCTAATGCACCACACATAGACTTTAGGCCTGGAATGATACAGTATCTTCCAACTTTTCACGGTTTAGAGAGTGAGAATCCTTACGTGCATATTAGAGAGTTTGAAGAGGTAGTAGCGACCTTCCATGACCATTTTGGGACTACCGACACAATTAGACTTAAGTTCTTCTCATTTGCCCTTAAGGATAGAGCTAAGAGCTGGTTGTATTCTTTAAGACCTAGGTCAATAGGATCATGGGGCGAGATGACACAGGCATTTTTCGATAAATATTTCCCACACCATAAGACAGATGCCCTGAAAAGAAAATCTCTACCTTCTCCCAGAGAGACAGCGAGATCCTTTATCAAACGTGGGAGCGGTATAAGGAGTTGTTAGCGAGTTGTCCCCACCATGGATATGAGAGTTGGCGTTTAGTAAGTTACTTTTATGATGGACTAACCCCTAGAGAACGCCAATTCGTTGAGACGATGTGCAATGGTAAGTTCATTCGAAAGGACCCTGATGAGGCGCTCGAATATTTAGATGACCTAGCTAAGAAATCTCACACTTGGACTGGACCTAATGCCGTAGATAATACTGATAGGACATACACTTCTTCTAGCAGAAGCGTACATCACGATAGGGAACATGATAGTCTTAAGGCACAAGTTGAGCTATTGACCAAACAGATAGAAGCCTTAAAAGCCAGAGATAGTAAGACTATGCATTCAGTAGCCCGGCTAGAATCTCAAGAGTATCCAGTATATGGTGAGATGAGAGGAACATATGAAGAACAATGTTATGCATTAGGGATGTATCAGAAGCCTCACATACCATACCCAGACACCTATAATCCTAGTTGGAGGAACCATCCCAACCTTAGTTGGAAGCAAGAGTCTCATCAGCCACTTTGAGTGATGTGACAACTTGTCACTTGATTGATTGATTGATGTGACTTGATGGGAGTTGTTGGGAGCTTTTAAAGCTTGTACTCATTTGACTTTTGAAAGCAAATTTAATATATCTTTATTTGATTTTTTGAAAATCAAATAAGTGTATTGCATACACCTTTTGCCAACAACTTAACACAACTCTCCCTCTTCTCTTTCTTCTTCCTCTCACAGGCCCAAGGGGCTGAAATTTTCTTCTTGTTTTACCGTGAAAGGCAGTGAGAAAATAATGGTTCTTGTGGCAAAATTCCTTAGTGCTAGCACACCTTTTGGGTCATGCGAAGGTGATAGGGAACTCACTTCATGAGCATGGGATTTCTTCAAAAAGCTTGGAGCTTCAAGGATCATCCATGGCCGAAATTTTGGGACATCAAAAACAGTCACTGCCGAGCTTCATGGAGGAGGGCAGAACATTTTTTGTCTTCACCGCATCGTCTCAACCGCTCGATGTAAGTATTCTGCAACTTCGTTGATTGTATTGACATGTATTTTCAATGCTTGAAATGATCTTGGGAAGCTTAGACTATTCCAACAATGGTATCTATGAGCAAGGTTGAGCATGAAAATATATTAGGGTTAAAATTGGGTAAAATGAATTTGAGCATGATTTAATGAAATTGGATGATTTAGTATGCTTAAATGTTGTTAAATTGAAGATTGATTGGATCAATTTCAAGAAATATTGTTTGGAACAATTTTGCCCAAATTTTATGGCTTGGCCGAAAATGATGAGTGCCCTAATGTCTTGGATTTTTGATTTTTTGATCATTGGATGTGTTGGAAATCAATTGGGAATATTTATTTAATGTTGAATTGAATTTAATTGGATTGAATTTGATTTGGACATAAAATTCCCCTTTGGCCGAGACTCATATAGCATGTATATGGGTTTGATTTTTGTTAAATTGTGTTGGACATGATTTAATGATGATAAGCATAATTAATTAGGCTAATTTGGTGTTTTGGAAATATTGATTTGGGTGATTAATTGTGTTATACACTTTAGGTAATTAAATTGTGAAATTGGATTTTGTAATTTAATTGAATTGGGCTTAAATTGGATTTGGGCTTGAAATGTTGTAATTGGGCTTATTGGGCTTGGTTGTACCAAGTTGGGTTTAGGCTAAATTGGATGGATCCAATTGGGCCCAAAACCGCTTCCATAAAGCCCAAATGCGACTAATGGACCTTTAAAGTTTAATTGGGCCTAATGGGCCTAAATTGATTTCTGGACTTATGGGGTTACTCCTTGATTGGACTTTGGTTATTGGGTTTGACCCGAGTTGACCAAAAGTCCACGCCTTAAAGAAATTAATTAAAAGCCCATTGGAATTTAATTAAATAGACGTTGGACGTTAATCAGGCTTTGAGACCCGTAACGATTAAATTTGAAATTTAAATCGTAAAAGGTTTATTAATAAAGTATAGTATTTAATTTGGAATTAAATAGTGAATTAGTATTAAATACAAATTGAATTGGATTTAATTTTGTAGTTTAATTTAATTCAAGAATTCGTACTTTGAGTACTTATTCGCAAAACGAGTTTGACTTGAGCAAAATCAAATCATTGTTTGAACATTGGATTGTCATTAATTATCAGATTAATTAATTTGATTAGATTGATTGATAACATGCTTGTGTGAATACATGGTTGCGATGCATGAATAATGTATATCGGATGGATATTAGATGGGTGGGGTAATTTTAGAAATTGTTGTAATAAATTTAGAATTTATTAATTGGACCTGTGTGTCCAGCCTTATTACCTCCTTACTCTTTGTATTCTCTTCTCACCTATTCCCCTCAATGTAAATGAGGTTTCTTTAGAAGTGTAGTGTAACGGGTAGAAGTAAATACTTGTGCTAGCGGGAGAGAGGAAAGGGAGAGATTTGATCTAGGATCAATGTGTAAAGTATCCATCCGCATATCATTATTATTTTATTTATATGCGCTTTATTATGTATTTAGAATGCATGTTTAAGGGTGTATGATGATGAGACCTTAACAAAGATAATAAATTGGTTGCCAATTTGCACGCAAAAAAAAACCCTCAAACAATATTAAGCGTTTTTCCTTTTATTGAGTGATTCTTACTCAAGATCTAAGACTAGCATTGGTTTGTTGGCCAAAGTCAAGGCCTTTGTCCGTCGAGGATGTGTTTGAATCACGAAGGCTTTGTTCCATATTGGTGTCTTGTCCAAGTTGTGGTTTGTTGGCCAAAGTCAATACCACTTCTTGTCCATCGGCATTGATTACGAAGCTTTCCATGGTCAATGGGTCACGCTTAATTGGGATCATTAAGTTTGTTGTGCCAAAGCCAAGGCTTAGTTGATTCAGAGGAAAAAGGTTAGGCAATATATTGGATATATTGGCATATATAAGATATATGTTTCGGACTTTGATGTCCCCCTACTGGATCTAGAAATTGGATTGGATCCAATTGATCTTAGAGATCTACCTAGTTAATTATCATACAATTTGTTGGCCAAAGTCAAGATTGTGTGATATTTAACGGGATCCTAGCCCACTAGGAAACACGGTTTCCCGAGTACTCGACAGAGGGTTAGAGGCTCGCCGAAAAATAGTGGGAGGCAAGAATTGAATTTGCAATATTCGTTTAATTACTTGCCATACACGCTCAAACAAATATCATTCGTCAAATAAATTAAATGTTTGTTGGACTAATATTTCAATCGTTGTTTGAATTAACAGTTGGACTGTATTCAAACAAATAAATTATAGTTGATTAAATAATTGGACTATAATAATCATTATAATAAATAGTACCTAAATCGTTGATTAAATAGTTGGACTATTAGAATCAAGATATAATTGAAAGATTGACATTTAAAACATAATCCTAGGGAAAATGTATTTAAATGGTTTAATTTTCAAATTGGGAATATATTTCAGGATAGTCCTAAAATCTAATAAGTTACTTTATTTGATAAAATAACATATTAGGCCTAAGCCCGGAGTTAAGCAAATAGTAGAGCATAATCTTTGGAAGATTATGTGATGATAACTTTAGTGCTTAATCCATTAAGCTTGTCGCAGTAGACTCCTTAATTTCTGAATCAGAACTAAGGACTAGATCCTTAAAGTATGATAATGAAATTGAAGGATCTTCATAGATCTATAATTAGATCTTAGAAGTACTAAATTGCAATAATGACTCTTGGAGGGTTAATGACTATTCTCAAGGAGATAAAGTCAAACTTTGCAATAAGGCAAATAGCGCAAGGCGCACCTTACTTCGATATTCTAGTCAGCCGAGGCTAGGCCAAAGACTTCTGGAATATGAAAAGGGCAAAGGCAAAATCATTATAATCTTCTGGGAAGATAAAGGACATATCCCAAAATGTCTACCTAAAATATGGCAAACGGGATCGCGGAAGCATGACTGCCGTTTGGACATAGCATACATGAAGGAATTGAAGACTGGGCAAGGCTCTGACTTCCAATATGTTTGTCATAAATATGTTCACTATTAGTATTAAAATTAGATTTTAAATACTTAGTGTGATACATAAATATACATTGATGTTCAGAATCTGCTATGAGCAGGATACTGACTTCAAATGAGATTAATCTGCGAAATCGGAAACGGGACGAAAGTCGCTGTTTCAACCGTAGATACCTAAGTTTAGGAACTACCTTCGGGTACGTACCTAAATTTGGAAACTGTTATAATGTAACTAGTTTGACTAGAAACATTATCTCTGTATCAGTGTATAACCTGTTGCGGGTGAACCTTTATATTCTAGAACATTAAAGTGTTTTATTATATAAATATGATATTGAGATAAACACATTAGATGTGAATAACAGAATTTATATTTTGAATATAAATAAATCTCAAATATATAACATGACAGACAAATAGTTTAAACTGATTTGATCAGAAGAAACATATTGTGGCATTGTTGTCTGGGACACAATCAAACAAGACTCGTATATCCACACTTTCGAAGAGTGGATACTTGGACTGATTTGATTCTATTCAAATAAAGTCTACGAATCTAGTTTATTGGGCAAAGTGCCTAAAATACTATTTACTTGGTAAAAGTGCAAATGTCACCAGTTTGTTAGCCCTTATTCATAGTGAAGCAAGTGGGCCCATGTCTAGCCAGGCTAGATGTGGATATGAATATTTCGTGACCTTTACGGATGTGGCATCGCGTTATGGTTATGTGTTTCTTTTGAAATGCAGATCGGAAACTTTTACAGTTTCAACACGAAATAGACAAACAGATAGGCTAAAGTATTAAACCATCACGGTTAGACCATGATAAAAATATACTTAACCAATAAGTTTCTAATATACTTGAAATATTATAGTATTCTTTCAAATATGACTCCTCCCGAAACACGTCATCCTGACGGTGTGTCCGAACCAGAGTAACCGAATCTTGTTGGACATGATAAGGTTAATCATGAGTCACTCTAAGCTACCATTTCCTTCAACGGATAAGCATAAACAGTGCAAAACTTATTTAGAATAAGGTTCCATAAAAATCTGTTTGACAGACTTCATATTAGATATGAACAGGAAAGAAACCGGGTTTCTCATTCCTGAAGATTTGGGTATGCTAGGCATATGTTTGGATAATACCAAACTAAAACCCAAATTGGATAAGTGCCAATTGTAGGTAATCCTAGGGATACCAAAGTATAGTACTTATACATCTCACAAGAGAACAATTTAATTGTTGCTCACCATGCGGTTTTCCTAAGAGGAATAACTATATGCAGTGGTAAGTGGGAGGATAGTAAAACTAGATGAAAATCGGAGTAATACTATTAAAGGCACCGATTCCTAATGGAACACATGAATAGTTCATCCAAGATGAAACTAAACCAATAATCTTCGAATACACAAGAACCGCGTATGTCGGAGAGAGTCGGAAAACAACCTGGGGTATGGGTTTCTGATCTCACCTCGTAAAGATGTCTATCTTATTGAGGTATACCAACTGACTACGTATGAGGAAGTGATACAAGGTATCGAATCCCTATTATGGCAAAGTGCCATGATATCCGAATTAGATTCCATGTATATCAACAAGTTTGGATACTAGTTGATATACCACAAGGCATTGTGCCTATTGGTACTATATAAGTCTTCAAGGAAGACATACATGGATGGCAACAAACCAACGTACAAAACTAGGCTTTTAGCGGAAAGGTATCGTTATCAACATTGTGTCGATTACGGTTCAACCTTTTAACTGTTGCCACGATAAATCCATTTGGATAATGCTTGATAATGCTGCATGTTTCATTTATGAAATATGACAGCTCAAGAAAAAAAAAAGCTTTCCTTAAAAGGAAACCATTTGGAGGATGTTTACAACATCCTGTCGGTTTTGTCGTACATGAACTAGCAAACAAGGTTTGCAGGTTGTTCGATCCATGTTTGGATTGAAGCAAGCATAGGTTCTTGGAATTATCGTTTTGATGTAATCATAATGGAGTATGATTTAATTCAAAACGAAAATGATTCTTGTGTATATAAGAAGGTTAGTGGGAATGCACTGACAATCGATGTCCTATAAAATAATGATAATATGTCATTTCTTGGAAATGATATTCCCATAATAAAAACAATCGGCGAAAGCTTGGCTTTCGAATACTCTCCGAGAAATCATACATTGAAAAATATACGCGACCTGGTGTCTCATACGCTTTGAGCATATGAAGTCACAAACAGGCCAATCCAAGTGATAGTCACTGGATTAAAGTTAAGAACATCCATTAGTATCTTAGAGATCTAAGGATGTTGTCTTAAACTATGGAGAATGAGAACTTGGAGTGACTGGGATCACTACTGCAAGTTTCCTAACCGATAATAACGACTATAAGTCGCAAACGGTACTATACAGTTTGAATAACGGAACGGTGAGCTGGAAATCTTCCAAGCAAGATACTGTTACCGAATAAACAACAAATGCGGGTTATTGCTGTAGCTGAGGCAACAATAGAAGCCATTTGGATCGATAATAAATCTAATTAGATTAGATATAGTTCTATTAGCAGCTGAGCTAGGCTTCAGCGCAGGCTAAAGAATTTATGGTCTCATCAACGATCCAGATATATACTTCGATATTCATCTGATTCATTCGGATCATACATCGTGGCGATGTGATGATCGAATAAATCGCATCAGACGATAATCATGCAAATCCGCTGACGAAAGACATCCTCAGCAATTTGAGCCAACCGTACATAGTTCGGGTGTCAGACACTCGAGTGACTAGCTATAGGCCAAGTGGGAGATTGTTGGACAATTATGACCCATAGCGTCACTATATGTACAGATCACGGTGTTGTTGTACAAATTAACTATGTGACAAAGGAGATTACACTCTTATCATTTGTGATTAGATCACCAAGATATATAAATGATATGAGGTCCTAATGATTTGTTCCTGGATTGAGAATGATATGAGATAGTATCAGTCCACGAATGATAAATCATTAAATATCCCTAGTCAAAGTATTATCGAGATTGGACATCGATAAATACGTAAAAGACTAGTATTACACTTATGCGCGTTGTGAGGGCATAACGGCATAGTTCTCATATATTTGGGTATAGGATACTCATGCAAGTGTAATAGGAGGTTGTGTTTTACCGATGGTACGGGAAACAGCTTCGCTCTGGATAGACCCCCCCCCCGGAATTCCATGGTAGTATGACTTTGTGTCTATGGAAGTCTGAAATCAGGGTAGATGTATTTGGTCTTAACCTGAGACTTGCACCGCTAATACTTGCAACAATCAATATGCTTTGGTTTTGGTCGTCCAGGGCTTTAACAGGTTTTGTGTACGCCTTTGCTGGGTATATTGAGAATCATAGTGTGTTGGGTGTGATATCAAGATGGAAGTATCACTTCAGTCATATGGAGATGATGGTCAGGTAAGATACGGTACTAGTACTCTTATGTACTGTAGTCATCGGGATAAAATGACAAGGTCATGTTTATCCGATTATAGAGACTAGTTACCAGACATCCGACATGTGCTTCGTACGGGGCAGACACAATTCCAGCCCTAGGCCTAGCACGTGATCATCCGATACTGGATCGACATACGCAATACTACGTATACTACGCCTGATATAGATTGCTTATTCCCGTAAGCATATTTCTGGAGAATTGGGTAGGCATGGCGCTTTGCTAGAAGCCAACCTTGTCTTGTAAATCGGTACAAATGTAGTACTAGGTACTTACGTGTTCGGATAGTCCGACGACCGTATTTACTGCCAACATATCCGGGGATCTCATGGGTCGCTTCCCGAAGATTCACTGATGACGTATGACTCGCACTTTTAATTAATCTGGGATTAATTAGATAAGAGAGAAAATTAATCTGGGATTAATTACGGAGATATTTTATCTAGGATAAAATATCATTTAAAGAGAGATAATGATTAATTTGGAATTAATCGATAAAATAATATATATTCGATATATTATACGAAATTGGATTTTGACGCGGAATTAAAATTAGATTTTAATTCGGGCGAACGAGTTAATTTAGAATTAATTCATTAGCGATTTGAATAGTGATTTTCGCTATGCATAATCATTTAATTACGTCGCAACGGAAAATTCGTTAATTTGGAATTAGCAAACTCGAGCCCGAGAGTGTTTGTGAGCGCAATTGCATTTCGAATTCGAGTACGGCACGCAAGTCACTTCAAGCGTCAAATCGCTAGTCACATCAAGCGTCAAATCATTCGTCACTTTGAGTGATGTGACAACTTGTCACTTGATTGATTGATTGATGTGACTTGATGGGAGTTGTTGGGAGCTTTTAAAGCTTGCACTCATTTGACTTTTTGAAAGCAAATTTAATATATCTTTATTTGATTTTTTGAAAATCAAATAAGTGCATTGCATACACCTTTTACCAACAACTTAACACAACTCTCTCTCTTCTCTTTCTTCTTCCTCTCACACGCCCAATGGGCTGAAATTTTCTTCTCATTTTACCGTGAAAGGCAGTGAGAAAATAAGGGTTTTTGTGGCAAAAATTCCTTAGTGCTAGCACACCTTTTGGGTCATACGAAGGTGATAGGGAACTCACTTCATGAGCATGGGATTTCTGTACAAAGCTTGGAGCTTCAAGGATCATCCATGGCCGAAATTTTGGGACATCAAAAACAGTCACTGCCGAGCTTCATGGAGGATGGCATAATATTTTTTGTCTTCACCGCATCGTCTCAACCGCTCGATGTAAGTATTCCGCAACTTCGTTGATTGTACTCACATGTATTTTCAATGCTTGAAATGATCTTGGGAAGCTTAGACTATTCCAACACTAGACGACCAAAACCAAAGTATACTGATTGTCGCAAGTATTAGCGCTGCAAGTCTCAGGTTAAAGACCACATACACCAACCCTGATTCAGATTCCCATAGACACATAGTCATACTACCAATGGGATTCTGAGGGGTCTATCTAGAGCGAAGTTGTTCCCGGTCCAATGGCTAACAGAACCTCCTATCACACTTGCATAAGTATCCAATACTTAAATATATGAGAACTATGTCGTTAAGCTTCCATAATGCGCACAAATGTAATACTAGTCTATTTCGTACTATCGATGTCCAGTCTTGATAATACGATGACTATGGATATTTAATGATTAAACCGTTCGTGGAATAATATTGTCTCATATCTTATTAATTTGGTACTAATCATATGGACTTTTATCATTTATATATATCCTAGTAATCCAATTACAAAATGATAAAATAGCAATTTATTTTGTCACATAGTTAATTTGTATAAAAATAAAAAATGTCTTTTACAAATAGTGATGCTATGGGTCATAATTATCCAACAATCTCCCATTTGGCTCATAGTCAATCACTCAAGTATCTAACACATGAACTATGTACATGTCGCTTAAAATTTGCTGAGAAATAGCTTTCATCAGCGGATCTGCAATGTTGTCATCTGAAGTGATCTTTTCGATCTTCACATCGCCACGATGTATGATCTCACGAATCAGATGAAACCGTCGAAGTACATGATTGGATCGTTGATGAGAATGCGGTTCCTTAGCCTGCGCTATAGCCCCGTTATTGTCACAATACAAAGGTACGGGCTCAGCTGCTAACGAAACTACTCCTAATCCAATTAGGAATTTACGGATCCAAACTGCTTCTTTTGCTTCTTCAGCTGCAGTAATATATTCCGCTTCTATTGTTGAATCGGCAACAGTCTCTTGCTTGGAATATTTCCAGCTCACTACTTCGTTGTTCAAACAAAATATGTACCCCGATTGCGACTTACAGTCGTCTTTATCGGTTTGGAAACTTGTATCGGTGTACCTAGTCACCTCAAGTTCTCCATCCGTATAGACTAAGAAAGCATCTTTAGTTCGTCTAAGATACTTAAGGATGTTCTTAACAGCAATCCAGTAACCATCACCCGGATCGGCTTGATAGCGACTGCACATGCTCAAATCATACGAGACATCAGGTCGTGTACATATCATGGCATACATGATCGATCCGACTACAGAAGCGAATGGGATCCGATTCATGGCATCTATCTCATCTTATGTTTTATGACACATGTCCTTAGATAGAGAGACGCCATGTGACACTGGAAGTATCCCCCTCTTAGACTGATCCATGTTGAATCTCTTCAACACTTTGTCAATGTACGAGCTCTGGGAGAGTCCAAGCAGCTTTCTAGATCTATCCCGGTAGATCCTTATTCCTAGAATAAAGGCTATTTCTCCCAAGTCTTTCATGGAGAATTTTAATGAAAGTCAAGCTTTCACCGACTGTAGCATGGGAATGTCATTGCCTAAAAGTAATACATCATCAACATATAGGACATCGAATGTCAGTGCGCTCCCACTAACGTTCTTATATACACAAGAATCATCTTTTTTTGAATGAAACCATATTCTTTTATGATCTCATCAAAATGTTGGTTCCAAGAACGCGATGTTTGTTTCAATCCATAAATGGATCGGTTTAACTTGCAAACCTTGTTTGCATGTTTTGGCACGACAAAACCGTCGAGCTGTTGCATATAAACATCCTCCAAAAGGTTTCTATTAAGGAAAGCGGTTTTGACGTCCATTTGTCATATTTTGTAATCGAAATATGCAGCAATAGCAAGCATTATCCGAATGGATTTAATCATGGCAACGGGTGAAAAAGTTTCATCATTATCGACACCATGTCGTTGACGATACCCTTTCGCTACATGTCTAGCTTTGTATGTTTGTATGTTGCCTTCCATGTCCATCTTCTTCTTGAAGACCCATTTACAACCAATAGGCTTAATGTCTTCTGGTTCATCAACCAGTGTCCAAATTTAGTTGGTATACATGGAATCCATTTCGGACTTCATGGCCTCTTGCTATAAAGTGGAGTCGATACCTTGTATCACTTCCTCAGACGTATTCGGTTTATTATCCTCAATAAGATTAAGATCTACATGAGGTGAGATCAGAAACCCATACCTCTCAGGTTGTTTTCTGACTCTCTCCGACCTACGCGGTTCTTGTGTATTAGAAGATTGTGGAATAGTCTCATCTCTGATGGACTGTTCATGTTCTGAGAGGGGGTCGGTGCCAGGAACAGTATCACTCCGATTTTCATCGAGTTCTACTTTCCTCCCACTTATCACTGCATCTACGAATTCCTTTTCGAGGAAAACTGCATGAAGAGCAACAAATACATTGTTCTCTTGTGGGTTGTAGAAGTAATATCTTTTGGTTTCCCTAGGATAACCTACAAATAGGCACTTATCCGATTTGGGTTCTAGTTTGGTACCATCCAAACGTTTAACATATGCCCAGCATCCCTAAATCTTCAGGAATGAGAAACTAGGTTTCTTCCATGTGCATATTTCATATGGAGTCTGTCCAACAGACTTTGACGGAACCTTATTCAAAATAAGTATTGCATTGTTCAATGCGTATCCCCAAAAGGAAATTGGTGCTCAGTGCGACTCATCCTTGACCTTACCATGTCCAACAAAGTTAGGTTTCTCTGTACGAACACACCGTTCAATTGAGGTATTCCGGGAGGAGTCCACTGTGAAAGAATACCATACTCTTTCAAGTAATCCAGAAACTCATTGCTTAAGTATTCTCCACCACGGTCCGACCGTAATGTTTTAATACTTTTGCCGGTCTGTTTTTCTACTTCGTGTCGAAACTCTTTGAATTTCTCAAAATTTTCTGACTTGTGTCTCATAAGATACACATAACCATAACGCGATGCATCATCCGTAAAGGTTACGAAGTATTCATATCCACCTCTAGCCTGGCTAGACATGGGCCCGCATACGTCACTATGAACGACGGCTAACAGCTCGGTGGCACGTACACCATTACCACTAAAAGGCGTTTTAGGTATTTTTTTCCTAACAAACAAGATTCGCAGACGTCATATGAATTATGATCAAATCCATCCAAGTATCCACTCTTCGAAAGTATGGATATACGAGTCTTGTTAATGTGTCCCAGATGACAATGCCACAGATAAGTTTCATATATTTTACTCAATTTGAGCCTTTTGTTTATCATGTTATATGTTTGAGATTCATTTATATTCAAAATATAAAGTCCATTACTAACATCTGTTGTACATATCAAAATGTCATCTTTATATACAAAACACCCAGTGTTCCGGAATACAAAGGTACACCTGCATCGGGTTAAACCAGATACAGAGATGATGTTTCTAGTCAAACTAGGTACATAATAATAGTCACCTAATGTAATTACATGCCCCGAGGGAAAATTCAAAACATAGGTCCCTACAACCAAAACAGTGACTCTCGTCCTATTTCCGACTCGCAGGTCGATCTCTCCTGAAGTTAGTCTCCTACTAATCTGCAGATCTTGCACATCAGTACATATGTGAGTACCATATCCAGAATCAACAATCCAATTTTTAAAACTAGTAGTGGACATGTTTATTTCAATAACAAACATACCTGAAGCCGGAGCTTTGCCCGCCTTCAATTCCTTCATATGCGCCTTGTACTCACGGCAGTAACGCTTTCAGTGACCCCGTTTGCCACAATGTAGGCAGACATCTTGGGATTTATCCTTAGTCTTCCCAGAAGACTGTGATGATTTGGCCTTGCCCTTTTTCTTCTTTTTCTTCACACCTCCAGAAGCCATCAGCCAAGCCTTGGCCTTCTGAGATGTCGAAGTAAGATACGCCTCGCGCTTCTTGCCCTTCAGAAGCTCTGGCTCTGCCTCTTTCAGCATTGACATTAACTCTCCAGTAATCTTCTTTTGGTTCATCATATTATAGTTCATGATGAACCCGCCCCAGCAATCGGGCAGAGACTGTAAGATCAAATCTATAGAAGTCTCGGCCTCGAAGATTATGCCCAGCTGACCTAGCTGTTCGATGTCAGCAATCATCTGTGACACATAGTGCTCGACAGATGTACCATCTGACATACGCGAGCGAAAGAGCTTCTTTTGCAATTCATACTTCTGATATCTAAGGTTAGATCTGTGAAGGTCCAATTTCAACATCATGTTATAAGGATCCAATCCTTTGTTCTGACAACGAAATTGAGGTGTCATTACGGAAAGCATGATGGATTGAGTGGTAAAGTTATCATCTCGATGAGTTTTACAAAGCTCATGATCAACTGGTCGCTCAAGTCCGGGCTCAGGCCCGAGAGGTCTGTCTATAACATAGAGCAACTTATTGGCTCCCAGGACTATCCTGAGATTCATATCCCAATCTGGAAAATTGGCGCCGTTAAAGACATTGTCGCCCATGATTATGTCTCTAACGCTAATCTTTCCAGCCATCTCGATTGCAATAGTCCAACTATCCAATCAACGATTTTGGTACACTCAAAATGTAATGGTTACTATAGTCCAACTATATAACCAACTACAAGTGGAGTAGTGTCTTGTACAGTCTAACTGTTCAAAGAAAGCAATAAAAATATTAGTCCAACTAATATATATATAACGAGATATAAAATTAAAATAGCGCGTGTAAGCAAGTATTAAACGAAATTGTAAATTTAATACTGGCCTCCCATTATTTTTCGGCGAGCCTCTAACCCTCTGTTGAGTACTCGGGAAAGTTTCCTAGTGGGCTAGGATCCCGTTAAATAACACACAACCTTGACTTTGGTCAACAAGCTGTATGAAACTTAACTAGGTAGATCTCTAAGATCAATTGGATCCCATCCAATTCCTAGATCCGGTAGGTGGACCTCCAAGTCCAAAACATATATCCAATATATCATCCTAACATTTTCCTCTGAATCAACTAAGCCTTGGCTTTGGCTCAACAAGCTTAATGATTCCAGTTAAGCGCGACCCATTGACAGTGGGAAAGCTTCGTATTCCACATCGATGTACAAAAGTGCCTTGACTTTGGCCAACAAGTCACAACTGCCCAAGTCATGCGATATATAATAAAGCTTTCGTGGTTCAAACACATCCGCGATGGACAATGATCTTGACTTTGGCCAACAAATCAAAGTTAATCTTGGATCTTGAGAAAGAACCACTCAATGGAAGGAAAACGCTTAATACATAATTGAGGGTTTTTCGTAAATTGGCAACCAATTTATTATCTTTGATTAGGTATAATCATACACCCTTAAACATGCATTCTAAAAGCATAATAAGGCGCGATAAATTAATAATGATATGCGGATGGATATATACAAATTTATTCCTAGAATAAATCTCTCTATTTCCTATCTCCCGCTAGCACTTTACATTCTTCTACCCAATTACATAATACATAAAGAAACCTCATTTACATTGAGGGGAATTGGTGAGAAGAGAAATTCAAATAGATAAGGAGGTGAAAGGCTGGACACGCAAGTCCAATTTAATAAATTCCAAATTTACAACAATTTCCAAAATTGCCCTCACCCAGCTAATATCCATATGATAGACATTATTCATACAAATACATTCAAGTATTCACACAAAGCATGTTGTTCAATCTAATCTAATCCAATTAATTAATCTTTAATAAATGACCATCCAATGTTCATACAACAATTTGATTTGCGCGAGTCCAACTCGTTTAAGAATAAATACTCCAAGTAAGTATTCTTGAATTATATCGAACTACGATTTTAAATCCAATTTAAATTGTATCCAATACTAATTCATGTTTAATTCCAAATTAAACAATTACATTTTTAACAGTGCCTTTTAGACTTGGATTCCAAATCCAATCCAATTGGGTCTCAAAGGCCCAATTAGCATCCAATGCCAATTCAATTAAAGTCCAATGGGCTTTCAATTAATTCTTTAGGCATGGGCTTTGGCCATTATGGATCCAACCCAAAATGCCAAGGCCCAATTAGGAATCACTCTATGCCAAAAATCAATTTAGGCCCATTAGGCCCAATTAAATTATTAAATGCCCATAAGTCATATTTGGACTTTATTGAAATGGTTTTAGGCCCAATTGGATCCAACCCAATTGTCCAAAACCATACTTGGCCCAACCAAGCCCATTAGCCCAAATACAACAAATTAAATTAATATATTATTCCAAATTACATATTAATCCAATTAAAGTGTAATTAACACAATTAATCAATTAATCTAATGTTTCCAAAACACTAATTAATCCAATTAATCATGCTCAATTATCCAATTCATGTCCAACACAAATTGAAGCAAAATCAATTCTACAACATGCTTCAAACTCACGGCAAATGCAATGAAATAACATTCAATTTTGATTTCAATCCAATTAAATCAACAATTAATATTCATTTCATGCCAATTAACATATCCAATTGTCAAATTTCAAAAATCACCATGAGCACTTCCTAGGGTATGTTCGGCCAAGTGAGGATTTATGGGGAAAATTAATCTAATCAATTTTAATCAAATCCAATTTATCATCATCTAATCACAACCAAACAACCAATTTAGGCATTTTCAAGCTCCAAGCAAAATCCCCAAATTCAAGTCCATGAACCCTAGAAATTAAAATCAAGTTTAGGTGGCTCTGATACCATTGTAAGTGTCCTACACATGCCCAATGTATCTAAACATTGATTCAAGTGTGAATAATCAAGATAAGTTTGCGGAATTAACTTACATTGAGCGGATGAGAAGTTTGGATGATGGAAGCTCCAAGCTTTAAATTGAATTCCAAACTGAAGGGTGAGTTTCCCTATCACCTTTTTTTAACTCTCAAAGTGCTAGCAATGGTGAATTTTTGCAACAAAAATTCAAGAAGAGAGAGAGATGGATTCGGCCAAAGGAGAGGAAAGATAGATGATTAATAGTTCACTTCCAAAGTTGACTTAAGTTGGTAGTTGTGTTGTGTAATTAATCCAATTAATAAGCTCAACCACTTCCATCACAAATAGTGACAAGTTGAAGTAAGTGATGTGGGTCCCACCCAATTTTGAATTCCAAATTCAAGTTGGCTTACACAACATACTTTGGGCCCGGATTCGTTTAATCCGATTAAACGAATTTTTCGCCGCGACTTAATTAAATCCAATTTAATTAAATAATAATGTCAAGCAAAATTATTACGAAAGTCGCTTACGAATTAATTCCAAATTAATTCGTTTGCCCGAATTAAAATCTAATTTTAATTCCGCATTGAAATCCAATTTCAATTAATATATCCAATATATTATTTTAGCCCAAATAAATAAATTAAATAGAAAAATCTAATTTAACTATTAAATTTATTTTACCGATTAATTCCAAATTAATCGCGTTCTCCCTCCTGACGAATTAATCCCAGATTAATTCTTGCCGTAATTAATCCCAGATTAATTTTCTCTCTCATAATTAATCTCATATTAATTATGTTCGAGTCAAATGTCATTGGTGAATCTTTGGGAAGCGACCCAATAGATTCATGGATATGTTGGCAGTAAATACAGTTGTCGGACTATCCGACACGTGCGTATCCCGTACCACGTTCTCACTTATTTACAAGATATGGTTGGCTTCTAGCAAAGCACCGTGCCTACCCAATTCTCCAGAAATATTCAACGAATAATATATAATTTGTATCAAGCATAGTATACAATGTATTGCGTAATACGATCCAGTATCAGATGTCACATGTTAGGCCTAGGGCTGGAATTGTGTCTGCCCCGTACAAAGCATATATCGGATCACTAGCAACTAGTCTCTGTAATCGGATAACCATGACCTAGTCATATTATCCTGATAGCTGCAGCATTTAAGAGTACTGGTTCTGTATCCTGCGTGATCATCATCTCCATATGACTGAAGTGATACTTTCATCTTGACATCACACCCAATACACTACGATTCTCAGTAAACCCAAAAGAGGCGTACACAGAACCTGTTAAAGCTCTGGGGGAGCAAAACCAAAGTATACTGATTGTTGCAAGTATTAGTGATGCAAGTCTCAAGTTAAAGACCACATACACCTACCCTGATTCGGATTCCCATAGACACATAGTCATACTACCAATGGGATTCTGAGGGGTCTATCCAGAGCGAAGCTGTTCCCAGTCCAACGGCTAACAGAACCTCCTATCACACTTGCATAAGTATCCAATACTTAAATATATGAGAACTATATCGTTAAGCTTCCATAACGCGCACAAGTGTAATACTAGTCTATTCTGCATTATCGATGTCCAGTCTCGATAATACTACGACTAGGGATATTTAATGATTAAACCGTTCATGGATTATTATTGTCTCATATCTTATTAATCCAATACTAATCATATGGAATTTTATCATTTATATATATATCCAAGTAATCCATTTACAAAATGATAAAATAGAAATTTCCTTTTTCACATAGTTAATTTATACAAAAACACAATATCTTTTACAAATAGTGATGCTATGAGTCATAATTGTCCAACACTGCCATGCAGGAGTTCGTAGTACACTCAGGATTAAAATCAATCCAAATATGACCATCTAGTAGATAAAATGAATTTATTTAGTTAACGAATATTATAAGATATTCATTTATATCTGGGCCTAGTCTTATATGATCATATTATACAAGGTGCCTCGATTCTCATGTCACCACATGAACGATCCCGGATCAAGATCGTCATACAAGTATAAAATGGATCGCAACTATAGATAAACCATAAACAAATTTCCCACTTCGTTTGCTCTCTTTGGATTATTTTTTATTACTAACTTCAGACTTAAATCCTCTTGTGTATACCACTTATACACTAAGTCTGAAAGTATATGAGTAATCAAGGATAAATAATACAATTTACAATATGCGAGACAATTTTGATAAATGAATAATGCATCTATTATTTCAATAAATAATTCTGTTTACATTACATGAAGCTCTAGGCATAAATTCCAACAGTTTATTCACATTGGTAAAGTGACTAAATATTTGTTTAAATAAGTAGGGAAAATGTAGGGCTTTCCTTGTGTAAAACTGACTTAAAACACATCCAAAATAAACCATTTAAGCACCAGAGTTCGAATGCCCCTAAAACGTAAAGTCTCTATCTCTAGCCGTTAGAACGCCCAGACGAACGCAACGCGAATACATGTCACGTACTAATTTTGATATGTAATTTAAAATACTTGTAACATTCTCGTCCTTTGGCCAAATTATGTGTTCTTTATATATACGTGATCGTCTTTGAGTCTTATTTCCAATGAAACTGACCGCATGTCAATTGGATCTCTAAATATTCTGGAATTTCAAAAAAAATGAATGTTATTCTGATATCTACATCTGATGTTGTCCAAATACTTGTCCAATTTCCCTGAGATCTTTAAGACTTATTACAAATCAATTGAACTTATTTTGATATGGAAGTTTCCAACACAAATGGAACTAACAATCTCTTCATTTGGAATTCCGTGATAAAATACCTAATACAAAGAGTATGGTAAAAGACCCAATAATAAAATAGCCAATTGCCCACCATCAAGACAGTTACTTATTACAATATGACCTGATCTAATACCTAAACAAATGGTATGTGACGATATGAAGCACACAATGAATTAAAAAAAAGTTAAAAAAAAAACGACTCAAAACATCACTTGAAGCGAGTACAATGATACCCAATCATTACTCAGTTATTTATAACATGAGATAATATGACACACTTTTGATCATGCTCAAGAACACACGTATGTATATGACATAAACACCAAAGCTTAACAAGAACTTGCGTGAAAAATAAGTATGCAACGAGTCAAGTCTTAAAACCTTATTTTTTGAGCGGGACACAGCCAAAGAAATCTTATCTCATGTCACACCAAGTCCAAAAATAGGGGTTCAAACTCAACGCCACTAAGACCTGAAAATAAACAACATTGGTTGCATGCTATAATATTTTCCCCTAAAATATGCGCTCTTAAATAAACTCTTTCGAGTGAAGGGTTTTTGCCATTATCTTTTGAATTTGGCTCATTGGCTCTTTTGCACTTGAGACTCATTTAAACAGTTTTTTTTTTACAATGGGATAGCATAAAGTCATTTAGTCAAATGTCATATTATTTAGTGATCTAAGTATGACAAAGATTAGACTGTTAGTCCAAAAACTCATACATGCGACCAAGTTTCAAGACATAAAAAATGTGTATGTGAAATACAAGCACAAGATATACGAAGGGTTTCCATCACACACACTTATGCACATAGAGCATCAAGAAAAATAAAAGCATATTACACATGCATAACTATATATCCTACATACAATGACCATATGTACATGCTTTTACATGTTCTTTCAAGCTAGAAAATCTTTTTGTTATTTTCATTATATATATATATATATATATATATATATATATATGTGTGTGTGTGTGTGTGTGTGTATTTTTTGTATTTTTCTTTTAACATAAAAATAAGAAAATACAAAATATGGCTTGTCATTATCCAATGGTACGTGGAGTTATATTCCCGAGTGCAGATCATACTACCGCCCATTCAGAATCAACTGTGAAATTCATGTCCGAGATTCCATCTTATATACCAAGAGACATATAATAAAAATAAAATAGACACATCCATATGTAGTGAAAATTAAAAAAAATATGCAGTCGTGCAAACACATGCACACACGCATGCAATGGGGAAATATGAATTCAACATCTATGATAAGACACACCGAAGTGTAATCTCATAATGCCTTTTAGGATCAAGGCATTCATAAGTTATTGGGAAATAATTTTTCTTTCTCATCCAAACTTTCTTAGGAATCTTTTTCACTTGAGTATTCTTATACAGTAGTTTAAGTTTCTCACTAATGTGTTGAGTCTGTTTAGCTAGTGCAGGAACTTGAAAAGCTAGATTTGAAGAATCATACCTAGTCGAAACACTCTGAGGCATTTTCTTTTATTTGTGCAACATAAACCACTTAGATCTAATATGTCCTTTATTGCTACAGTGATGGCAAACATGCACAAACTTCAAACGAGAGCCAGGTTTACCCATCACACCTCTAGATTGAGGTTGGGTCACAAAAGGAAGATATACAAGAGGGATCACATGATTCTCATCAATGGGTTTCTTTCCTAAGTAACGGGGGAGGAGTTAGTTTAACATGTCCAGACTTGGACTGAGCTATAGCAAACATAGTTTTAGAAGTTGATGCCTTGTCACAACTCAACTCAATGAAGCCTAATCTTTTCTTCTCATAAGGAGGCATACCAATCCCCAACATGTGATCTAGCTTCTTAGTCTCACTAAAAAAATATAGATAATTGTGTTATAGCATTCTCAAGTTCTGCTTCTAAGAATTTGACTCTATCAACTAGTCATTTATTCCTCTCTTAAGGTCATCAATAACTGAAAGGCTATTGTCAAGCTTGGCTTGAGCATCATTCTTTTCTATCTCAGTTTCCTTTAGCCTCTTACTGACCTCAATATTTTTTTCTTTATAACTAGACTCTCATTAAATAATTCAGTGTAGGCTATCTGAAGATCTTCCTCATCTACAGAATCATCATGAGAGAATTCTGAACCAGCATCTACATCACTAATGTTAACATTTTTCTCATTAGTCACACTAGCAGTAAAAGCCATAAAATTACTCATATCCTTAAGAGACTCATCAGAAGTATAGCCACCTTATGAATCACTATGGGAGACTGCTTTAACCGTTTTGCCCTTATTTACAGTCTAAAGAATGTCTCATGCATCATTGGCTATCTCACACATAGATATTGTTCTAAATTATGTGGAGCGAACATCAGCATGAATGACATTAATGGTTTTGTTGTTCCTATTGCTAGCATCAAATTCCTAATCAGTCCAGGTCAGTTTATCTTTGAAGAGACCTCATCAACCATAACCATGAGAGGTTTCCACCCGCACTTTACTGACATCCAGACCCTCTCAACTATGGACTTGAGGAACACTCTCATAAGAACATTCCAATACAGGTATTCGGTCTCATCAAAGAATGGGAGACAATTTAAGGGTTGATTTCTCTCCATAGCTAAATGGGTCACAGATCGTGGTCAGACTCTAATATCAATTGAAAATTTGATTATGTCCTAAGGTTCTGACTCTATGTGGAATATTACTTTATCTAAGACAAGTCAAATGTAGAGCAACTATAGTATGTTCAATCAACCACCCTTAATCTAAGCAGTTATAAAATATTGCAAGATATTAAAGCAATAAATAATCAAAGCAATAAACAAAATCAACACAAGAATTTTATTGACGAAGTGAAAAACTCGTGCAAGTAAAAAACCACTCCGGGTATAGGCTATCACTCCAATCCACTATAAAAGAGAAAACTTACACCAATGGTATATGACCTATGGTGACAACTTCACTGACTCGAATACTTATAAACTGTAATAACTCAAAGAACTCCTCGAGCCCGTACCAAGCGGCCTTCTTCAGAACCTCTGAAATCTCTAAGTGGATCAACCCTGCGAACTCGCAAAGCCAAAACTCTGACTACCAATTTTCCTCATTTAGAACTCTGGAAGCTTAGGAAATTGGGTTAGGGTTGTATTTTTTGTGTTGATGGTCAATCAATGATCAATATCACTAAGATAAATAAGACAATGGAATCAAGAAATTCTTCAAGGTGAAAATCCAGAAAGAAGAAACAAAGTATATGGAGGCTTTCTAAATTGTGTTTCTTCACATGGGTAAAGTGGTTAAGTGTTTGTTTAAATAGGTAAGGTAAAAGTATGGTTTTCCTTGTGTAAAACTGGCTTAAGATGCATTTAAAATAATCCACTTACACACGGGCATTCGAACGTCCCTTAAACGTAAAGTTTCTGCCTACGGGTGTTAGAACGCTCAGACGAACACACGTCACAAACTGATTTTGAGGTGCAATTTAAACGCTTATAACTTTTTCGTCTGTTGGCCAAATGATGCGTTCTTTATATATATATATATATATATATATATATATATGATCGTCTTCGAGTCTACTTTCCAATGAAACTGACCTAGTTTTAAATCTTTTGGAATGTCCAAAAGAGTTAACGTCAATATGATATCTCCATATGATGTAGTTCAAATACTTGTCCAATTGTTCTAAGATCTTCAAGACTCATTACAACTTAATTGAACTTATTTTGTTATGGAAGTTACAAACACGCATGAAACTAAAAAAGTGTATTGGGTTAAACGGTTCATGATCGAATTGTTCGATCTGATAATTCAAGAGATGAATTAAATTAATTAATATTAAATCAAGAGTAGATATAACATTATTGTATAATTTAATTGTTAAAATTAATGCAATTATGTTTTGTATTAATGTTGTAATTAAATTAGTGTATTAAATTTAATTGTTAAATTATTATATAAATTTATTATTACGATTATACGAATAATAATATTAATTAATTAAAATAACTAAAAGTTAATTTTTTGATTGAGATCAAGTTAAACCAAAGTTAACAATTAACCAAAGTTGAAAAGATATTTATCATATGGTTAAATGTAACCATATCTAATTTTTGAGGAAAAATCAATATTTGACCTTGGTTAATAAAAAAGCACTTTGGTTTAGTTAATTAAAGCTTTGTTAGTTTGTTAACATAAGTTAAAAAATTAAGAAGAAAATAACTCTCAATGGCCGAGAGATATAAAACAAAAATGGCATTTATTTCTCTTGTTGACTGTGAACAACAAAACGAAAAAAAAAAAGCTTTATGTTGTAAATATGAATTTGAATAAAGAAATTACAAGTTCTTAAATATGGATAGTTGTTACACAAACATTAAATATGGATAGTTGTTACACAAACATATTTTTTTATTTGGAGTTATAAGATTGAATGTAAAGAGTTGTTACAAGTTTTCCATATTACTACTTAAGAACAATTTTTTAAAAAAAAAAAATTAATACTATTTTTGAATAAAACCGTTTTTGTGAAATTAAATAATTTAAAATGTGAGTGACCGTTTTCTTTTGCGTTCAAAATTATAAAATTAATCAAAATGCAAAACGTGTTGAAAAAATTCCAACGTTTACATATTAAATATGAAAACGTACGTTCATATTTATTCGGCTAATAAACTTCATGCACGTTTTCATTTTTTTCTTATGAAAACAGCTTCTGTCTTTTTGCTCTAAAAAAAAAATAGTCTCTTTGCTTTTTGCATAGTGAAAAAAGAAAACATTGTCGAGAAAAAAAAAATTCTTTAAAGAAAGAAAAGTAATATAAAAATCGCTTTTTTGTGCATACCGATTGAGACAGAAATTTTTCTGGGCTGTTTTATCCTGGAGACGACGGGGCCGATTACTGCTAGCACAAATTATTGGGCAGAGCCGCGAAACGTCTTAAAGAGAGCGACCTAGTCCGCGACTCAACCCAGCTTCATTTCTTTAATTTCCTGGTGAACGGTAACATTGTTCTAATTTGTGCATATTGTTCCAACAATTTTAAGACGGATTCGATCTGCCATATTTACTTATGTTATGTTTGTTAATGTTCTTATGTTGCAATTATAAAATTAAGCATGAAATATATTTTAAGGGAATTGATAGGCTTGTGAGAAAGTTAGCTTTATCATGTTTTATATCCTGAGTCTTGACAAATATTCATACTTCATGAAATTGGAATATTCGATGTTTGCATCCTGCAGAATGTTGTTTTGAATTGAGCTTTTACATGAAAAAAATATACATGGTTATTGGTTTAGATGTTCAACCATGTGGGATTGTATGTTTTAATAAATTTTCTGTTGGTATGCTTATGATATTCCTTATATTTAGAAGGTCAGCTCTTTTGCTGTAGTTTTATAAGCATATTCATGAAGTAACAACTTTCATGTTGTAAACAGTCACGCTGATGTTTTAGAATTGATGTTTTTTGAAAACATTTGGTGTATATGTTGCATGACTTATTTTGTTTTGTCAACGTATCTACAGTATTTGAATATGCATGTTTGAGTATATAATTTTGATAAAATCATTTATGCTAAATATGAGCGCGGATGAGATATTAAGATTGATGAAGCTGTTGAACTTCTAGAATAGGCAATGTTGAAATGGTTGTTAATCTATAGAGATGATTATTTAGAATTGCCAACAATTTCAGGAAGCTACGAGGAAATGTTTAAATATATTTATAATTTAATTGATGACTATTATCTATTTATTGGAATTTTTCCAATGCTGCTAGAATATGAGTGGAAATATAGGTTATTGAGGTTGATAGTCTAATGTCAAATTTTTAGACTTATCCTGTGAGTATTATTTGAGAAATTATTTGGAATATATTGCCTATATGAATTGGACATGTGGTTGGCGATTTGAATGATTTTGGATTAAAATATGTCGTTCTTCAAAATATGATTTATTTTGGTTGTATCAGTTAATCTGGTTAAGAATTACAGTGTTGATGTGGAACATTGAGAATGTCTTAAATATATGCATAACTGGTCTTTGTTTTAATATGAATGATCATGACCCGATGAATAACAAGAACTATAATCACCAAAATTGGAATAGCCAGAACTAGCACTAACCTCCCTCACGAAATAACATTAGTTAGTTCAATTGCTACAACTGTAGAAAACTAGGGCACCTTGTCTGGAACTACCGGTTAAAGAGTTCTGCTCCAAAAGCGAACCTTACCGAAGACCAACTTGTTACTACGATCTTTAAGATCAACATGTTTGGTGGATTCGAGGGATGGTGGGTAGGCATTGTTGTTCTCTGTCATGTCTTTAATGATTATGTTATGTTCGAGTTATATGTATAAGCTGTAAATAAGTTAATGTTATGAGTTGTTTCTCAAACCATTATAGCAGCTAGAACTGGTGATGTGAACTTTAAATCTTATAAAATTTGTAATGGAAGGTTTGAGAACCTAGAACTTTGAGTATAAGATTTATAGACATATATAAATTTTATGATTGATATGAACATATTGTTTCTATGAAAAATATTTCTTTGATATTAAGAAATAGTGGGAGCTCGACCTCCAATGATAAATTGGAAATAGAGGGGGTTCTACCTCTAATTTTTTACTCATGTTTCTAAAGTGAATGAAAGTGACAAATACATTTGTTATAATGTTTGAAAACATGTGAAATGTTATTATATTGATATGCTTATTTTTCTATATGCATGTTGTTAATTCTGTCGAAATCTATGTTGTCTTCTAAATTTGTTATGAAAAACTTAGAAGAAACTAGTGCAATTCTTGGAATAAAAAATTATTAGGTCAGAAAAAGGGAATCTAAAAATAAATTTGCATGTACTCCTTATGACTCTAGTGTAAAGTTGTTCAAGAACATTGGTGACAGTGTTAGATAATCTGAGTATGCGAACAACATTGGTAACTGACGTTATATTTTGTTTACACTATACCTGACATTGCATATGTCGTATGATTACAATGTATATTTATTAGTAGACCTGGTATGAGCATTGACATGCTATTGAGAAGGTTATAAGGTACTTGAAAAGGACCATGAACTTAGAATTACATTATCAGATGTTTTCTGCTGTCCTTGAAGGATATAGTGATGTTAATTGGAACACCCTTTCGGATGATTCCAAGGCTACCAATGGATATATATCTTTGAGTCTGAGATGATACCACTAGCATCAGCTTGTGGAGAAGCAACTTGATTAAGAAGTTTGCTATTAGATATCCCTTTATGGGAGAGACATATACCAGTTGTCTTGATCCATTGTAATAGTATCGCGGCTATTACAAATATTCAGAACCGTTATTATAACAGTAAGAGATTGTAGATACACAGTACAGTTAGAGAATACCTCTCTTCTGGTGCTGTAAGAATGGATCATGTATGGAGTGATGATAAATTAGCTGATCCTTTGATAAAGGACTAGCAAGAGAGAAGGTATCCAATACCTTGAAAAGAATGGGACTATTGCCATTAGACAGTCACTTATGATGGTAACCCGACCTAATGACTGGAGATCCCAATAAATATGTTCAATGGGTAATAACAAGTCATGAAGTGATGATGAATCATGCAATTATTTTATTTTTGAGTTTCATTCTGAGAGCATGATCTCCTGAAGCGATAGAAGGATGAGTTATTTAACTCTTAATGTGTTATATACTCTATGTGGAGTGGAGTACCTAGCTACATGAGTACTCTTGATAGACACACCTATGTTAATGTAGAAGTGTGGCCGCTTCTTATGAAATTTTAGGCAAAAATTTCTAGAGCATTCACTATACTGGGATATACGAGCACGACCGTAATGTTCGGGCTTTTGACTACACCCTGAAAGGTTTGTGTGTGTGACGTTGTCAGAGATAGAGTTCAAAATTACGAGTTACTCCAGTATAATCTGAATCGTTAACACTATGTAAAAGTTCAAGTCGAAATACATTTTTATTTATGCACGACCTTATATTATATTGCTCGATGAAAATATTTTATTAAAATTCAAGTGGGGAATTGTTGTAAATATGAATTTGAATAAAGAAATTACAAGTTCTTAAATATGGATAGTTGTTACACAAACATATTTTTATTTGGAGTTACAAGATTGAATGTAAAGAGTTGTTACAAGTTTTCCATATTACTACTTAAGAACAATTTTTTTAAAAAAAAATTAATACTGTTTTTGAATAAAACAGTTTTTGTGAAATTAAATAATTTAAAATGTGAGTGACCGTTTTCTTTTGCGTTCAAAATTATAAGATTAATCAAAATGCAAAACGTGTTGAAAAAATTCCAACGTTTACATATTAAATATGAAAACGTACGTTCATATTTATTCAGCTAATAAACTTCATGAACGTTTTCATTTTTTTCTTATGAAAACAGCTTCTGTCTTTTTGCTCTCAAAAAAAAAATAGTCTCTTTCCTTTTTGCATAGTGAAAAAAGAAAACATTGTCGAGAAAAAAAAAATTCTTTAAAGAAAGAAAAGTAATATAAAAAGAAGACAGATTCATTTTTAGCCAAAAATCGAGAGCAATGTGTTTTATTTTTTTCATAAATTTGACGTGCTTCAGCTGAGTGTAGAACAAAAGTTATTATTACTTTTGGCTACTGTTTTCTTGCATTTTTTTATACCGAGAAATTGTTATTTATGTTGGGTGTGAGTGTACCAATTGATTTTTTGTGCATACCGATTGAGACATAAATTTTTCTGGGCTGTTTTATCCTGGAGGCGACGGGGCCGATTACTGCTAGCACAAATTACTGGACAGAGCCGCGAAACGTCTTAAAGAGAGCGATCTAGTCCGCGACTCAACCCAACTTTATTTCTTTAATTTCCTGGTGAACGGTAACATTGTTCTAATTTGTGCATATTGTTCCTAACACTTTAATATCCTATCTTTGCCATGAGCAAAAGAGAGGGCAAGGGGCTGAATTTTTCAGTTTGTGTGTTCAAATACCAAGCTTAAAACCTAACAAAAATTAACTCAAACACAAAATAAAGAGCATAACAATAATCCTTTTAAGTGTTAAGGATGAATTAGTATACTTGGTTTGCTTAAAGTTTTTAGGATTCAAGTGTTGAAATATAATTGTTATTCTTAAGTAATCTATCTATCGATTACCAAAGAGGAGTTTTTTGGTGGTGGAATAAAAGTTTCTAGGAGCTTGATTTGGTGTTTTTGGATGCAAAAATTTATAAATTGGCAAGGCTTGAAGGCAATTGTTGGTATAATAATTCTACTTTTGTAAATTTAATTGATTAAACTTTTTGTGAGTTATTTGTTGATTATAAAATTGTGTTTGGACTTGAGAATAATTATAAGCATGTACGTGAGGATTTTATATGCATTTAATTGTATGGAAAATTAATATGTGTTGATATGTTAATTTTATATGCTTGGATAAAATTTATGTTGATAAATTGTTGATATGTTGAAATATTTGTTGAGCTTGAAAAAAAATTTGTGCATGTAGAAAATTAAATATATGTTGATATATTTGTTTAGATGCATGAAATAAATTATTGAATATAAATGTATAAAATAATTTTTATATTGATATAAATTATTTTAGTGCAATAATATGAATTTTGAAATGTTTTAATATATATTTATAAATTGGAATTGTCGAAAAAAAATTGTTTGAGATTCGATCTCGCGCATGTTCCGCCAATTGATGTACAAGTATTATGTCAGATGTGTGTATTTTTTGTTTCCTTTCCATGTAAGAATATGTATCCATCGATTAGTTGGATGAGGTGGGAAGATTAATGATGGCAGAAAAGCTCGGGTTCAGGGGTAAAAAAATTCGGGTTGGGCCCTAGAAATAGAGACTCGAGCCGGGTTCGGGGCCAGGCTCACCACATTAACCCGGGCTTAAAAAAATATTTTATATATTTATATTTTATATAATAAATTCTATATATATAATAAATTAAAATTTTATATAGTTTTTTATTAATAAAAAATTGGGCCGGGCTTTTCCCAGGCCCGAGCCAAAAAAATAACTACCGGGCTCGTTGATAAACCCGGCCCGGACTAGCCCATTGCCACCGTTAGGGAAGATTAGGTTGATCCTGTAATTCCTTTTGTATCATAAATAGTGTGAATATATACCCCTGCTAGTTATGGGAACATATAATACATATATGGGTTTATGTTGCTAAGTCTCATCCTAACTAGGTTTAAGTATTAAGGTATCCAAAGTTTGTAATTGAGGTGTGTCTGCGGTAAATGTGGGATAGAGAAAGAGTTTTTGTTACCTTCAATTTATTGGGTTTGACCTGTTTGAAGTCCACTTGGATCATGGGCTTTGTGTTTGAAATTCTATGTAATTTGGGTCTGCACACACGTAGCGTTTTGTTAGGATTTCCCTTTCCATTTTATATTCGTGATTAAGTTAATTCGAGTGCATGATGTTGTACGTTTATGTTCTAATTGTATTCGTGATTTTTTAATTCTTCCAACCCTCATTCCTACTAGGTCATCCGTCCGCTTTGAGATCTTGACGGAGGTGTCTGGGGGCTGCGCTCCTGGTCCCATACAGTTTTATCCCTGTAAGGAGCCTCATCCACTTGGACGTGGCGGTTAGTGGCTCATATGTACAACTCTCACCATGACTCCACGAAGTGTTAAGATTATTGAGTGGTATATAAGCTGTGGTTGCGACTCGAACTATGAACTGCATCCATATAAGATTTTTAGTCGCATACGGGGACAAAACCATACGGGACCAGGAGAGAAGCACCTAGGCACCTCCGTCGAGAACCCAAAACGAATAAATGACCTCGTAGGAAGGAGGGTCACATTAGTGCACCTTCAAGATGAAATGGCCATTTAATTACATCTTTTGATATTTTTATTTATGATTTGGTTTTTATTTTTTTTCCAAAAAAAAAAAAAAAAAAAATTCATAAACATACTTGAAATTTTTCACCAAATGAAAAACTATAACACTTTTATGCACACTTTCCATTTAAGTGATATTCTGAGAGATTTCAGTAGGTTTTGTAATGAGATAAGACAAGAATAAAAAAAATGACGAGATCCAATCCTAGTATTTTTTTGAAAAAAAAAAAAAAAAATCTCAAAAGTAACAATATCCTGTTAGAGCGGAACAGGAGGGAGAAAATTACCTAACATATGATAAATCATTCCTTTTCTTTATTAATATTTAGAAAATGCAATATTGAAGTTGAAAGATCTTCCATTTGGCTTGAGAGGTCTCAACGAAGGCGGACATGGAGTTCTTAGACGAAGATGCAAGACCAAGATTCCTCTTTCAATCGCGTCCACAGCAATCGTCTTCACTCGACAGAGATGAAAACAATATCCATCAAAAACCCACTAAACTTTATCTCATAATCTCCATCACCGTCTCTTCAATTTTCATTTTCCTCGCCTTCTTCTTCTTCCAAAGCGAGCCCTTCCAATCCATTCTCCTCTGGCTCTCTCTCTCAATCATCATAGGTCCCTTCGCTCCCTCTCACCTCACCGGCGGTCATACTCGCGTTGGTCACGGCCCCCTCATTGAAACCCCTCCCGTTCCAGATCCAAACATCGAGCCTGAAGTGAAGAAAAAGCCCCAAAAGAATCGATCTTTGGCGAATAAATCTCAGGATTTTCACGTCGGTTCTGTTCCGATTGTTGAAATCTCAAATGGGTCTAGTGGGATCTCGTCAAAAGGCAAGAAAGTTGAAGTTTTGGAGCGGAAGGAGAATTTGGTCGGTAAAAACGGGGAAGCAAATGATTGGAATGAAGAGGATGTCGGGTTTTTGAAGAAACAGATGATGAAGAATCCGGTGGGGAAGCCGAAGAGATGGGAGGTGATTGCTGAGGCTTTTAATGGGAGGCATGGGGTGGAGAGTGTGATTAAGAAAGCTAAAGAATTAGGAGAGAAAAAGAATGATGACAGTGAATCATATGCCCAATTTTTGAAGAATAGGAAGGCAGTGGATGTGAGAGTTCAAGAGAATTGTGAAGAAAGTAATAATAAGAAAGGAAGTCAAGAAAATGTTGGAGAAGAAGGAGGAGGAGGATGGAGAGCTGGAGAGGATATTGCTTTACTTAATGCATTAAAATCTTTTCCTAAGGAGGTTCCAATGAGGTGGGAGAAGATTGCTGCTGCTGTGCCGGGGAGGTCGAAGGCAGCTTGTATGAAGAGAGTTTCTGATTTGAAAAGGGATTTCCGGAGCTCAAAGGTTGGTGCTGAGGCCTAAGTGATTTACAGCCACTAGTGTGGAGGTAACTGATTGTTTATCTTTCCCATTTTTTGTTATTTAATTTTGAAATTGGTATTAATGAATGTACTTGTTCCTGTTCTGAGTTCATTGAAACATTGTTACTTGCTTCAACATGTAAGCGATTTGCATTTTGTTGTAATAAGATAAAACTTAACACTTGCTAATAGCAATTAGCCGGTTGAAAAAATGTTATGATTTGAGAGATTTATTCTTTGCAGACACTTTCTCTTTATAAACTCTTTAACTGTTGATAAGTTGATCTCTGATCCATCCGGTATCATGTTCTATGAGAATTGAAAGCTTATAATCTCCTTTTTGTTAACTATATCAATATGGCTCCAATTTGCAATTAGTAATTCATCCCTTGCAGAAAAAATACATCCAATTCTAATATGGCAATTAGTTATATAAGGCTATGATTTTTATATCAAAATCTTCATATATTTTGTGACTGGGAAACAACTTTCCAAGTTGAAAGGATAGCAAGGCAAGAAGCGAGATATCTTAGCTTTTGCAGGATGTCATAGCTTGTAAGTAATTACCATGCTAACACCATTGGTATTTAGGAAATAGTCATCTATTAGTGTTCAAAACTATGGTTTTGCGTGCATGAGCAGTAACGAAGGCTAGAATATTTTTAAATAGAGTTGCCAGATGTTATAAATGATAGCAACCATTTTTATGGTTTTAACCATTTAGGGATTGAGTGATTCAAGTAATCTTCAGTAGTTTTGTGAAAGAAAAATGAAGAGGAGGAGGAAAAAGGAAGTGAGCATACCTCTCTCACAAGCGAAGGTAGTTATCAGAAGCAGCTGTAGTTGTGCTCAGACATGTAAGATGTGTCAAAGTAGCCTGATATTCCTGTTTCCTGGATTGATTGGATGAAGGCTACAAATTAAGCCATTGTTAAGTGTGTGTGAAAGCTCAGAGTTGGCTGTTCTTTGGGGCGTTTGTGGCTGAATTTTGAGTATCAGCGACAACAGTGAAAACACGCTTCTGCTTGTACTGTGATATTCACTGGGAAAGGAGTTTCATTTCCATTCTCTCTTTTATCATATTGTTTTAGGTGAAATATTTTATGGGGATCATAGAATGTGAGTTCCATTGATGTATTGACCATCCCATGTATCGCAAAAGGACCTGCACCAAGAGCAGATCACTCAAAGCTAGTCCAACAGCTTGGTTGATCAACATACAAACTACCAGTAGTCTAGAAGCAGATTTTTGCTGTTCTGAACCTGAACATAATGACCTAATAATTTAACAACTTAAGCTCTAGGACAGTCTTATCAGCACCACTAGGATACACAAGAGTCTATATCAAAACAAGCCTTCGTGTTTGGAAGAAAGTTTTCGGCTTTTGGCCTCTAACCAAGATAAGAAACGGGAAGCTTGCAACGGCAGCAGCTGTTTGCTGGTGCGGTCGCTCGATGACCTCTGTTGCTGCACATTGTGTGCAGCAAGCTGCTTCAATATTGGTGCAACAGCAACATCAGTAGCTTGCTGTTGCGGTAGCCAGAGGCAGAAATGTGCAGCAGCTTGCTGCTGTTGGTGCAACATCAGTCGTCCCTGACCATGGTTGCCCGATGACCTTTGCGGCACCCAGTGCAGCAGTAGCTTCCTGCACATTTTCTGCTATAATTTTGGTGCAGTATATACATCTATAAATCACTTGATTGAAATCTACCATTTTCACTTATTCCAGTTTAATGTTTGTAAGACAGGTTAAATTACTAATCAACAATTTATAACTTCCAAAGCTTAATGTTTGTAAGCAGCAGCAGCACTAGACACCGGCGGCCAAGCAACAAGAGCACTGTGTAATGAGCCTACATTTTCAAGTTTGTCGAAGACCAATTACTAAAGCCTTATCTTAGGGGGTCGATATCTGCTTATGAATTTTGCTTTTATTTTCATTAATAAGGGTGGGTGTGAACTCAAACAATAAGAGTATTTCTCATTTCAATATACTTGCAATGTCTTTAAAAGCTCCCGAAATTATCCCAACTTTGGCATTTGTATTGTATTAATGAGCTCAGAAGATCCAATTGTTTCATAAATTTGGGCAACAAATGTTAAATCCATAAAACTAAAAAAGCAAAAGGTCATTTGAGTATTTTCATCAAAACCCAAAAGGTCATTAGGGTAATTTCGCCATAACCCCCAACCTCGCAAAATTCTGAACGCAAGAAGAAGAATATTTCTCCATAAACCATAGAAAAGTAAAAGAAACAATGGGTATCCTCTCTTGGATGACGGGCAACCCGAAACCGAAGCCCCAACAATCCGATTCGCCCAACTCAGCTGGCGAAACGCAAAACCTAAAATCCGAAATCTCGCCTGTGCCGAGCATGAACGGCGCCGTTGAAGTGCCACGACCTGCAGAGAGCGTGACAGTATTCGAGTTCGGTTCGGTGGCTACGTCGACTGATAAGGTGACAATGGCATGATACTGCCCGTTCTCCGACGACCTCGAGCCTTGCCGCTGGGAGATCCTCCCCGCGAGTGACTCCGACGCTCCCCAGTTTCGCGTGGTATTTTGATGATTTAATGAAAACTTATTTCTTGTACGATGCTGATTTGAAAGATAAAGACTCAAGAGACCCTTTTGTGAGTTCTTATGGGTATGTCGAAAAAGGATCTGTTTACTTAATGGTCTTAGGGTAATATTGGAATATCACTCCCGAAGAAATCCTCCCTCAATAGTGAATTTGTTTGGTTATGGGGGACCAAATGCAAACTTAGCAAAAGAACAGATAAACACACCAATCAACAAGGAGATTTAACGTGGTTCGGTGGATTTGGATCCGATCTACGTCCACGGACACAAACAAGATGATACTTTTATTACTTAAACACTATTCTTGGGTCTCTTTTTGTTTTCTACAAGTCAGAGCTTGAAGATTCAGATCCCGTATTTTTGATGCATTTTACACATACTCTACCCTCCTATTTATAATAGTGTAGAAATCATATTCCTCCTCCTATAAGAATTTCCTAGTTGAAACTATTCCCCTTTCCCATAAGGATTCCTAGTCAAAACTATTCTATTTTCCCATAAGGATTGCTAATCAAAACTACATTTACTTTCTTTATCATACTAGGACATTGACTTACTAATTTACCCCATGAAAGTAGGATAACTTATTATCTTATCTTGTATGGATAGAATGTCTTATCTTCCCGAACATGTCTTGCCCTATGCTCGGTCTTCATGTGGTCGGTCATAATAGTCTTTTGTACTGAGAATGCTGCTGTCGACTTGATAATTGCCCGGTCATCTTGAACTCAAGTGCTCGGTCACTAACCGTAAAGTTCCCGGCCCCTTACTGTTGACTCTTTAGTGGTCGGGTCGGCATTAATAATCTTGACTGAGAAGTGAATTACTTTTTTTACCCATGTCGTGCTGCTTAAATAACATAGTGCCTGAAAACACCATCAACATCTGTCCCCTAGTTCTCGGTTCCAACGAGTATGCAAGTTGGTGCCGGGAACTATATAAAGATGGTATGATGATCGCCTTGCTGGTGGTCGCTCCAGAAATCACAGAGAAATTGCCTTCGCCATCAATTAAGTCTTCTGTTTCTATCTTCATATCCTCGGTTATTGGAGATGCTGACCCAATTCTGAACGATTCTCCACCTCAAAGCAAATTGCTTACTTGAGTCGTTCCATCAGGAGATGAAGTTCCTCTTGTTGTCCAAACTAATAATGACTCCTCCTCTGTAATATCTGTACCAGAGGTTTAGAGGTCCTGACCCCTGACTGATCCAATCTTGATTGTGAGGAGAAAATTTTGCCTCTGAGCTAACGATGATGTGCTCGGTGGCATGTGATCCTGTCTCGAGCTGTGAGAGATGCTCGGACATGGGGGAATGTTACGTCCCCAATTCGAAGGACTGACTCGGTGGGACGCAACTCGACCCCGAATGAAGAGAGGCACTTGGACCTGGGGGAATGTTACGTCTCCAGTCCGAAGGGCTGATTCGGTGGGACGTAACCCGACCCCGAATGAAGAGAGGCACTTGGACCTGAGAGAATGTTACGTCCCCAGTCCGAAGGGCTGACTCGGTGGGACGTACCCCGACCTCGAGCTGAGAAAGGCACTTGGACCTGGGGGAATGTTATGTCCCCAGTCCAAAGAGGTAGACTCGGTGGGACGTAACCCGACCCCGAATGAAGAGAGACACTTGGACCTGGGGGAATGTTATGTCCCCAGTCCGAAGGGCTGATTCGGTTGGATGCAACCTGACCCCGAATGAAGAGAGGCACTTGGACCTGGGGGAATGTTACATCCCCAGTCCAAAGAAGCCGACTCGGTGGGACGTAACCCGACCCCGAGCTGAAACAAACATCGATCTCGACGGTACAAGAGCAGACCCGAGGCGGAAAGAAAACATCTGACCTCGGCGGAACGAATCCAGCCTTGAGTCGATTAACCAAGCGGCCTCGGCGGAATGAATCCAGCCCCGAGCCGATTAATCAAGTGGCCTCGGCGGAACGAATCCAGCCCCGAGCCGATTAATCAAGTGGCCTCGGCGGAATGAATCCAGCCCCGAGCCGATTAATCAAGTGGCCTCGGCGGAACGAATCCAGCCCCGAGCCGATTAATCAAGTGGGACTTATTCAGAAGGGAAGTGAATCAACCTTTTGAAACCCTACCGAATCTGGCACGGGCGTCCCCTCACCAGACCAGTGAAAAACAAAAACAAATCTATGGAAAATAAAATTAACAGGCGGGGGCGACTTATCGCTTATCCCAAAACAAAACGTTTCGCAAGTATAAATAACAACACGGATGCCTCAAAACAGCGTCCTGTCCGAGGTCTCCAAAACACAATTCTGAATCTTTCAAGTCAGTGTCCCGGCGAACCAGGATTTGGATCAGGAGAGCGTTTGAATGGTAAGGGTACATCCTCTACACGTCGGGTCACTGTGGAGCCTGTGTATTATACGACGGCTCCTCCTTACCACGCTGGAGCAGGCACACGCTACAGGGGCACAACGCATCCCCGTGCTGCGCCTCTCTTGGATCCAAATGATGAAAGGATCAAAGAGTGTCCGGGATGCTAAGGGTATATTCCTCCTTAGGTCCGGTATCACTGGAGCTAGCAATCGTCACGGGGGTTTTATCCTCGTGCTATGCTTTCCCACGGATCCATTACATCGGGTAAGTGAGGATCAAAAGAGTGCTCGACACATTAAGGGCATGTTCCTCCTTATGTTCGGTAACACTGGAGCAAGCAATCGCCACAGGGGTATCATCCATCCCCGTGTTATGCTTCTCACGGATCCTATGCATCGAGTATGTCCCTGAATATTCTGAGGACCCCGAGCTAAAGAGACATTTGGTCCTGGGGGAATGTTCCGTCCCCAGCCCGATAAGCACGACTCGGTGGGACGTACCCCGACCCCGAGCTAAAGAAAGACTTGGCTCTGGGGGAATGTTACGTCCCCAGTCCAAAAAAGCCGACTCGGTGGGACGTAACCCGACCCCGAGCTGAAAGAAAGACTTGGCTCTGGGGGAATGTCAAATCCCCAGTCCAAAGAAGCCGACTCGGGGGACGTAACCCGACCCCGAGCTGAAACAAACATCGATCTCGGCGGTACAAGAGCAGACCCGAGCCGGAAAGAGACATCGGTCTCGGCGGTACAAGAGCAGACCCGAGCCGGAAAGAAACATCGGTCTCGGCGGTACAAGAGCGGACCCGAGCCGGAAAGAAACATCGGTCTCGGCGGTACAAGAGCGGACCCGAGCCGGAAAGAAACATCGGTCTCGGCGGTACAAGAGCGGACCCGAGCCGGAAAGAAACATATGGCCTTTGTAGGGCGTCACGGTCGCATGTTGAACCTTTTCGGGAATTTTGCTGATTTTATTTCTTCTGTGAGGGGGGATTCCTCTTTGTCATCCCGGGCGTTTCCTGTACCTGTTTTGAGGCTTGCCCCCACTTGGCCATCTCTTTCTTTAACCAAGATTTTACCTCGCTATTTGGGCCGCCATGTCGCCTTCTGCGCTCTTCTTCATGTCTGTTGTCACGGGTGCGGTGTTCCTCACGCCTTGGGATCTCCCGAACAGTCTCGTCGTACTCTGTGTCTCCTTTTCTTGTGAGCAGAGACTATCATAAGAGGAATCTGTCGAACGTCTCTCTTCTTCTTCTTCTCATGTGTCCTCTGCTTGTGAATCTTCTTCCACAACTATGGATTTTATCATGTAAGGCCCCCTCCTCCTAGGTCCATCGTCCTCACTTGTATCCACAACCCTCTTTCCATCTGCTATCTCTCCTCTTCTTTGATTAGCTCTGGTTTAAGGCTTCTCGCGGTTCCCCCCTTCCATTCTCTCCAGTCGGTCCATCATGGTTTTTTAGGAGGGCCTGACTATCATCCATGTCATTCCTTATGCTTTCCTCTATCTTCTTCATCCAATCTGTGGCCGGATTCCCCGACGATTGGTGATTTCTGCCTTCTGCCATCGTCTTACTACGCGAACCGCTTTTTGTTGAGTTCCCACAGACGGCGCCAACTGTTGACGGCGGATTTTGGTCTCAGTGTAATATTGGAATATCACTCCCGAAGAAATCCTCCCTCAATAGTGAATTTGTTTGGTTATGGGGGACCAAAGGCAAACTTAGCAAAAGAACAGATAAACACACCAATCAACATGAGATTTAACGTGGTTCGGTGGATTTGGATCCGACCTACGTCCACGGACACAAACAAGATGGTACTTTTATTACTGAAACACTCTTCTTGGGTCTCTTTTTGTTTTCTACAAGTCAGAGCTTGAAGATTCAGATCCCGTATTTTTGATGCCTTTTACACATACTCTGCCCTCCTATTTATAATAGTGTAGAAATCATATTCCTTCTCCTATAAGAATTTCCTAGTTGAAACTATTCCCTTTTCCCATAAGGATTCCTAGTCAAAACTATTATATTTTCCCATAAGGATTCCTAATCAAAACTACCTTTACTTTCTTTATCATACTAGGACATTGACTTACTAGTTTACCCCATGAAAGTATGATAACTTATTATCTTATCTTGTATGGATAGAATGTCTTATCTTCCGAACATGTCTTGCCCTATGCTCGGTCTTCATGTGGTCGGTCATAATAGTCTTTTGTACTGAGAATGCTGCTGTCGACCTGATAATTGCCCGGTCATCTTGAACTCAAGTGCTCGGTCACTAACCGTAAAGTTCCCGGCCCCTTACTGTTGACTCTTTAGTGGTCGGGTCGGCATTAATAATCTTGACTGAGAAGTGAATTACTTTTTTTACCCATGTCGTGCTGCTTAAATAACATAGTGCCTGAAAACACCATCAACAAGGCTTCTCGCGGTTCCCCCCTTCCATTCTCTCCAGTCGGTCCATCATGGTTTTTTAGGAGGGCCTGACTATCATCCATGTCATTCCTTATGCTTTCCTCTATCTTCTTCATCCAATCTGTGGCCGGATTCCCCGACGATTGGTGATTTCCGCCTTCTGCCATCGTCTTACTACGCGAACCGCTTTTTGTTGAGTTCCCCACAGACGGCGCCAACTGTTGACGGCGGATTTTGGTCTCAGGGTAATATTGGAATATCACTCCCGAAGAAATCCTCCATCAATAGTGAATTTGTTTGGTTATGGGGGACCAAAGGCAAACTTAGCAAAAGAACAGATAAACACACCAATCAACAAGGAGATTTAACGTGGTTCGGTGGATTTGGATCCGACCTACGTCCACGGACACAAACAAGATGGTACTTTTATTACTTAAACACTCTTCTTGGTCTCTTTTTGTTTTCTACAAGTCAGAGCTTGAAGATTCAGATCCCGTATTTTTGATGCCTTTTACACATACTCTGCCCTCCTATTTATAATAGTGTAGAAATCATATTCCTTCTCCTATAAGAATTTCCTAGTTGAAACTATTCCCTTTTCCCATAAGGATTCCTAGTCAAAACTATTCTCTTTTCCCATAAGGATTCCTAATCAAAACTACCTTTACTTTCTTTATCATACTAGGACATTGAGTTTTCCCCATGAAAGTAGGATAACTTATTATCTTATCTTGTATTGATAGAATGTCTTATCTTCCCGAACATGTCTTGCCCTATGCTCGGTCTTCATGTGGTCGGTCATAATAGTCTTTTGTACTGAGAATGCTGCTGTCGACCTGATAATTGCCCGGTCATCTTGAACTCAAGTGCTCGGTCACTAACCGTAAAGTTCCCGGCCCCTTACTGTTGACTCTTTAGTGGTCGGGTCGGCATTAATAATCTTGACTGAGAAGTGAATTACTTTTTTTACCCATGTCGTGCTGCTTGAATAACATAGTGCCTGAAAATACCATCAACAAATATATAATTTTGTTCAAAATATTGTGGTCTTTGTCTTTGAGTTGTTTTTTTTATATAAATATTTTAAAGATGATAGGATTAACTGATCAGCATAATAATTTCAGATGATTTGGCTAGATTTTCTTGCCTCCAATGTAGCATAAATATTTGCTCTTTGCAAAAGTTGTTCTTGGATTATGTACTGTAATGTGAATGATTATTTTGCATGTTACCCCCAAGGGGTGTGGCTTGGTGGTGTAGGGTCCAGGATCTCACCTTGAGGTTCTGAGTTCGAATCCAGGGGTGCACTTCTTGTAAGAGCCTGGGATAGCCGGTGATTTTACCTACGCCACGGCCCAGAATGGGTGGTTTGGTGGCGGGGTTTCATTCGTTTCCAAAAAAAAAAAAAAAGATTATTTTGCATGTTACATTAGTTCAAACTTGGGGTTTAGAATTTGATTACGAATGCTCCTAGATGTTTAATCGTTAACTTAGTATATTTTTGGAGGGTTGTGTTAGGCATCGGCAATCAACGTAAAACGAGTCAAATTCTTATGACATGGATTCTAAACATGGATAGAGCACAATGATATCGAAGGATCCATATAGACTCCACCTTGTAAAAATGCTTTGGTTTGGTTTGTCAATTTTTTACATAAATAATTTCGTTAACTGGGAAACCAGTGTTGTGTGTGGCAACTAGTTTTTCTTTTGGCCTACTGTGTGTTATATGTAGTTGGTGAATGGTGACCGACCTTTATTCAACAATGTCTTGTGAACGGTAGACAATGCAAGATATTTTTTGTATTGAGTTTAAATTTTCCTTATGGAGTTTAACATTAGCGTGTGGGGAACATACACTTGGACATAGAGTGAAGCAAAAGGAAATTTCGAGGAAGGAAATAAGTGTGATAAGGATGTTAATGATACTCTTGATTGTTTGGTTGGCCAATAGACCATTTAAATTAGGTATTGATTCTTGATGGACTAATAGATATGCTTCAACTTTCAAATGATAATTTTACGTACAACTTTGGCTCTAGAATGCTAAGCAAATGATGAAATGGATCTGTTATTTTTCTTGTGAAATCTGAAATATCAGCACATTATGATTAGGGTCAAACCAAACCCTAGCAGGAGAGAATGTTGTATAGTTTTAAAACTCCATCTGAGGCGCGCCGCCTCGCTGCAGTGACGCGTTGAGGCTGTCGCCTCAAGCCTAGTTTTCATACGGCCCGCCTCATGACGCCTTGAGTCGGGGCAGCCTGAGGCGGTTTGAGACAGATGTCTCGACTCGAAAGCCCTAAATTTACTATTTTTTTAATAAAAATAAGAAATTAAGTCTCGACATGAGTTTCTTTATAGATTAAAAAGTTAATAAAAATAAAATTTTCAATTTTGAAATCCTAACCGACAGTGTGTTAACCACATTGACTAGGTAACTCAACCCCGATATGTTGCAAAAAAATGGAAAAATAAGTATTATCTTTAAAAGTAATCAACATTTACTATTATATTTATTTATTAATTATAATTTGTTATTAGTAAATTTATTTATGAAATGAATTATATATGATGACAACTCTGTGGAGGATGACACTTCAGAGTTCAGACCCACATTTCATGATATTAGATACAAATGATGGTCTATTTAGAGATTAATGGTTATTTCATTTCATGAACCTATTTTGTTATATTTCATTTTGTTTAGTATGACAGATGCTTTTATGTATTAGTTGATATGAATTTGTTGTTGATGTTTTATTTTATGTTTTTAGTGTTTTTGTGTGTGTTTGGATTGAGGTTGTAATTAGTTGTTGGAATTAGTTAGGTATTGGAATTAGCTGTTGTAATTAGTTGGGAAGCTAATTAGTATTTATTGTTAGAATTAGTTGGGAAGCTTATTTATTGTAATCTGATAGTTGTATAAAGTTATGCCTTATAAAGTTTTTCATTAAGTAAATATAAAACATATTCTTCTCTATATGGTATCAGTAGGTTGATCCTATGGTCTCTTTTTTTCGGGTGATACCACTGCAACTACCATCGCCGACGTTACTATTCCGATGCGCGTCCGATGACACCCCCAGCATCCTTCAACTCCTTGTCAGTCGCTGGTCTCACTTCCGTCGCCGGTCTCCTCCTTTGGCGTGTCTATATCACTGTTTTTCCCAAAATATCCTCGGAACCTTAGATTTACCCACCACCACTTACGCACATTTTTCCCCAAACCACCACCACCACTGCTATTAGAGGTTGCCGATCTACCTTCACCGAGCGCCGCTCCGCCGCCACACGTCCCACGCTCTGTCACGCGCGTCGTCAGCCTCTGCGCGTGCGTCCCACGCACCACCTTCTCCTCTGTGCGTGTGTGTCGTGTGCCGCAGCCTTCCTCCAGCCCCTGATTTCGTGCTCTGCTCAGTTTTTTTCGCGATATTATTTATGGATCGCCCATCGGAAGACGACACTCACCCCTGAGCTCCGATTTTGCCTAAATCAGGTTCCTTCGTCCTAACTCTTTCTGGTTTTCCTGTTATTACAACTAATAAGTTACTTGGTTCTATAAATTATGTTTCTTGGTCGGATTTGGTTGAATTATGATTTATGGGGCAAGAGTGTGAAGATCATTTAACCTCCAGTGAGAATTCTATACATGTGGCCGAGCGCCGGTCTTGGAGGAAGCTTGATGCTCAATTATGTATCTAAACTTCTTGTCATGTATCGACCCTATAAAACTTGCCACAAATTATGGAGTAAGGCTACAACTTTGTATACTAATGATATACATAGATTTTATAATATTGTGTCCAATATGTTTCACTTGAATCAGCGTGATCTGGATATGTCTGAGTATATTGGTCGGATTAAATCATTACGAGGGGACTTTAATTATATCTTGTCAATTACCACTACTATTGCTGAACAGGAACGCCAACGAGAACAGTTCTTTATAATGTTAACTTTGATTGAGATCCGATCTGAGCTTCAGCCAGTTTGTGATCAGATTTTGGCAAGTGCTACTATCCCCTCTGGAATATATTTTTTGCTCGACTTCTTTGAGTCTCCTCCACTTCTGTCATTGACTTTGAGTTCCACTCCGCAAAGCCTTCTATCTTTGCAGCACATGACAGTTCCACAGGAAATCGTGGATCACATATTCACCGAGGAGTGAGTCTCAAATGTAGTTAATGTCATAAGGTTGGTCACACCCGAGAGCGTTGCTATCAACTTCATGGAAAATCCTCTCGCCCCATACTGCCAAGGTTGCTCAAGTTGACGACATTGTCTCTCCTGCTTCTTCTGAGCACTCATCTCAGCAGGTTACTTTATCTTGCCTGGATTATGTTGTTTTCCTTCAGTATCATGCCTCTCAGCAACCATCCCCTGCTTCTGTTACCCACACTGGTAATTCTGTGGCTTGCCTCACTCAGTCTTCTCCTCTCGGTCCCTGGGTTATTAATTTCGGAGCCTCCGATCATATTTCTGATAATCCATACATTTTCTCCTCTTTAACCGGTTCGAATTCTCTCCCTATGGTTACCTTTGCTAATGGCTCTAAAACCGTTGCTAAGGGTTTCGGGTGAGCTTCGATTGTTCCTTCCTTACCATTGACCTCTGTTCTTTATGTACCTGATTGTCCTTTTAATCTTATTTCCGTTAGTAAACTTACTCATGATCTTAATTGCTCTGTCACTTTTCTTAATAATTTTGTTGTTGTGCAGGACCAGAGTACGAGACGGATGATTGGTACAAGACGTGAGTCACAAGGCCTCTATCACCTTTTAAGGTCACTACCTTTCATTGCTTGCACTTCTTCTGATTCTGCCCAAGTCGTTCCTTGTCTGTTGGGTCACCCCAGTCTGTCCAAGCTCCAGAAACTAACTCCACATCTTTTTGTTTTATCTTCCTTTAATTATGAGTCATGTCAACTTGGCAAGCAAACTCGTACTAAGTTTCTCAAGCGTATCAATAATCGGGTTGTATCCCTATTTAACTTAGTTCATTCTGATGTTTGGGGTCCCTGTCGTGTCAACTCTGTTTTAGGATTTCGCTATTTTTTTACATTTATTGATGATCATTCTCGAAACACTTGGCTCTTCTTACTTAAAGATCGTTTTGAGTTATTTTCAACCTTAAAGCCTTTTGTGCTGAGATTCAAACTCAATTCAGTGTTCCTATACGCATATTACGCAGTGATAATGCTCGGGAATATTTTTCTACTTCGTTTAAAAACTTCATGTCATTCCTCGGTATTCTTCATGAGTTCTCATGTGCTCACACACTCCAACAGAATGATGTCGTTGAACGTAAAAACAGACATCTCATCGACACGGCCCGCAACCTTTTACTCCACAACCATCTGCCCCTTCGTTTCTGGGGGGATGTTATTCTCACAGGTTGCTATTTAATCAATCGTATGTCTTCCTCTGTTTTACAAAATCAACTTCCCTCATCCATTCTATTTCCCACTCAGCCTCTCCATCATTTACTCATTCGCATATTTGCTTGTGTTTTCTTTGTCAATAACATGACACTGTGTCGGGATAAACTGGGTGCTAAGTCTATCAAATGTATCTTCTTCGGTTACTCTCGACTTTAAAAATTATACCGTTGTTATTCTCCCACTATTGACCGTTACATCATTTCTGTCGACGTCACCTTCTTTAAGTCATCCTCATTTTTCTCTCCAGATACACCGTCTATTCCACTCCCTCCTGAGGTTCTTCCCATTCCATTCTATAGTCCTCTATCAGAGGTTGTCCCATCACCTCGTCCTCTTCAGGTCTACCAACATCGTCTTCGCCCCCCACCTCTCCAGGCTGACTCACACCCTGTGGACATGTCTGCCCTACATGGTCATATTGCCACTAGCAAAGGTATTTGTTCCACTCGCAATCATCATCCTATATACACATTTATGAGTTATCATCATTTATCTGCTCCATATTATGTTTTTTTTCCACCTTATCTTCTGTTTCTATTCCTAAGAAGCTCAGTGAGGCATTATCCCACCTCGGGTGGAAGTAGGCGATGATTGATGAAATGGACGCCCTACACTCTAGTGGCACATGGGATTTGGTTCCTTTACCGTTCGATAAATCTGTAGTTGGCTATCAGTGGGTTTATACAGTAAAGGTTGGTCCTGATGGGAACATTGATCGTCTTAAGGCTCGTCTAGTTTCCAAGGGCTATACACTGATATTTGGTCTGGACTATGGTGACATTTTTTCTCCTATGGCCAAAATTACCTATGTCCGATTGTTTATCTCCATTGCAGCTATGCGTCATAGTCCTCTTTATCAGTTAGACATCAAGAACACATTTCTCCATGGTGATCTTCAGGATTAAGTCTATATGGAGCAACCACTTGATTTTATTGCTCAGGGGGAGTATGGTTTGGTATGTCGGCTTTGTCGTTCTCTTTATGGTTTAAAACAGTCTCTTCGTGCTTGGTTTGGGAGGTTCAGTGCTGTAATTATAGATTTTGATATGACTCGTAGTGAAGCTGATCATTCTGTTTTCTATCGCCATTCCAATGACAAATGCATCCACGTAATAGTTTATGTGGATGATATCGTCATCACTGGAAGTGATCAAGAGGGTATTCAGGAGCTAACAACACACCTATTTAATCCTTTTCAGACTAAGGAATTGGGACGACTCAAGTACTTTCTTGGCATAGAGGTAGCACAATCTAACTCTAGGGTAGTTATTTCCCAGAGAAAATATGCATTGGATGTTCTTCAGGAGACTGGTATGTTAGATTGCAGACTTGTGGACACACCTATGGATCCCAATGTTAAACTCCTACCAAAAGAGAGGGAGCCGTTGGAGAATCCCGAAGAGTATAAGAAGCTAATCGAAAAAACCACTAGATGATTCTGGACAATACATGAGATTAGTTGGGAAGCTAAACTATTTTACCATCACACGACCGAATATTTCATTTGTTGTAAGTGTGGTTAGTCAGTTTCTACAAATCCCTTACCAGAGTCATTGGGATGTTGTTATATGCATTCTTATATATGTTAAAAGAGCACCGGACCAAGGTCTACTATATGAAGATAAGAGACATACTCAGGTTATTGGTTATTCTGATGTAGATTGGGCGGGTTTTCCGTCAGATTGATGCTTTATTACAGGTTATTGTGTGCAGTAAATAAAAGTTTAATTCTATCTACTATAGAATAAGGAAACAAACAAGCGGCAATTTCCATAATAACAAATACTGCCTAAGTTATGGAATATTTTAAACTTAGCAGTGCCTCCCACTATTTTTACGTAATGTCGTAATCCCCAACGGAAAGACGAGAATTCAATAATTAAATCGAATTCCATAATGGGAAGAGGACCCCATGAATATATTTCGACTCACAGCAGATGCACGGTCTCGCCTACGTATATTCACAGGTAGACAACTAATTGTCAATCACTCACTATTGACTCCGAGGTTCCGGTCCTGACCGTTTCTCGTTGTCGCTGCGAAGGCAGGCCCACAATGAGACGTACCAAGGTTAAACTTGTCAATGATATACTCAAGTTACTTGCGTAACCCTGACAGCTAGGGCACGTTCAGGATTCCGCTTTCGCTTGAATTTATCTAGTATCTAATATACATTCGGCATAAATAAATTTCTATCAGCTACACCCTCACAGCAGAGGCACGGTCTCGGATGTAGTCAACAAAAAGATATTTATAAACCGTATTGACAAGACGGACCAAGAAACAAGTATTCCAAATACTAGTTACTTTAAAACCTTATTAAGCGGGGATATTCCATTAAGTGTCATACACCCTAAATCTAATCAAATTAGATTATAACATGAATGTATAAAGTCAAGAAAAACATGATTAAACATTGAATAAAACAAGCTAATCATTGTGGAGGCCTAGAATCAGACTCGCTCTGATACCATTTTGTTGGGGTTTTAGGGGGAATATCCGGTAACGCAGCGGAAGCGGCGGAAGATCGTATCTTCCGATTTCAAAAATTTTTCTCGGATTAATTAAATAAACATATTTATTTAATATTCCAATAATCAAATTATGAAATAAAATTCAATAAATCATATTTAGGTGAATTTACCGAATTGCCCTTACTTTGGTATTTTGTCCATTTTAGTCCGAAATTGATCTAATCAATTTTGAATGATTCTAAATCATTTCTAAGATGAACTTAGCATGTTCATAACATCAAAACACCAAAAGCACCAAAAATCCCAAATTTCTAATCCTTGGCCGAATGCTCCTCCAATGTGCCATTTTGTGCACTTTGTCATTTCATGCATCAAAACACATCAAGATGTAATCCAATGAACATGAAACTTTATATGCATCATATACACATCCAAATACACAACATATATGAAAATCCCCAAATTTGGAATTGGTCATGAACCCTAATTTTTCAATTTCTTCAAATTGGACAAATTAGACCAAATTGGTTAAATCAATTACTTCAATCATGTTTTTTTCCATCCAATCAAAGTCTCAACACAATGAAACAACTCAAGATCAAATCTAGGTCATCTAAGAGTGGGTCAACAACTCTAGATTAGCAACAAGGTTTCCAAAACCATAAAAGAACACTTATTACTACAATAGCCATAAGCTTCCTTCATCATACATGCTTTACACTTTCACCAAAACTTCCATCATCAAAAACACAAAGAATAAAGAAAGAAATAACCTAAGAACATCATATGTTAAAGCCTAGATCCTAAGGAACATTTTCCTCTCTAATAGTAAGTTGAAGAAACTTACTAAAAACCAAGCTTTCTTTGATTTCTTCTTTCTTTCTCACAAGCTTCCTTTGTTTTCATTAATGGAGTTTATGTCAAAGTGAATTAGGTTATCAAATGAAAGTGAAATGAAAATAATTTATACTTAGGACAAAAAATGCCCTTGGCCGAAATTGTGTATACATATATACCAAATTCATTTCAATTTCATTTAACTTTACATTTAGTCAACTTGCATAAATATCTTAATAACACTTTATTAGATATTTAATTAAGTCAACAAATGCAACTAAGAATAATATAACTCTTATATTTAAGTGTATGGCCGAAATTTATAAAGAAATAAAGGAAAAAGATATTTTTATTTTTCAAACAATTTTGAACAAATATCTTAAGAAGTCAAAATCAATTTGACAACCTTTTCCTTTAATGTAAAGTGAAACATTTACATTTATAATCATTTCCTAACTTTATCATTTGGTGATATATTTATATTTTAATTATATTAATCATTTAACAATTAAATAATTAAATACAAATATATCAAATATATGTATTATATTTACTTTAAATATCTCAAATACATATATTGATGATATATGTCAAATACCTTTATTTGACTATTTATTAATGTGTATTTAATAATATCATATATTAAATACAAATACACATTAATTAGGAAATGACGGTTCGGCCCGTTCGCATGTATTTTTCGTTTAACGATTAAACGATTTATAAATAATCATCATTATTCATAAATGTTGCTCTAGTGCTCTATGAGTATGTTTCATTATTGAGACTCTCTAGATTCAGGTATATCCGTCACGAAATCCAATTTCATGTCCATAATCTATCCACCCGTAGATTATGACGATCACGGATAAACTAGCTGAATCATACAGGTCGAGGTCATTGCATACGTATAATTCCTCCGTCACAGGTATCCAGATAATCCCATAGATATAGATGTAAACGTCAAATCTCTAAAGGTATTATCTCGTCGACGTATCTATTAGCAATCTCTAAATAACACTCGGAACTTACTTCCGATGTATACTGTGGCCACAGATTTAACAGACTGCTAATATATATGGACTACCTATGCTCTGTACACAGAACTTACGGATCCTATCTTGACACACACAGGATATCCTGAGGATCGGTCCACACCCAACGAACAGGCGGAGGTCTGATCTAAATAGATCGGTGACGTGACTGCCATCTAAGTGTGGAGGATGTCTCATACATCCACAGTGGTATCTCAAGTCGAAGGACCACTATGCTACTCAACCCGAGAAGATTCTTATTGACGTTGGTGTACCATCCATTAAGAATCTTCGGTGAGCCGTTCAGTGTTTATCCACTATAAACACCTACACGTCTATACGAGTCTCCCTAGACTCATGGTTCATTGGGATAAACCATCGGACCAAGTCTCGATATACGACATGTACTGGTCTCAACGGATTTGACAAACCGACCCGTGTTAGCAAATCTTGACCAGGAACTATGTTTGATAATATACATATAGCAGTGACACTTCCCAATGTCAATTACAAACTAACTTTGTAACTGTGTACTGCATTATATATTATCGGGCCTTTGTCTAATATATACATATCACTAAACCACATTTAGTTTCAATCTAATCGTAATCAGATCGAATACGTATATAAGAACAAGAGGTGCAACCATAAATAAGTAATATTATGGAATAAGGGGATGTTCGTATTCATGAATCAGACATAAATACGGTCCGGATTGGCGCTCTAAGCACCAACCCCAACAATCTTACCATCACACGACCGAATATTTCATTTGTTGTAAGTGTGGTTAGTCAGTTTCTACAAATCCCTTACCAGAGTCATTGGGATGTTGTTATACGCATTCTTAGATATGTTAAAAGAGCACCAGACCAAGGTCTACTATATGAAGATAAGAGACATACTCAGGTTATTGGTTATTCTGATGTAGATTGGGCGGGTTCTCCGTCAGATTGATGCTTTATTACAGGTTATTGTGTTCTGATTGGAGGTAATCTCGTATCCTGAAAGAGTAATAAGCAAGTTATTGTTGCCAGGTTTAGTGAAAATGCAGAATATAGAGCTATGGCCTTAGCAACATGCGAGTTGGTATGGTTGAAACAGTTGCTGCAATAATTAAAGTTTGGAGGATGAGCATAAATGAAACTAATCTGTGACAACCAAGCAGTATTACATATCGCCTACTATCATGTGTTTCACGAGAGGACCAAACATATAGAAGTGGATTGTCACTTTTGTCAGGATGTATTGCTACTAGCTTTGTCAACTGAGACGGTCAATTAGCAGATGTCCTTACTAAATCTCTTCACGGTCCTCGTATTGATTTCATCTATAACAAATTTAGTGCATATAATATGTATGCGCCAGCTTGAGAGGGAGTGTTGGAATTAGTTGTTGGAATTAGTTGGGTGTTGGAATTAGTTGTTAGAATTAGTTGGGTGTTGGAATTAGTTGTTAGAATTAGTTGGGAAGATAATTAGTATTTATTGTTAAAATTAGTTGGGAAGCTAATTTATTGTACTCGTATAGCTATATAAAGCTATGTCTTATAAAGTTTTTCATTAAGTAAATACAAAATTTATTCTTCTCTACAACTATTATATTTATTTATTAGTTATAATTTGTTATTAATAAATTTATTTATGAAAGGAATTATGTATGATGACTACTCTATGGAAGATGACACTTCAGAGTTCAGACCCACATTTCATGATATTAGATACAAATGATGGTCTATTTAGATATTAGTGGTTATTTCATTTCATGAACTTATTTTATTATATTTCATTTTGTTTAGTATGAGAGATGCTTTTATGTATTAGTTGATATGGATTTGTTGTGGTAGTTTTATTTATGTTTTTTTAGTGTTTTTTTTGTGTGTTTGGATTGAGATTGTCGCCTCGAGGCTATCTGACTCGCCTCACGCAAGAGACCCTCCCGCACCCTATATCAAGTTTTCAAACCTTGGAATGTTAAATTTTAATAAAAAGACGTTTCATTACTTCTAATATTTTAGAAGAATAGGAAAAAAAAACATTAGACAGTAGGTGGTTCCTGTATCAATCGAATAAGCATGGGCTGTGGCGACAAGTTTCTACAAAATGAGGTAACAATATTGTAGAGCATTTAACAAACCTGTGAAGAAGTTAAAAGTGGCCCTTTTTCATTTGAACCCGTCTAAAAGTATTAGGATGTTGCTGCCAAGTGTATTTTATTTATAGTTATTCCTCACTCTATATTTTGTTAGCTATTTTTTATTTTTAGTTAATTATTTTATTTTTGTTAAACATGAAAATAATTTGGAGCTTGTCGAACAAATATGCTTAAACGATGAACAGTGACAGTGAATAGTAGTGATTAACAGTGTGTTAAAAGTGAATAGTAACGATTAACAATTAACACAGTCAGCGACCAGACACTTGTAACCAAAAGGAGTGTCACTGCCTATATAGCCTGTGGTAGGGGTGTTCAAATTTTCGGGTCAACCTACGACCCGAACCGACCCGTGCGGGTTCCAAAAGAAATTAGTGATTTTTCGGGTCAACCCAATCCGAAATTTGCGGGTTGGGTCACAGGTTTGACCTTAAAACCTGACCCGATCCGACCCTATAATATTTTTATTATTTTTCTAAAAATTTTACTATTTTTTTAAAAAATTTTACTATTATTTCATTTATTTATTACTTTTATTGTCTTGAAACTTTATATATATAACTACTTTTTTTTATTTAAGATTGTTGATGGTGTTTTCAGGCACTATGTTATTTAAGCAGCACGACAGGGGTAAGAAATGTAATTCACTTCTCAGTCAAGATCATTAATGCCAACCCGACCACTAAGAGCCAAACAGTAAGTGACCGAGCACTTTATGATCGGTAACCGAGCACTTTATGATCGGTAACCGAGCACTTGGGTTCAGATGACCGGGCAATTATTAGATCGGTAGCAGCATTCTTAGTTCAAAATACCATTGTGACCGACCTCATGAAGACCGAGCACATGGTGAGGCGTGCTCAGGAAGATAAGGCATCATGTTTTTACGGATAAGATGACAAATTATCCTACTTTCATGGGGTAAACTAGTAAGTCAATGTCCTAGTATGATAAAGGAAGTAAAGGTAGTTTTTGACTAGGAATCCTTATGGGAAAGGGAAATTGTTTCAACTAGGAAACCCTTGTAAAAGAAGGAATCTGATTTCTTTACTATTATAAATAGGAGGGTAGAGTATGCTTAAGGGGAGGAGAAGAAAGAGAGAATCAATATCAAGATCAGAATCATCAAGCTCTGACTTGTAAAAAATAAAAAAAGATCTGAAAAGCGTGTTTAAGTAATAAAAATATATCATCATGTTTGTGTCCGTGGACGTAGGTCGGATCCAAATCCACCGAACCACGTTAAATCCCCTTGTTGATTGGTGTATTTATCTGTTTTCTGCTAAATTTGCCTTTGGTCCCCCATAACCAAACAAATTCACTATTGAAGGAGGATATCCTCGGGAGTGATATTCCCATATTGCCCTGAGACCAAAATCAGCCGTCAACAGTTGGCGCCTTCTGTGGGGAACTCAACAAAAAACAGCTCGCGTAGTAAGACGATGGCAGAAGATGGAAATCACAGGTCGACGGGGAGTTCAACAGCAGAGTGGATGGAAAAGCTCCAAAAAAAAAATTTATGAAAAAGAGCAAGAACAGAAAGGGCGATTTGAGCTAGCTATGACGCAAAGCTGGATGAATAACTTTCTTTCAAAGAGGACAAAAAACAGAAATCTGAAACCTGAAGTCAAACCCCTAAACAAACAAAACTCAGCGCTGAAGCTCGTCTAGGACCGAAGATAGCAGAAATGGCAGCTTCACTCATATCAAAAACCCTAAAATCAATAAACTCTTTCACCACATTTCGAACTTGCCACCCCAGCTCCGTCGCCACCGTCCGTCAGCCACCGCAATCCGACAACGACGCATCATCGTCCTTCACATTATCCTCCCCCTCCAACGAGAGTAACGAAAGCATATACATTAAGGGACGGAAACAAGAGACGGCGTCGTCTTCGGTGACGATGCCGATGTCGTTTATGACAGGGTCGACAGTGGGCAAGAGGTTTTATCAGAAAGTGAGCACGAGAGAAGCTGATGATGGAAATGGATGGACGGTGATGCTTGATTATCACACGCTTAAGACTCCTTCTAAGAGATCCCTCAAGTTGCCCACTTTGGGCTTAGCTAAAGCCATTGGTGCTGAGTGGGACTATCAGCAAACAGATGGGATCAGACCATTCACGATGCCTCTCATGAAACTTGCGTGTACTGCACTGGAGCGAGTTCCACTCACTCGGCCGAAAAATTATTGAGTGTTTGATGAAGAAATTTAACCAAGATTTAGTCTTCTGTCGTGCTCCAGATGATGACGATTTGACAAAAGGTGTACATGAGCGGCAGGTAGAGAAAATTGACCCATTACTTAAATGGGTAGAATCAGAATTCGGTTTTAAGCCTGTAGTATACTCGGGCTTCTTTGGTGGAAAGCAGGAGGATGGTCTCATCAAGGCCATAGAAAGCCTTCTAAAAAAAGCAGATGACTGTGAATTGGCAGCAATTGATGCAATTGCATCAGCAGCACATTCTTTATTCATTGCCATTGGAATCGTTCGTCGAAAATTGGAAATTGATGAAGCGTTTGAGTTGATCAGACTTGAAGAAGATTTGCAGGTGGACAAATGGGGCTGGTTGAAGGTGGACATGACATTGATATCGTTGATTTAAGGGTTCAAATCTCGTCAGCTACTGTATTCCTTGGACTTTCGAGAAGGAATTAATCACGTAATGGCGAGTGGTGGTGATGAGGACGGCGACGCCGTGCTGAGTAACGTGGAAGCCGAGATCGATGTTTGTTTCAGCTCGGGGTCGGGTTACGTCCCACCGAGTCGGCTTCTTTGGACTGGGGATGTAATATTCCCCCAGAGCAAAGTTCTTTTTTCAGCTCGGGGTCGGGTTACGTCCCACCGAGTCATGCACATTGGTCTGGGGACGGGACATTCCCCCAGAGCCAAGTACCTCTTTCAGCTCGGGGTCGGGTTACGTCCCACCGAGTCAGCCCTTCGAACTGGGGATGTAACATTCCCCCAGGTCCAAGTGCCTTTTTCAGATCGGGGTCGGGGTATGTCCCACCGAGTCAGCCCTTCGGACTGGGGACGTAACATTCCCCCAGGTCCAAGTGCCTTTTTCAGCTCGAGGTCGGGGTATGTCCCACCGAGTCAGCCCTTCGGACTGAGGACGTAACATTCCCTCAGGTCCAAGTGCCTTTTTCAGCTCGGGGTCGGGGTATGTCCCACCGAGTCAGCCCTTCGGACTGGGGACGTAATATTCCTCCAGGTCCAAGTGTCTTTTTCAGCTCGGGGTCGGGGTACGTCCGACCGAGTCAGCCCTTCGGACTGGGGACGTAACATTCCCCCAGAACCAAGTATCTCTCTTGGCTCGGGGTCCTTAGGGACATACTCGATGCATAGGATCCGTGAGAAGCATAGCACGGGGAGGGATGATACCCCCGTGGCGATTGCTTACTCCAGTGTTACCGAACATAAGGAGGAATATGCCCTTAATGTGTCGAACACTCTTTGATCCTCACTTACCCGATGTAATGGATCTGTGGGAAAGCATAGCACGGGGAGTGATGAGGCCCCCGTGACGATTGCTAGCTCCAGTGATGCCGGACCTAAGGAGGAATGTGCCCTTAGTATCCCGGACGCTCTTTGATCCATTCATCATTTGGATCCAAGAGAGGCGCAGCACGGGGATGCGTTGTGCCCCTGTAGCGTGTGTCTGCTCCAGCGCGGTAAGGAGGAGCCCTCATGCAATACACAGGCTCCACAGTGACCTGGCGTATAGAGGATGTGCCCTTACCATTTAAACGCTCAACTGATCCAAATCCTGGTTCGCCGGGACACTGACTTGAAAAATTCAGAATTGTGTTTTGGAGACCTCGGACAGGACGCTGTTTTGAGACATCTGTGTTGTTGTTTATACTTGCGAAATGTTTTGTTTTGGGATAAGCGATAAGTCGCCCCCGCCTGTTAATTTTATTTTCCAGAGATTTATTTTTGTTTTTCACTGGTCTGGTAAAGGGACGCCCGTGCCAGATTCGGTAGGGTTTCAAAAGGTTGATTCACTTTCCTTCTGAATAAGTCCCACTTGATTAATCGGCTCGGGGCTGGATTCTTTCCGCCGAGGCCACTTGATTAATCGGCTCGGTGCTGGATTCATTCTGCCGAGGCCGCTTGGTTAATCGATTCGAGGCTGGATTCGTTCCGCCGAGGCCACTTGATTAATCGGCTCGGGGTTGGATTCGTTCCGTCGAGGCCACTTGACTAATCGGCTAGGGGCTGGATTTTGTTCCGCCGAGGCCACTTTGTTTTTCTCAGCTCGGGGTCGGGGTACGTCCCACCGAGTCAGCCCTTCGGACTGGGGACGTAACATTCCCCGAGATCCAAGTGCCTCTCTTCACTCGGGGTCAGGTTACGTCCCACCGAGTCTACCTCTTTGGACTGGGGACGTAACATTCCCCCATGTCCAAGTGCCTTTCTCAGCTCGGGGTCGGGGTACGTCCCACCGAGTCAGCCCTTCGGACTGGGGACGTAACATTCCCCCAGGTCCAATTGCCTCTCTTCATTCGGGGTCGGGTTACGTCCCACCGAGTCTACCTATTTGGACTGGGGACGTAACATTCCCCCAGGTCCAAGTGCCTTTCTCAGCTCGGGGTCGGGGTACGTCCCACCGAGTCAGCCATTCGGACTGGGGACGTAACATTCCCCCAGGTCCAATTGCCTCTCTTCATTCGGGGTCGGGTTGCATCCCACCGAGTCAGTCCTTCGGACTGGGGACGTAACATTCCCACAGGTCCGAGCATCTCTCACAGCTCGAGACAGGATCACATGCCACCGAGCACATCATCGTTAGCTCAGAGGCAAAATTTTCTCCTCACAATCAAGATTGGATCAGTCAGGGGTCAAGACCTCTAAATCTCTGGTACATATATTACAGAGGAGGAGTCATTTTTAGTTTGGACAACAAGAGGAACTTCATCTCCTTATGGAACGACCCAAGTAAGCAATTTGCTTTGAGGTGGAGAATCATTCTGAATAGGGTCAGCATCTCCAAATAACCGATGATATGAAGATAGAAACAGAAGACTTAATTGATGGCAAAGGCAATTTCTCTGTGATTTCTGGAGCGACCACCAGCAAGGCGATCAGCACACCATCTTTATAGTTCCCGGCACCAACTCGCATACTCGTCGGAACCGAGAACTAGGGGACAGATGTTGATGGTGTTTTCAGGCACTATGTTATTTAAGCAGCACAACATGGGTAAAAAATGTAATTCACTTCTCAGTCAAGATCATTAATGCCGACCCGACCACTAAGAGTCAAACAGTAAGTGACCGAGCACTTTATGATCGGTAACCGAGCACTTGGGTTCAGATGACCGGGCAATTATTAGATCGGTAGCAGCATTCTTAGTTCAAAATACCATTGTGACCGACCTCATGAAGACCGAGCACATGGTGAGGCGTGCTCAGGAAGATAAGGCATCATGTTTTTACGGATAAGATGACAAATTATCCTACTTTCATGGGGTAAGTAAGTCAATGTCTTAGTATGATAAAGGAAGTAAAGGTAGTTTTTGACTAGGAATCCTTATGGGAAAGGGAAATTGTTTCAACTAGGAAACCCTTGTAAAAGAAAGAATCTGATTTCTGCACTATTATAAATAGGAGGGTAGAGTATGCTTAAGGGGAGGAGAAGAAAGAGAGAATTAATATCAAGATCAGAATCATCAAGCTCTGACTTGTAAAAAACAAAAAGAGATCTGAAAAGCGTGTTTGAGTAATAAAAATATATCATCCTGTTTGTGTCCGTGGACGTAGGTCGGATCCAATCCACCGAACCACGTTAAATCCCCTTGTTAATTGGTATATTTATCTGTTTTCTGCTAAATTTGCCTTTGGTCCCCATAACCAAACAAATTCACTATTGAAGGAGGATTTCCTCGGGAGTGATATTCCCATATTGTCCTGAGACCAAAATCAGCCGTCAACAAAGATACCGGTGGATTATTCACAGAAAGACAATCATTGTAGTACCACCAATAAATAGATCAGAGGGCTAGGACAATAAACAAAGACCATTCATCATAAAAATTGCACAATTTTACCACCTGAAGTCCTCAACTTTATTGCATTTTTTCTATAACTGAATCAAGCTTCTGATCCTAAATATTCCTCCAAGTGTTCTGTGCTTATATTTAAGAGCCATTGTCATGTTCATCTATGGCTCTATGCCGATAGTGAATAGACCTATAAATCTGACACAATTTGAATGCCATAGCATTTCCCTAATCATCTTAAACTAAAAGAAAATGAAGCAAGAATTGAGAATTCTTATTTTCTCATACTACTAAACAGTGGCCAACAGGAAGAGAATCAGCCTAGTGACCTGTAAATGTGCACAACTAGAGCCACACTAAGCCTATCGTGTAAAGTTATTCATGCCCAATCAATTATCTGGTACCAGATATTTATGGCAGATAATTAACTACTACAACTGTCTGCCAACAAAACTACCCATGTATAGATTTGATATATGATAATTTTTGGGATATAAAATAACTAATATTTATATTTCTAAATAATTAGTTCATTACGACCCGATCTGATCGGGTTTATCTCCTCATGACCCGACCCTCATTTCCCGACCCACGTGACCCGACCCGATCGGATCTCATAAAATTTAAAAAAATTCTACCCGACCCATGATATTTATATTGATTTGGGGTAAGAGGTAATTATTTTTACAAAAAAAAAATGATATTTATGTAATTTTGGGGGTGGGGATGGGGGAGAAGTGTCGGGAGGGGGGATAAACAATTTTCATAGCCCTTGTATATCTTATGGGTGACAAAACGAATTAACGAATCAAATTTATATCGAATTCTAAACGAATCAATGAATCAAAATGTAATGGATTCGTATTCAAATTGTTTATTAAACGAATCCTAATATCGGGATTCTTATTCGATTCATTTATTAAACGAATCGAATACGAATATTTGTTTAGTCATGATATTATTTAATAACATAATTTACCATAATTTATTTAAATTAATTATTCATATATGTATATATGAAATATGTAATTAATATATTTATTAAAAATACCTCACCAAATATCGACAATATTATTTTTTCTCTGGAAATTAGCCATAATTTCTCGAGTTTTAATTGAAAAATTAGTAAAAGAAAATAATAAAACAAACCGTAAACGAATAAACGAATCAATGAGCTTCAATTCGTATTCGATTCGTTTAATAAACGAATCGAATCGAATCGACCCATTTATTAAACGAATCCATTTTTTCAAACCTGTATTCCCTTTAAAGCGAATCGAATTGAACGAATAAACAAATTCTAACCCAAATTGTCACCCCTAGTATATCTGTAGCCGGCTTTATCAAATCTAATTTGAACTAGTCATCAAATTGTGATTTAAACAGTTCAAAATATGATTTGAATAATTTACATCATATGCAGATTTGATTTATATCAAATCTTCCCTTAGACTAATTCAAATTAAACATATTAAAAAATAAAAAAATATATAAAAAAAATCAGAATAAACATGTGTATAAATATGAGGCTCAAATGGGTTAAGTTTGAAAAAATCCATCACCAAATTCAAGTATTAATGTTTTCTAGATATTAAAAAATTAATTATTTAAATTTTGAATTGATATTTTTATTGTGTTATTTCAGGTCCGAATTAAATAAAAAAATACTTAAAATATGATTATACTTTTCAAAACCAGAATCATTTATCAATCCTAAGATTCATCTGGATGGATTTACATCCCTATTAGGCCGATTATTAGGCCTAAACACCCATATAAAAAAAAAATATCGGATTGAACTTACCCTCGTGCACATGAATCAGATGGGTTATATTTACATTACATGTCTCAAGACTAATACTCTACATTTCAATTGTCAAAACTCAAAAGTATTGTTTAATGTGCATCTCAAAGGATTAAAAAGGAAAAAATCAGCAGAAAATATGGTCAAAAGTTTATGGGATGAGCAGATGGCATGTATGTAGGAGTGGTCACCCATGCTATCTACCCATCCATTGTGGCTCTCTATCACTATCAATGTTATCATTGCTTAGCATAAATTGATTCTTCCACGTACTCCAATATTAATTAATATCTTATCTCATGATATAATTCATAACCAAGAAGTCGGTGGTGTGTCAACCTGCACCTTAAATTCATAGTGTCGGCAGCAGAAATTGATTAATAGCATCTAGATCCATAATTTATATTGTATCACAACTGAAGACATACTTTTTTTATACTTTAGGGTGCACCACACTATATGAAGGTTGGTAATTTGACAGGACAAGACTTTTCAATTTCAATCTCGTTTATGAAATCGGAATGTAAAATCATTTGGAATTATGTCCCAAATCTCGTCCCAAAAGGGATGAGAAAAGTTTCCATCTCTACACTAAACTTATATTGAATTATGGAAAAATTACTTTAATCAGTTTTAGAAATACAAGTTTTAATCATTATCATTGGTTAATAAAATTAATTTTAATTGTTTGACTAACTTTGACTCACAAAAGACAATCATAATACTCTTATTAATTTGTAAAAAGATATTATATCTGTTGACGAGTGATTTTAGTTCCAAGGGCAATCTCGGGATGACGCTCCCGGAGCAATCATCCTCCAACCATGAATTTGTTTGGTTATGGGGAACCAAAATCAAATTTAGCAGAAGACGAAACAAACACAAAAATCGACAAGAGGGTTTACGTGGTTCGGCGGAATAAATTCAGCCTGCGTCCACGAGAACAAAGTAGAGTATTGATTATATTAATGGACCGAGCTCAGCCGACCTCTTTTCAAGGGTGGTCAAGTGTTACCGAGCTGTTTTGTTTGATGGCGTTTACAAGTAGTACTTTTGAGTAAGATTTTTGCTTACCAACCTATACAAATGTGACTACCCTCCCTTTATATACTAAGAGAAATACAACACTATTCTCATATCTCTATGACGTCAGCCACGTGGATCTCCGGCTGATTGACGGGCTATCTGCCCCCAACTGCCTTGCCGAAAGCAAGTCTGTCATCTGACACTTCATTAATCACCCCATTCTTGGATAGTGTCATACGTTATATTTATGACGCCAGCCTGTATCACTCGTTCACGCGGTGGCGTGTGTCAAAGGATGACCTTGCAAGTTGTTATAGTCACATCACAGCTTTATGGATGATGCAAATCCCCAAGCCACGTTTGTACCACTGCATCTTGTCCTCAACAGTATCACCCCAACCTGTCTTGTCAGGTCGGATGGCTTAAAGCAAGAGTCGCCCTGCCTTACAGAGCTGCAAGGTTGGGTCGGCCTTTGCTGATGTCCATTATGAATCTGATATCTTCTCATTATGTCGGGTCGGGACATGACCTCCTCTGGTCGGATCATGACCTCTTCTGGTCGGGTTATGACCTATTCTGGTCAGGTCATGACCTCTTCTGGTCGGATTGATTCTGTGTCTCATGCTCGTGCCCTTCTGCCTGATCTCGCCCTAACGAGGACCTTGGGTTTTTCCTCTGTTATTTACAACTCATCATCGTAAGCGAAAATTCTTTTCTTACCCTTCCTCGAGATGTGGACTTCTTGGGGGTGAAAAACCACCATCAACATCTGTTCTCTAGTTCTCGGTATCAACGAGTTAGCGAGTTGATGCCGGGAACTATAAAAAAGATGGTGGTGCGTGAAACCGGAGACCAATCTGATTTCCTCAAACTGATACTCTCATGAGCACCTCATATTGCTTTACTCTGATGTCTTGTGGTACATTTTCAACACTTGGACATCTGGTGCCGACCTGAATCAACACTGGTTGACCCTTAGTCAAAAATCTGAGATTGGGTTCACCATCTCTGCTCTCATCTTCCGGGTCATGCCCTCTAATTCGAGATTCCAGAATGAATGTTCTGCAAAGTCTTGTATAACAGAAGACAAGACATGAGGAAATTTTTTTCTTTCGGACCATTAACACAATAATAGGGATTTGGAGGGACGTAACCCAGCCTCGTGCCAATCAAAGATAACAAATCATCGGTGGGACGTAACCCGACCCCGAGCCACAAATAAATACTTGGCCACAGGGGAACGTACCACCCACATGCCAATAACACTTGGCCACGGAAGAGAAACTCTGACCCCATGTCAACGAATATAATAAGGCCTCAGTGGCACTAAAGTAGACCCGAGCCATAAAACACATCGGCCTCGGCAGTACTAAAGCAGACCCGAGCCATTAAAAAATATCTCGACCTCGGCGATACTAAAGCAGACCCGAGTCATCAAAACACCTCGGCCTCAACGGTACTAAAGCAAACCAGAGCCATAAAAATACCTCGGCATCGGCCATACTAAAACAGACCCGAGCCATCAATACACCTCGGCCTCGGCGGTACTGAAGCAGACCCGAGCCATCAATACTCTTCGACCTCGGCGGTATTAAAGCAGACTCGAGCCATCAATACACCTCGGCCTCGACGGTACTAAAGCAGACCCGAGCCATCAATACTCCTCGGCCTCGGTGGTACTAAAGCATACCCGAGCCATCAATACACCTCGGCCTAGGCGGTACTAAAGCAGACTCGAGCCATCAATACACCTCGGTCTCGGCGGTACTAAAGCAGACCCGAGCCATCAATACACCTCGGCCTCGACGGTACTAAAGCAGGCCCGAGCCATCAATACACCTCGGCCTCTGAGGTACTAAAGCAGACACAAGCCATCAATTCATGATGAGTGTAATTATATCAATATTTCCCACTCATTTAACTTAATATTTTGTATAGTTTCCTGAGTTTTGTGAATATTTTGATGTGTTTTGTGTTATTTTGTAGATAAATAAAGTTTCAGGACTCTCTGGAGGTGATTTGGGGCCAAAATAGTGAAAAACAGACAAAATGGCATTTTCGCAATTTTGCGTGTCGCGACGTGCAAGCATTTGGCGACGCAACGCCTAACGTGCGCCGATCCATGCTAACGTGTGCCGGGTCCACGTGTCAGAATCTGAGAAGTTTGAATTTGCTAACGTGCGACGTGCCACGTGTCACCATCACAGCCGATCTGCTAACGTGCACCGTGCCACGTGTCATCATCCTATGGTACCGACAATCGCCGTCGCCACGTGTCACTCCACGTGTCAGACACGTCATCATCCATATCACCAGTTGGCCGAGTCAACGAGCCACGTCACCATCACATCATCATCATCAGCCAATCACGAAGTGCCACGTGTCATAATCCTACGGTGTCGACAATCACTTTCGCCACGTCATTGCCACGTCAGCATAATCATTGAGTTGCCAGCCGCCTTGCTACGTGTCACCTTATCTCTTTATCCGAATTACCACATGTCAGATAAGAATCTGAAGCCGATGAATCAGAGAACGCAATGTGTCACGACGCGCAAAGCCTTGCGCCTCGCGACGCCCGAAGCCTACGGAGGCCTATAAATTCAGCTCGATGTTTCAGTTGTAGATGTACCTTCCTCTCTGAATTCTCTGATGTAAATAAGGAGTTTTCTATCTAGTTTCTTTTAAATTTTAGTTTTGTAATTAATTTTAATTACGTTCTGTAATAATAGTAATTTACTTTCTTTACTTTTACAGTTTTTACTATTCACCATGAGGAGGTAACTTCCCCCTGCTAGGGTGAAAGGTAATTCTTTTACTATTGCCATTTAGATTAATCTCCTTAAATATAATATATTCACTATTTAAAATTTGACTTAATGAGGATACCGCTATATTGGTCGGTTGGTAATTCATTTTAAACTGGTTTAAAAACCTGACTAAGCAATGATACCGCCAGATTAGTCGGTTGGTAATTAAATTTTCTTACCGCCTATATGGCAGGTTTATTTTGGTTCCGCCTTTATGGCTGGTTAGACTTAATTTGACTTAATCAGGTTACCGCCTATATGGCTGGTTGGTAAAATAATCACAAGTTAATATATTATATTACGGGAGATATCTAAATAGTAAATAGTAAAAGTTGATCATTTTACCTCAGCATTTTATTTATTGTAATTTACTTTTCAGCTTTTACTTTACCGCAATTACTTTTCATCATTTTTACTTTATGTTTTTTACTTTTAAGTTTTTACTAGCCCTAGTTATGTGTTGTAACTAAGTTAGTTATATGGGGTTGTGATGAATTCTAATATCACCGGTTTATAAGGGGTTATTTTATAGTTTGGGTAATTTAAAGGTTTACTTATTAAGTCTTAAGCTTAATGCGTCTTGTTAATTGGCCACTAATAAGATTGATCTGGTAAATCTAAAATAAACTTGACAAATGAATTTTAGGTTTCAGCCTTAGACTTAATAGCCCACGATCTTCCTTGAGGATAGATAACCCTTTAATAGCTTTCCTTACAGGATAGACATATACATGTCGGGCGGGGGAAGCCATAATTGGAACTTAAACTTAATGAATCCAAGTAATTTGGTTGACATAGACATATGGTTCAATTGGATTATACTGGGTATTTGCGTCTGACCATCGACAGATGCTTTCGCATAATTTAGTGTTCCAGGTTAGTAAACCTTTTTTTACATACACATTAAATAACCACTTCATCTTTTAAAAGATATTAGAAAGATTCACAACCCTAGATAGTTTCGTAATATTAATTTTTCTTAAACCTACTTTCGTGCAATTTTATTTACTTGTTTTTAAATTTAGAATCATCACCATTTCAAATCAATCAAACAACCTGTTAGATACTAGTAATCATTTGACCTCATAAAATTAATAGATTAGGTATTAAGTCCTCGTGGGATCGATATTTTTTATACTACTTGAATGATACGTGTGCTTGCGTTATACGTGTGTGATTACGCACCGGTCAAGTTTTTGGCACCGTTGCCGGGGACTTATTTATCTTTCACTATTAGTTTTGGGGTTAGATACGTTACTTGTATCTAATTTCTTTTTACTTATTGTTTTTATTTTCTTGTGTTTCAGGTTCTCAGAAACTACATAAGACGAACCAGAAGCTTTGAACTCCGACCGCTTGACCCAAAAATTGAAAGAACCATCAGACAGTTGAGAAGGGAAAGGTGAGAAGGCCAAGAAGCAATCATTAACATGGAACCTTAACCTTTGAACGTTGCACCACCGATTCCCATTCGAGACAGAACCATTCCGGTGGTTGACAGACTCATTTCTTGTATTGTACTTCCTCCCTTACCAGCAAATGTGGATGACATCAAAACATGCATCCAGATGATTCAACAGTCAGTACAGTTTGGGGGAAATGCAACTGAAGATCCTAATGCCCACATCAGTAACTTCCTGGAAGTTTGCGGCACTTTCAATTACAACAGAGCATCAGAAGAAGCAATGAGACTGTGAGTTTTTCCATATTCCTTGAAAGACAGAACAAAAGCTTGGCTACATTCACTACCAGCAGGTTCCATCACAACTTGGAACACTCTAGCCACCAAATTCCTTGCAAAGTACTTTCCACCAGCCAGAACAGCAAAACTGAGAAATGACATCACATCATTTGTACAACAAGACTCGGAAACTCTCTACGAAGCTTGGGAAAGGTACAAAGATTTGCTCCGGAAATGTCCTCACCATGAGATTCCAAAATGGCTTCAAGTTCAAACCTTCTATAATGGACTTTCTGGACTGATGATAACCACAATCGATGCTGCTGCCGGATGAGCTTTAATGGCAAAAGGAGAAGATCAAGCCTGGGACCTAATCGAAGAAATGGCCAACAAAAATTCCTTGTGGCTAACAGAAATGAGCATGATCCAAAGAATTGCAGGAATTTATGAAAGTGGAGCCAATACAACAGTTAACGCCAAGCTGGATCAGATATGCAAATTCATGGAGACTCTTACCACTGGATCCACAAGTTCACCATATGGAGGAGCACCAGAACCAAACTAACTTGAATAGACGGTGAATTATGTCAACAATTTCAACAGACAGTGGAACAATCCATATTCCAACACCTACAACCCAGGGTGGAGGAATCATCCCAATTTTTCATGGAGCAACAATTCAGGGCAAAAGAACAATCCACCACCTGGATTCCAATAGCAGAACTATCCACCACCAGGATTTCAACAACAGAACAAAGGTCATGAGAAGGCAAATGAACTAGGAATAGCAGAAGTGATGGCTCAGTTAAAAAAATATGATGCTATGTTTCAGAACCAATCAGCTTCTATCAAAGCATTGGAGAATCAAATCGGACAACTGGCCAATGCTCAGAGTTACAGACCGCCAGGTAATCTTCCCAGCAACACAGAACCAAATCCAAGGAATATATGGAATGAGCAGTGTCATGCCATCATGTTAAAAAGCGGTACTAAATCAACAAAGATGTTGGAGCCAAAACAACTGTTAAGGAAGTTCCAAAAGAAACAAAGCAACAGATGGAGGAAAAAGAAGCAAAGAAAAAGAACAGATCACTCCACCTCCACCTTTTTCCTCACCTCTTCAGAAAAATAAACTAGACAAGCAGTTTGCTCGTTTCCTGGAGGTGTTCAAAAAGCTGCACATCAACATTCCATTTGCAGAAGCCTTGGAACAAATGCCCAGCTATGTAAAATTCATGAAAGACATTCTTTCACGAAAACAGAGATTGGGAGATTACGAGACAGTAGCGTTATCAGAAGAATGTAGCGTCATCATTCAGAGGAAACTTCCCCCAAAGTTGAAAGATCCTGGCAGTTTCACTGTTCCTTGCACCATAGGAGAACATGACTTCGGTAAGTCTTTGTGTGATCTAGGTGCTAGTGTTAACTTGATGCATTTTTCTATTTTCATGAAACTACAGATTGGAGAAACAATGCCCACTTCAGTCTCTCTACAACTTGATGATAGAACGCTCGTATTTCCAAGAGGCGTAGTTGAGGATGTGTTGGTCAAGGTTGACAAATTCATTTTCCCAGCATATTTTATTGTCCTTGATATGGAGGAAGATGCAGACGTATCAATCATCCTTGGGAGACCGTTCTTGGCTACAGGTCGAACCATTATTGATGTACAAAAATGAGAATTAACCATTAGGGTACATAACCAAAAAGTAATATTCAATGTTTTCAAGGCCATGAATTTCCCAGATGATGAAAAGAATGAGGAATGTTTCAGACTTGATGTGATACACAGTACCATTCAGAACTCCAATGCAATGCAAAGTTCTACTAACAAACTTAAAACATGTCAATTGCCTGTGGAGCTTGAAGATAAAACATCTTTTGCACTGAAAAATCCAATTCTTGCACTACAAGCAACATAAGAGAAAAAGTTCCACCAACTCAACGAATTGGAGGAATTTCACAATCAGCCTTTTGAGGATGCCAAATTGTACAAAGAAAAGGCAAGGAAAAGACATGATGAGAAGTTAGTGCGCATACAACTGGAACCAGGGCAGAAGGTACTGTTAAATAAATCAAGGGTGAAATTATTCCCATGGAAGCCAAAATCACGGTGGTCAGGTCCATTTGTGATCACTAAAGTTTTACCAGATAAAGCCGTTCAGATACATGATCCCGACTCCAACAAAACATTCAAGGTTAAAAACAAGCGTGTCAAGCACTACTGGGGAGAATCATTTGAGCGACAAAAATAAAGTGTCACACTTTCAGATCCAGCCTAACTTTCGAGAAGTCACGTCTAGCTGACGACGTTAAACTTAGCGCTCGCAAGGAGGCAACCCATGCAATTTGTGTATATATTGTGATCTGGTGTGTTTTAATTTTGTGTGTTTAGTTTTTGCAGATTAAGTCATTTCAGGATGGAAGAAGTTCTCGTAAATCTTCACAATCAATTTCCTTCTCTCCCTCAAAAATCTCTGATTAAAGTTTACAAAGCTCGCCTGGAACGGATGAGGTTACTGATGATCAAAGGTATTCCTACTGACATTCGTTGGATTATTGAAGCACGGGTCTGATTGGCAGGTGAGTCTCTTTTATTTCACATCTGTTTGGTTTAGGAATGAGCACCTATGCTAAAAAGAGAAGAGCCAAAAGAATGTGTGTTTGTTATAAATGTGCTCGTATGTTTTGTGATACTCGTTGTCGTTCTTTAGGAATGGTGTCTGATAACCGCGAAGATAAGATTAATTTCATTAGGGATGGCTTGAGTAAGGAGTCTTTGGATAATATATCTAAAACTCTTGAGACGCATCCCAGTGGATATGTGTATCACGAAATTCGTGTGTTATATGCACAATTCCAAAAAGAAAGACAACAGTTAAGTCTCGGGAATCTGACTCAAAAAGACCATGTTTTCCAATTTATAAGAAAATTGGATGGGAGGCTTGTCCCTTAAGCATAGACGTCAATCAAGCCGCTACTCTTCTTGTACATATTATATCTATTTGTCTTTTCCTAATAATTGTAATTTGTTTTGTTGTTTTCGTTTATTTTCTCCGACAGGATCCAGACTTTTTTGACTATCACGATTTATTTTACTGTTAACTAATAATTGTCATTTGGCATGTACTAGTGCTATTATTTTACTCACCCTTTTCAAGTGTTATAAATTCAACTCATCATTGCACTTTTGAAGACATCCAGAGTAAAACATGGAAGACACTTCAAGAAGACGAGTTGAAAACATATGTGTGTTTTGCGGTACTAGTGTTGGTACTAAACCACAATACATAGAGGCAGCACATGAATTGGGTCGAGTCTTAGCTGTAAAGAATATGCACTTAGTAAATGACGGAGGCAATCTTGGACTTATGGGGATCGTTTCAAAGGCTGTACAGGAAGGAGGCAGTCACGTTTTGGGAATCATCCCAAACCCCTTGGTAGAGGCAAATCTTATTGAACCATCAAACGGAGAAGAGTTAATTATGCCAGGTATGTCTGAACGACTGGTAGAAATGATTAACTGTGTTGATGCTTTTATTGCTTTGCCAGGTGGCTTGGGTACATTGGAGGAAATTTTTACAGTGTTATCTTGGGTGAACCTGAACATACACCAGAAACCGCTTGGATTGTACAACGTTGAAGGATTTTATGATTTTCTTTGTGTGTTTCTTGATGATGCCCAGAGAAATGGGTTTGTGTCAAAACCTTTAAAAGAACTCATCTTCACTGCCAGAACTGCTCTGGATCTAATTGACCAAATCTTAGCCTATGAACCACAAATTGACCATATCATTTCAAAGATAAATTGGTCCGAGGACGATCGTGGTAAGAGGCGTCAGATTAATCTTGAGCTTAACCTTTAACTTTTCATGTAGAATTTCAGTTAACCAGGTACTATCTTCTAAACTCTTCTTCTACTGTTTAAGACATTGGGGACAATGTCTGATTTAGGTTTGGGGGATGAAATTAGTTGATTAGTATCTTGTTTTTAGTTGTGTGTTGTTTTTATTGTTAGGCCAAATTTTTTCGAAAAATACAAAAAAATGAAAACTTTTAAAAAATTACAAAAATATTTTGCGTTTTTGTGTTTTTATTTTGACTAAAAATGTGAAATTTGTAAGAGATAGCTGAGTAAGGAGTTTCCACTCCTGAGACGTATCTCAAACCTAATTCGGAACAAGTTAATTTTTGTTTATTTCCTTTTGAATTATTTAATTTGTGAATTCTCCATAATACTGACTAAAATGAATCTTCATATGCTCAGTTGGCAGGTATTATCAACATGCATGGTAACATACGAAAATAAGCTATAATTGAAAAGTTTGTAATATTCAGTGCTCTAGTTTAATTGGAGGAAGCATCTCAAAAAGCAATGGAGTAAAAAAAACGTCTGAGATCCGAGTTATTAAGTCTGTAAGGGTGTTTTAACACCTAGTGCCCTAAAGCCAACTGGTTTGGGAGTCACTGACCCAAAGCTCGCTACATGGATCAAAGATGCTGCAAAAATATATATATCTGAAGTCTGAGTAATTAAGTCTGTAGGGGTGTCTTAACACCTGGTGCCCTAAAGCCAACTGGTTTGGGAGCCACCGACCCAACACTCGCTACATAGATGGAAGATATTGTATATAAATAAAAAAAATCAAAAAATCAAAGAAAAAATTAGAAAATTGAGAAAAATTATTCCACTGCTGCAAAAATGTGTGAATTCTCTTATCAACTGCACTTGTGACTGTTGTGGGAAAAAATGAGTTGATTAATATTTTGTTGGCTGTGTATATGGAGAATGGTAAATATAATCGGAGAATTTACTTATTCTGTAATTTAGAAAGAAATAAAAAAACTAGTGACTTGGAGTAGAAGTTTCACCTGATTAGTCACTAACATCTGTATTCTTTTTTCTCTTGTCTTTTTGCTTTTGTGTGCATTAGTTTCACTACCTTTTTACTTTTGTAAAATGTTTATGGGTATCATTGCTGTAAACCTTCACGAGACTACAACTCGTCCACTAGGGACACCTAGGGGTTTAAAGGCTTGTTGCATACGCTAAATGCAACTGTGATCCCTACGAAAGTGGCTTAGTTAAATTTTATTTTCAAGATGTTTATGTTATTTTATTTTATGTTTTGCTCGAGGACAAGCAAAATGTTAGGTTTGGGGGTGTGATGAGTGATAATTATATCACTATTTCCCACTCATTTAACTTAATATTTTGTATATTTTCTTGAGTTTTGTGAATATTTTGATTTGTTTTGTGTTATTTTGTAGATAAATAAAGTTTCAGAACTCTCTAGAGGTGATTTGGGGCCAAAATAGTGAAAAACGGACAAAATGGCATTTTTGTAATTTTGCGTGTCGCGACGCGCAAGCATTTGGCGTCGTGACTCATTACGTGCGCCGATCCATGTTAACGTGCGCCAGGTCCACGTGTTAGAATCTGAGAAGTTTGACTTTGCTAACGTGCGTCGTGCCACGTGTCACCATCACATCCAATCTGTTAACGTGCGCCGTGCCACGTGTCATCATCCTACGGTGCCGACAATCACCATCACCGCGTGTCACTCACGTCATCGTCCACATCACCAGTTGACCGAGTCAACGTGCCACGTCACCTCCACGTCATCATCAGCCAATCACGAAGTACCACGTGTCACAATCCTACGGTGCCGACAATCACTATTGCCAAGTCATCGCCACGTCAGCATAATCATTAAGTTGCCAGCCGCCTTGCCACGTGTCACCTTATCTCTTTATCTGAATTTCCACGTGTCAGATAAGAATCTTAAGTCGACGAATCAGAGAACGCCATGCGTCGCGACGCCCGAAGCCTACCGATGCCTATAAATTCAGCTCGATGTTTCAGTTGTAGATGTACCTTCCTCTCTGAATTCTCTGATGTAAATACGGTGTTTTCTATCTAGTTTCTTTTAAATTTTAATTTTGTAATTAATTTTAATTACATTCTGTAATTATAGTAATTTATTTTCTTTACTTTTACAGTTTTTACTATTCACCATGAGGAGGTAACTTCCCCCTACTATGGTGAAAGGTAATTCTTTTACTATTGCTATTTAGATTAATCTCCCTTAAATATAATATATTCACTATTTAAAATATTGACTTAATGAGGATACCGCTATATTGGTCGGTTGGTAATTCATTTTAAACTGGTTTAAACCTGACTAAGCAAGGATACCGCCAGATTGGTAGGTTGGTAATTAAATATTCTTACTGCCTATATGGTAGGTTTATTTTGGTTCCGCCTTTATGGCTGGTTGGACTTAATTTGACTTAATCAGGTTACCGCCTATATGGCTGGTTGGTAAAATAATCAAAAGTTAATATATTATATTACGGGAGATATCTAAATAGTAAATAGTAAAAGTTGATCATTTTACCTTAGCATTTTATTTTATTGTAATTTACTTTTCAGCTTTTACTTTACCGCAATTACTTTTTAGTATATTTACTTTATGTTTTTTACTTTTAAGTTTTTACTCGCCCTAGTTATGTGTTGTAACTAAGTTAGTTATCTGAGGTTGTGATGAATTTTAATATCACCGGTTTATAAGGGGTTATTTTATAGTTTGGGTAATTTAAAGGTTTACTTATTAAGTCTTAAGCTTAATGCGTCTTGTTAATTGGTCACTAATAAGATTGATCTGGTAAATCTAAAATAAACTTGACAAAGGAATTTTAGGTTTCAGCCTTAGACTTAATAGCCCACGATCTTCCTTGAGGATAGATAACCCTTTAATAGCTTTCCTTACAGGATAAACATATACCTGTCGGGCGGGGGTAGCCATAATTGGAACTTAAACTTAATGAATCCAGGTAATTTGGTTGACATAGACATATGGTTCAATTGGGTTATTCTGGGTATTTGCGTCTGACCATCGACAGCAGCTTTCGCATAATTTAGTGTTCAAGGTTAGTAAACCGATTTATTACACAAACATGGAATAAGCACTTAATCTTTTAAAAGATATTAGAAAGATTCACAACCCTCGATAGTTTCATAATATTAAATTTTCTTAAACCTATTTTCGTGCAATTTTATTTACTTGTTTTTAAATTTAGAATCATCACCATTTCAAATCAATCAAACAACCTGTTAGATACTAGTAATCATTTGACCTCATAAAATTAATAGATTAGGTATTAAGTCCTCGTGGGATCGATACTTTTTATACTAATTGAACGATACGTGCGCTTACGTTATACGCGTGTGATTACGCACCGGTCAATTCACCTCGGCCTTAGCGGTACTAAAGCAGACCTGAGGCATCAATACACCTCGGCCTTGGCGGTACTAATGCAGACCCGAGCCATCTATACACCTCAGCCTCGGCGGTACTAAAGCAGACCCGAGCCATCAAAACACCTCGGCCTCAGCGGTACTAAAACAGACCCGAGCCATCAATACACCTCAGCCTCGGCGGTACTAAAGCAGACCCGAGCCATCAAAACATGTCGGCCTCAGCGGTACTAAAGCATACCCGAGCCATAAAATACCTCAGCCTATATGTGGGTCATAATTAACAAACATGGATAAACAAGTGTTTATTTAAGAAATGGAAAGTCTTACTCATATTCTTGGGATCTACAGCTCTTCTTACAACTCTTTGAGGGTCATTATAAGAGAGGCTATACTGAAAATATCCTCTCAGCATCTCAGCATTCCAAGTACCCGACCTGATGACTTCCACTATCAGCATTGGTCGGCCTCCATAGCCACTTGGTCTATGCACTCATCCAGATAGCCTTTTAACCAGGTCTTCCACATGCTCATGCAGGTCCCTGCATCCATTCGTGGCATGTCCTTTTACATTATGGTACATACAATAAGCCCTGTTGTTTTCCTCCTCAATCAGAAACCTCCTCAGGTCGGGCTCAGCCAATAGACCTTTATCTTGGACTTCCCGAACTATCTAGGTCATGGGTCTATTCAGGGGGTGTACATTGTTCCCCCCCCCCCCCCGCGACATGGTTGGCCTGGACAGACAGCCTCATCTCCTGAACTTGATTATCCTGAGGCGTCGGCCTGAGCTCCTTCTGCCCCGAGACTAGTCTCCTCACATATTTGCCCAAATTTCGTTGATTTTCCGACCTGAGTATTTTGGTCCTCCAGACGCCCCCTCCTCGGGCAATCTTCTCCTCCTCCTCCATCAAAATAAACTTTCTGGCTAACTCCAGAGCTGTGGCATAATCCGGTACGTCTTGGATCTTCAGGTGAGTCCACAACCTCCCGACCTTCAGAGCTCCCTTGAGACTTTCCAGCGCCTCCGATGACTCGTATGCTCGGACCTCGAGCACCAAATTGCAGTATCTTTCAATAAAATTCTTCAGGGGCTCATCATCTCCCTGATTAATCAGTCTCAGTGCTCCCGCCGTCTTCCTTGGCATACACGCTCCTTTGAAATGTCGAACAAAGGATTTCATGACTTGGGAGAATATATTGATGCTCTCTGGAGTCAAACTTCTGAACCATAAAATTGCGGGTCCGCTCAGGGTCAAAGGGAACACCTTGCAGATGGCCTCTCCACTATCTTTTGAACCTCCATTAGCAAAACAAAACTTTCGACATGGGATTTGGGGTCGGTATGACCTTTGTAGGAGTTCATAAAAGGCATGGTACACCGTTTAGGGAACTCTGTTGACAAGATCTCTTCTGTGAAGGGGGAGGCCGCTTCTCCGTCCTGACCGTCTCCCTTGTCTGCCTTCATGTTTTCTTCTCATTTTTCATCTCTTTCCTGAACCAGTCTTTCATTGGTTCGTCAATATTATCGCGCTACCTCCCGGTGACTTCTTTACGCCTGCTACTTCGAGCACGACATACACCATGGCTGGATACCTCTCGATCTCCCCCACCATGTCTTACGTGCCCACCCTTCTTAAAGCGCGGGCTATTGTTGGAGGACGCTAGAGTTTGCATTTCCTCCTCTTCTTCCCACACTCTTTCTATCGGTAAGGCTTCGGCTTACACTACAGATCTCACCCTCTGGAGATCCCTCCTCCCGGGCTCATCATCTCTGCACAGGCCTACAACCCTCTTTCCCTTCGCAATCTCATCTCTCCTATGGATTGGACCAACCTCCAACTTTTCATTGTTAATCTATTCTATCATTTTCAGCTTTTCCATCATGGACTTCATGGAGGCCTGGTTTGTCTCCCTTTCATTTCTCATATTTTCTTACATTCTCTCCATCCATTCAGTCGTTGAACCCTCTGACGATCTGTGGTTCCCTTCTCCTGCCATTGTCTTACTATGTCAAATTTTTTTTGCTCTCTCCCCACAGACAGCGCCAACTATTGACGGGTGATTTTAGTTTTAGGGGCAATCTCGGGATGACGCTCCTGGAATAATCTTCCTCCAACCGTGAATTTATTTGGTTATGGGGGACCAAAAAAAATTTAGAAGAAGACGAAACAAACATAAAAATCGACAAGAGGGTTTACGTGGTTCGACGGAATAAATCCAGCCTATGTCCACGGGAACAAAGTATAGCATTGATTATATTAATGGACCGAGCTCGGCCGACCTCTTTTCAAGGGTGGTCAAGTGTTACCGAACTGTTTTGTTTGATGGCGTTTGTAAATAGTACTTTTGAGTAAGATTTTTGCTAACCAACCTATACAAATGTGACCACCCTCCCTTTATATACTAAGAGAAATGCAACATTATTCTCATATCTCTATGACGTCAGCCACGTTGATCTCTGACTGATTGACGAGCTCTCTGCCCCCAACTGCATCGCCGAAAGCAAGTATGCTATATGACACTTCATTAATCACCCTTTTCTTGGATACTGCCATACGCTACCTTTATGACGCCAGCCTGTATCATTCGTTCAAGCGGTGGCGTCTGCCAGAGGATGACCTTGCAAGTTGTTATAGTCACATCACAGCCTTATGGATGATGCAAATCCCCAAGCCACGTTTGTACCACTGCATCTCGTCCTCAACAGTATCACCTCAACCTGTCATGTCAGGTCGGATGGCTTAAAGTAATAGTCATCCTGCCTTACCAAGCCACAAGGTCTGGTCGGCCTTTGCTAATTTCCATTCTGAATCTGATATCTTCTCATCATATCGGGTCGGGACATGACCTCCTCTGGTCGGATCATGACCTCCTCTGGTCGGGTCATGACCTATTCTGATCGGGTCATGACCTCTTCTGGTCGGATTGATTCTGTGCCTCATGCTCGTTCCCTTTTGCCTGATCTCGCCCGAACGAGGACCTTCGATTTTTCCTCTATTATTTACAACTCATCATTGTGAGCGAAATTTTTTCTCTTGCCCTTCCTCTGGATGTTGACTTCTTGGGGGTGAAAAACTACCATCAACAATATCCTATAAAATAAAATAATATAAAATAAAACAAAAAACATCACATGTAATTTCAGTCTTTTTTTTAATTTTTAGGAACTAATTAATTGCAACAATATTTAATATATTGTCATTGTAGTGCAAAAATAAATAATATTATGTAGTATTATTTGATATTGTAGTATAAAATATTTGCAGTACATATATCTAAAATTATAAATTTATTACAAGTATAATTATTTTACAAAAGGGATAACAATATTTTTATTTCTAAAAATTATGATGTTTTTACACTTAAGTTCTAAAAGGAATTATTTTTATTATTATTAAGTTCTATAAGTGAATAAGTTTTTTCTTTTAAGTCATAATCCATTAATTCTAACGGACCTGCTGCCGTGGCATGACCAAATGACACTTCAACACAAGTATTAAATCAATCAGTTGTCACGTCGGATTGGGATAATAACTTCTGAAATCCTAAAAATTATTTTTTTCTTACACTTCAATCCTAAAAGAGATTTTTATTTATAATTAAGTTCTATAAGTGAATAAGTATTTTCTTTTAATTCATAATCTGTTAACTGTAACAGACCTGCTGATGTGGCATAACGAAACAATACTTCAGCACAAGCATTAAATTAGTCTGAACATACACTTCCTAGCAAAATGGTAATGTGACTTGGTAAAATAATATGACTTGGTAAAATATAATTGTGACAAAGCTCAATATGATTTAGGTAAAATATGTCTAAAGATAAGTAATGTGATTGGGACACACAAACATAATTTTCAGTCACTAATGTGATTGAGGTGAAATAAGGTTGTGATTGAGTTCAATATGATTGTAACTAAGGGTGGCAGAAAAGCCCGAGCCTGGCCCGGCCCGGGAGACCAAAATCCCGTGCCGGGCCCTAGAAACCGAGCCCGGCACGGGCCCCCGGGCCCGGCCCGACCCGAGCTTAAATTAAAAAAAAATTCACAAAAAATCAAAATTGCCTCACACCATAATCCCTATTGTTTGCCCTAATTTCTTTCTCTTTTGTCAGTTCAACAATTCAACTTCAGACTCTTCCTCACATTTTAATTTCTTTCACAGTTTCACTAATCTCTGATTCTCTTCGTCAGCTCGTTTACTCATCGTCACTTTGTCAGTTTGTCTGCTCACCTCGTCTTCGTCACTTCCACTTCTTCTGCTCGTCTTACCGTGCGTAATCACACACATATAACGCAAGCGCACGTATTGTTCAAGTAGTATAAAAAGTATCGATCACACGAGGACTTAATACCTAATCTATTAATTTTATGATGTCAAATGATTACTAGTATCTAACAGGTTGATTGATTGATTTCAAATGGTGATGATTTTAAATTTAAAAACAAGTAAATAAAATTGCACGAAAGTAGGCTTAAGAAAATTCAATATTAGGAAACTATCTAGGGTTGTGAATCTTTCTAATATCTTTTAAAAGATGAAGCGGTTATTTGATGTTTATGTAATAAATCGGTTTAGTAACCTGGAACACTAAATTATGTGAAAGCCTCTATCGATGGTCAGACGCAAATACCCAGTTTAACCCAATTGAACCATATGTCTATGTCAACCAAATTATTTGGATTCATTAAGTTTAAGTTCCAATTATGGCTACCTCCGCCCGACAGGTATATGTCTATCCTGTAAGGAAATCTATTAAAGGGTTATTTATCCTCAATGAAGATCGTGGGTTATTTAGTCTAAGGCTGAAACCTAAAATTCATTTGTCAAGTTTATTTTAAATTTACCAGATCTATCTTATTAGTGGCCAATTAACAAGACGCATTAAGCTTAAGACTTAATAAGTAAACCTTTAAATTACCCAAACTATAAAATAACCCCTTATAAACCGGTGATATTAGAATTCATCACAACCCCAGATAACTAACTTAGTTACAACACATAACTAGGGCTAGTAAAATAAAATACATAAAATAAAAATGCTGAAAAGTAATTTCGGTAAAGTAAAAGCTGAAAAGTAAATTACAATAAAATAAAATGCTAAGGTAAAAGGATCAACTTTTACTATTTACTAATTTAGATATCTCCCTTAATATAATATATTAACTTGTGATGATTTTACCGACCAGCCATATAGGCGGTAACCTGATTAAGTCAAATTAAGTCCAACCAGCCATAAAGGCGGAACCAAAATAAACCTGCCATATAGGTGGTAAGAAAATTTAATTACCAACCGACCAATTTGGCGGTATCCTTGCTTAGTCAGGTTTAAACCAGTTTAAAATGAATTACCAACCGACCAATATAGCGAAATCCTCATTAAGTCAATATTTTAAATAGTGAATATATTATATTTAAGGGAGATTAATCTAAATAGCAATAGTAAAAGAATTAACTTTCACCCTAGCAGGGGGAAGTTACCTCCTCATGGTTGAATAGTACAAACTGTAAAAGTAAAAAAAGTAAATTATTATTATTACATAACGTAATTAAAATTAATTACAAAACTGAAATTAAAACAAACTAGATAGAAAACTCCATATTTACATCAGAGAATTCAGAGAGGAAGGTACATCTGAAACTGAAATTTCGAGCTTTATTTATAGGCGTCCATAAGTGCCACGCGTCGCGATGCGAGGTTTCTTCTTGCGTCGCGACGCGCTGACGTGGCAGCTTCTGATTGGTTGGCTTTGGATTCTTATCTGACACGTGGCGATTGCGGTTAAGGTGATAAGGTGACACGTGGCAAGGCGGTTGGCACTCAATGATTTTGCTGATGTGGTGATGACGTGGCGACACGTGGCGATAGTGACTGTCGGCACCATAGAATGATGACACGTGGCACTTCGTGATTGGCTGATGATGACGTGGCGGTGACGTGGCTCGTTGACTCGATCAACTAGTGATGTGGACGATGACATGGCAAACAGGTGGAGTGACACGTGGCGACACGTGGTGATGGTGATTGTGGGCACCGAAGGATGATGACACGTGGCACGGCGCACGTTAGCAGATCTACTATGATAGTGACACGTGGCACGACGCACATTAGTAAAGTCAAACTTCTCAGATTCTGACATGTGGACCCGGCACACGTTAGCAAACTTGCGGTGCACGTTAGGCGTCGCGACGCCAAGGGCTTACGCGTCGCGACGCGCGAAATGATGAAAATGCCCTTTTGTCCGTTTTTCACTATTTTGGCCCCAAATCACCTCCATAATGTCCTGAAACTTTATTTATCTACAAAATAACACAAAAAACATCAAAATATTCATAAAACTCAAGAAACTATACAAAATATTAGGTCAAATGAGTGGGAAATAGTGATATAATTACCACTCATCATCGTCGTCGCCTGCCACTTCGTCTATTCGTCAGTGAGTCACTGTTGTGCTCGCAAATGGCAAAGCTCGCTTGGCAGCTCGCTCTCCACTTCCCAGTAACAGTAAGTTGTTAGAACTTTTAGCTAGATTAATTCTCTGTCATTTTTTTTTAATTTTTTTAAACAGTTCAAATATTAGCAATTTCAAAGCAAAAGCCTGCTTCCAGCTGCAGTGAACTAGAAGCACTTTCAAACCCAAACAGTTGTAAAAACATGTTCATGTTTCACACGAACTAGCTAGCACAAGAATAATTGGTCTCATCCCATAGAAGTTGAAGCACTCTTTCATGACTTAATTATAAAAAGCATATAAAATTATGATATTATATGATCGTTATACAAAGCTGTTTGGTATAATATTTCCATCATATTTCTTAAAATGCAAAGCTTTTGAAGTTCTTTACCCATATGGCACAGCCTCCTAGTAATTTTATGATTTAGCACCCTAAATTTATTATTATTATTACTTGGCCTTCTAACCTTTTTTTCCCTCTAGCTCTGCCCCTCTAAATGATTCCTATGTTTTCTTTCATGTCCTCCAAATTGTTTTGATTTTAAGCTTAGCCGAATTTTTTTGATTTTAAGCTTGGCCTAATCTTGCCATATTGGTGATTCAATTTTTTTTCCATAATTTGTTATGTCTAACTTGGAAGAATCTACGCCTATTCGACTGCCAAATTCCCCTGTTTTACTTAATGGCCTCGAAGATGTACGCCAGGATTTTGATGAAGAAAATGAGATCCTTGATATTGAAGATGGAAAAATAGATGATGATGGTAACAAAAGAAAGGGGTAGCATTAGAAAATTTGGATAATAAGAGACGAATGACATCAAAATATTGGGATCATTTTACGAAGATTACTGTTGGTGGGAAATTAAAGGCAAAATGTAATCATTGTGCCAAGTTATTGAGTTGTATGTCCGAAAAAGGTACCAGTCACTTAAATAGACACATGAAGAATTGTTATACTAATAAACAACCTAAGTTTGAAGATACAGTTCAAAAAAACTCTTAATGTTATAAAGCAGGAAGATGGAACGGCTTCTATTGAGCTTAGATCATTTGATGTAAATATTATCCGTCAAAAAATTACATCATTGGTTATAAAGCATGAGCTGCCACTTAAGTTTGTTGAGTATGATGCTTTTAATGACTTGATGAGTTATTGCAACCCTTTGGTGAAGAAGATGTCCAGAAACACTTTAAAGGCTGAGATTTTCAAGTTGTATAAATCAGAAAAGGTGAAAATAATGAATTTGTTGAATATTAATGACAACATGGTTGCTATTACTACTGACATGTGGACTGCTAGTAACCAAAAGAGAGGCTATGTGGTTGTTACAGGATATTTCATTGACAACTCATGGCGTTTACAAAGTCGAGTCTTAAGGTAATTTAATTTTGTGTGCATATGATATAATATTATGTTTAACTTATTTGTTGAATATGCTAACATTATGTGTATGTAGGTTCATATATGTACCAGCCCCATATACTGCTGAGTGTCTATCTCAAGTTCTAATTAAATATATGGTGGATTGCAATGTGGATCGAAAGTTATCAATGGTTACTTTGGATAATTGTTCAACTAATGACGCAATGGTAGAAAGATTGAAGGGAATGCTTTCAACTGAATCTATGGTATTGGGTGATAAATTTTTTCATATGAGGTGTGCAACTCATATTTTGAACCTAATTGTAAATGATGGTTTGACCGTGATTGAAGGGGGTATTGCAAAGATTAGGGAGAGTGTTGCTTATTGGAGTAGCACACCGAAAATGATTGAAACTCTTATGATGTCTGCTCGTCAATCATTGAGTAAGACTGAAAGAAAGTTGGTGCTTGATTGTCCGACTAGATGGAATTCTACATTTGTCATGCTTGATATTGCAGTTAAGTACAAAAAAGTTTTTCCTCGAGTACAACAAATTGATCTCCATTATAAATGTTTACCTTCTGATGCGGAATGAGAGATGGCTGAAAAAATGCTAGAATATTTATGTCCATTTTATTTGTTCACGGAGATGTTTTCAAGTACGAACTACCCTACAGCCAATATATTTTTTCCATTGGCTTGTAAAATGAGGATGTCTTTGATGGAGTAACAAATGTCTCATGTTCCTGAAGTTTAACAAATGGCCTCTATTATGATTCCCAAGTTTGAGAAATATTGGCAAGAGATTCATGGGGTGTTGGTTATGGCTGTCATTCTTGACCCAAGGTTTAAGATGTTGTTAATTGATTATTATTTTCCAAAGATTTATGGTGTGGGTGTTGCAGGGCAAATTATGAGAGCACGTCAACTTTCTGAAGAGATAGTTAAATATTATGAAGCTAAGTCTGTAGTTGGTGGTGAATCTTCTACTTCCGTTGTTCATTCCCATAATACTGTCACCGATGATTCATCTTTTTTTTTATAGATTTATCTGACTTTGATTCTTTTGCCACTCAAAGTAATCATATGACAAGATCAAAGTCCGATCTTGAGAGGTACTTAGAGGAGCCTTTAGTTGCCAGAACTCCATACTTCAATATTTTGAATTGGTGGAAGACAAATAAAGGAAAATATCCTATTTTGGCTGAGATAGCTAAAGATATATTAGCCATTCCTATTACGACTGTGGCATCAGAGTCTGCTTTTAGTACCAGGGGGAGACATTTGAGTCCACATCATGCCAAATTACATCCTGACACATTGGAAACAATAATGTGCATTCAAAATTGGTTATGGGCTTTTGAGCGAGGTATAAGACTTAAAAGATGATTTATTAATTAATTGTTTTCTTTGATTTACATGTTTTAACAGTTTTCTCATTAGGTCTTTTTCCTGAAGAACTTATATTTTCTGGAGAGGAACTGATGGGTGATGTGGAAGAAGACTTTGAGCCACAAGAGTTGGATTAGTTTAATGCAATATTTTGTGGCATTTGGATAATTGGATTGTTAGTTTATGGATGAAACATTGAAACTTTTAATATATTTGTTTGTGGTATTTGGATTGTTAGTTTATGGATGAAACCTTTGATGTATTTATTTGTGGTATTTGGATTGTTAGTTTATGGATGAAATATTGAAACTTTTGATGTATTTATTTGTGATTTTGTGGAATTTTGGATTGTTAGTTCATGGATGAAACATTGAAACTTTTGATGTATTTATTTGTGGTATTTGGATTGTTAGTTTATGGATGAAACATTGAAACTTTTTGATGTATTTATTTGTGATTTTGTGGAATTTTGGATTGTTAGTTCATGGATGAAATATTGAATATTTTGATGTATTTGTTGCAATTTTTACATTTTCACAATTAGTGTGAATGTATGATGTATTTCAATATTTGTATAATATAAATTTTTTTTGGGACAAATCAGGCTAGGCTTTTGCCGGGCCCGGGCCAAATTTTTTTGGCCTGGCTTTTCAAAGCCCGGGCCCGGCCCGACCCGTTGCCATGCATAATTGTAACTATGGGTGTTCATAGGGTCGGGTTTAGCAATTTTAAAATTCATTTTCGAGTCAATTTGGACCCGACCCGAAATGTCGGGTCGGGTCACGAGTTTAGTTCAGAAAATTTGGGTTGGACCCGACCCGACCAGAAGTAAATGATAATTATAATATATATATATATATATATTTAATGATACATTTTTGACAATAAATAAGTTTAGCTTAAATGACAGGGTCTTCATTTAGTCTTCAAAAAGGTCCAGGTTCGAATCCCCACTTCAACCACTTTCGAAATTTTTATTTTTTACATAAAATATTTATAATTATAATATATATTTTATGATACGATTTTACTGAGAATTAATTATTGCTGGAGTGGCAAAGTGTGTACTTGGTGTTCAAGAGGTCCCAAGTTCGAATCTTCTCTTCCATAATTTTGAATTTTTTTTCTTTCATTAAAAAGAAAATGGTATTGCTAGCGCTGGGAATCGAACCTAAGATTCCCAACATAATATTTAGAGCTTTTGCCATTTGAGCTACGTACGCATCTTGTAAAATTTGGATCAAAAAATATATATTATATTTACTGCATATTACATTGACCCGACCCGCAGTTTTTTGACCCGACCCGCGCGGGTCATGTACTTAATTTTCGGGTCAACTGACTCGATTGACCCGACCCGATAGGGTCATTAAAAAATCAAAAAAACCCGACCCGACCCGACCCGTGAACACCCCTAATTGTAACTAAGCTCAACGTGACTTAGGTAAAATGTGATTGTGACTGATCTCATATGACTAAGATCAATGTGATTGTGATGAACTCAATGCGATTTAGGTAAAATATGACTATGACTGAGCTCAATATGACATAAAATCGGTAATTTGACTGAGGATAAACAATGTGAATGGAATACACATTACAAACTTTCAATTATAAATGTGACTTGTTGGACAGTTATGACCCATAACGTCACTATTTGTACAGATCATGGTGTTGTTGTACAAATTAACTATGTGACAAACGAAATTGCTCTTTTATCATTTGTGATTAGATCACTAAGATGTAAAAATGGTAGAAAGTCCATATGATTAGTTCCGGATTGAGATGATATGAGACAGTATCAATCCATAAAGGTTTAATCATTAAATATCCCTAGTCGTAGTATTATCGAGATTGGACATCGATAATGCGGAATAGACTAGTATTACACTTGTGCGCGTTGTGAGGGCATAACGGCATAGTTCTCATTTATTTGGGTATATGATACTCATGCAAGTGTAGTAGGAGGTTGTGTTTTACCGATGGTACGGAAAACAGCTTCGCTCTGGATAGACCCCTCGGAAATCCATTGGTAGTATGACTATGTGTCTATGGAAGTCCGAATCAGGGTAGGTGTATTTTGTCTTAACCTGAGACTTGCACCGCTAATACTTACGAAAATCAATATACTTTGGTTTTGGTCGTTCAGGGCTTTAACATGTTCTGTGTACGCCTCTTCTGGGTATATTGAGAATCGTAGTGTATTGGGTGTGATGTCGAGATGGAAACATCACTCCAGTCATAGTGGAGATGATGATCACGTAGGATACGGAACTAGTACTCTTATGTACTGCAGTCATCGGGATAATATGACTAGGTCATGATTATCCGATATAGAGACTAGTTACCAGAGATCCGATATGTGCTTCGTACGGGGCAGGCACATTTCCAGCCCCAAGCCTTGCATGTGACATCCGATGCTGGATTGAAATACGCAATACTACGTATACTACGCCTGATATAAATCACATATTCTAGTAAGAATATTTCTGGAGAATTGGGTAGGCATGGCGCTTTGCTAGAAGCCAACCTTGTCTTGTAAATCTGTACAAACGTAGTACTAGGTACTTACGTGTTCGGATAGTCCGACGACCGTATTTGCTGCCAACATATACGGGGATCTCATGGGTCGCTTCTTGAAGATTCACCGATGACGTATGACTCGCACTTTATTAATCTGAGATTAATTATATGAGAGAGAAAATTAATCTGGGATTAATTACGGAGATATTTTATCTGGGATAAAATATTATTAAAGAGAGAGAACGATTAATTTGGAATTAATCGATAAATTAATATATTTGATATATTAAACGAAATTGGATTTCGACGCGGAATTAAAATTAGATTTTAATTCGGGCAAACGAGTTAATTTAGAATTAATTCGTTAGCGACGTGAATAGTGATTTTGCTATGCATAATTATTTAATTACGTCGCAACGGTAAATTCGTTAATTTGGAATTAGCGAACCCGAGCCCGAGAGTGTTTGCGGGCGCACTCGTATTTCGAATTCAAATGCTGCCCACAAGTCACATCAAGCGTCAAATCACTAGTCACATCAAGCGTCAAATCACTTGTCACTTTGAGTGATGTGATATCAAGTCACTTGTGATGTGAATAGTTGATGTGGGTTGTTGACTGCATTTAATGCATTTTTGCCTCCAAAAATTTGTTGACTTTTTGAAAGCCATTTCACAAATTTTGGTATATGTTATTATTGATTTTGGAAATCAATTTTTTAACCTAAAACATCTAACTCTCTCATTCCTCTCCCTCTCTCTCACGGCCTCAAGGCCATTTTTCTTCTTCCATTTGGTAAAAGCCGAGAATGAAGAGGATAAGCTAGGTGATTTTTGTGGCAAAAATTACCAAGTGCTAGCACACTTCCGTAGTCTTGCGAATGTGATAGGGAACCGCACCCGTGAGCATGGAATCTTCATTCGAAAGCTTGGAGCTTGGAGATCCTTCCATGGCCGAAAATTGAGGAGCTAAAAACAGCTACTGCCGTGAGCCTTGGAGGAGAAAAGCTTGAAGTTTTTTTGTTCCTCGCATCGCTCAACCGATCATTGTAAGTATGATTCCGCCATGCTTTTACGAGTATTCACATATGTGTTTCATTGCTTAAATCGATCCTTGGACCTTAGAGAAACCAACAATGGTATCTTGAGCCATTTGAGCATGAAACTTGAACTTAGGGTTAAAATTGGGTAAATTGAATTTGAGCATGATTTGATAAAATTCTTTGATTGAGTATGCTTGAATGATGTTTAATTGAAGTTGGATGTGATCAATTTCATGAAAATTGATTTGGAACAATTTTCCCTAAATTGGTGAGGCTTGGCCGAATACTACTATTGCCCTAAAGTCATGGTATTTTTTGATTTTAATCATTGGATGAGTTGAAATCAATTGGGTAATGTTGATTTGAGATTTAATTGGATTGAATTTTGAATTGGACAAATAAATCCCAAAATGTCTAGACCACTATGCATGGAAAATGATTGATTTTTTGATTAAAATGTGTTGGACATGTTTTGATGTAAATGAGCATAATTAATTGTACAAATTTGTGTTTTGGAAATATTAATTTGGGTAATTAATTATGGCATACATTTTAAATTAATTAATTGTGAAATTTGGAATTTTGTAAGTTAATTAATTGGGCCTATTTTGGAAATTGGGCTTGAAAAGTTGTAATTGGGCTTAATGGGCTTGGTTGTACCAAGATTGGTTTAGGCTAAATTGGTTGGATCCAATTGGGCCCAAAACCATATCCATAAAGTCCAATTATGACTTAATGGACCTTTAATAATAATTGGGCCTACTGGGCCTAAATTGGTTTATTGGCAAATAAGGGTGATTCCTTAAATGGGCTTTGGTATTTGGGTTTGACCCATATTGACCAAAAGTCCATGCCTTAAGAAATTAATTAAAAGCCAATTGGACTTTAATTAAATTAACATTGGATGTTAATCAGGCTTTGAGACCCGTAACGGTTAGATTTAGAATCTAAGTCGTAAAGGTTCGTTAATAAAGTGTAATATTTAATTTGGAATTAAATAATGAATTAGTATTAAATACAAATTAAATTGGATTTAATGTTGTAGTTTAATTTAATTCAAGAATTCGTACTTTGAGTACTTATTCGCAAAACGAGTTTGACTCGAGCAAAATCAAATCGTTGTTTGAACATTGGATGGTCATTAATATTCAGATTAATTAATTGGATTAGATTGATTGATAACATGCTTGTGTGAATACATGGTTGCGATGTATGAATAATGTATATCGGATGGATATTAGATGGGTGGGGCAATTTTGGAAATTGTTGTAATAATTTAGAATTTATTAAATTGGACCTGCGTGTCCAACCTATTACCTCCTTACTCTATGTATTTCTCTTCTCACCTATTCCCCTCAATGTAAATGAGGTTTCTTTAGAAGTGTTATGTAATCGGATAGAAGTAATACTTGTGCTAGCGGGAGAGAGGAAAATGAGAGATTTGTTCTAGGAACAATGTGTTTAAATATCCATCTGCATATCATTATTATATTTATTTATATGCGCCTTATTATGTGTTAGAATGCATGTTTAAAGGTGTATGATGATGAGACCTTAACAAAGATAATTAATTGGTTGCCAATTGCACGCGAAAAACCCTCACATCATATTAAGCGTTTTCCTTCCATTGAGTGATTCTTACTCAAGATCCAAGACTGGCATTGGTTTGTTGGCCAAAGTCAAGACCTTTGTCCGTCGAGGATGTGTTTGAATCATGAAGGCTTTGTTTCATATTGGTGTCTTGTCCAAGTTGTGATTTGTTGGCCAAAGTCAAAATCACTTCTTGTCCATCGACATTGATTACGAAGCTTTCCAAGGTCAATGAAATCCGCTTAACTGGGATCACTAAGTTTGTTGTGCAAAAGCCAAGGCTTAGTTGGTTCAGAGGAAAAAGGTTAGGCAATATATTGGATATATTGGCATATATAAGATATATGTTTCGGACTTGGATGTCCACCTACTGGATCTAGGAATTGGAAGGGATCCAATTGATCTTAGAGATCTACCTATTTAATTATCATACAATTTGTTGGCCAAAGTCAAGATTGTGTGTTATTTAACGGGATCCTAGCCCACTAGGAAACAAGGTTTCCCGAGTACTCAACAGAGGGTTAGAGGCTCGCCGAAAAATAGTGGGAGGCAAGTATTAAATTTGCAATATTCGTTTAGTTACTTGCCATACGCGCTCATTTCAAAATTTCGTCAAATAAATTAATTATATATTAGTTGGACTAATAATTAATGTTGTTTTAATAAACAGTTGGACTGTATTCAAACTATTTCATTTATAGTTGATTTTATAATTGGATTATAGTAATCAATATATTTGAATTAACTAATTTCAATTATAGTTGATTTTATAATTGGATTATAGTAATCAATATAATTGAAGTTAACTAATTTAATTATAGTTGATTATATAGTTGGACTATAGTAATCATTATAATAAATAGTACCTAAAATCGTTGATTAAATAGTTGGACTATTAGAATCAAGATAATTGAAAGATTAGTGTTTAAAACATAATCCTGGGTGAAAATGTATTTAAACGACTTTAATTTTCAAATTGGGAATAAAATCTCAGGATAGTCCTGAAAACTAAGAAGTTACTTTATTTGATAAAATAACATCTTAGGCCTAAGCCCGGAGTTGATCAAATAGTAGAACATGATATTTGGAATATTCATGTGATGATAACTTTAGTGCTTAATCCATTATGCTTGCCAAATAGACTCTTAATTTCTTAATCAGAACTAAGGATTAGATCATTATAGTATGATAATGAAATTGAAGGATCTTTTAGATCTATCCATAGATCTTAGAAGTACATTGCAATAGTAAACTCTTGGAGAGTTAATGGCTATTATCAAGGAGACAAAGCCAAAGTTTGCAATAAGGCAAGAAGCGCAAGGCGCATCTCACTTCGATATTCTAGAAGGCCAAGGCTTGGCCAAAGGCTTCTGGCTTCTGGGTGTGGAAAAAGGGCAAAGGCAAAGTCATTATAATCTTCTGGGAAGACAAATGACATATCCCAATATGTCAGCCTAAACTGTGGCAAACGGGGTCACTGAAGCGTGACTGCCGTATGGACAAGGCAGACATGGAGGAATTGAAGAAGGGCAAGGCTCCTACTTCAAATATGTTTGTCATAAAGATGTTCACTGCTAGTATTAAAATTGGATTTTAGATATTAAATGTGGTACATAGAATATGTATTGTTGTGCAAAATCTACTGTAAGCAGGATATTGACTTCAGATGAGATTAATCTACGAATAGGAAATGGGACGGAAGTCGCTATTTTAACCGTAGATACCTAAGTTTAGGAACTACCCTTCGGGTATGTACTTAAATTAGAAGAAACTGTAAATGTAACTGTTTGACTAGATACATTATCTCTATATCAGAGTTTAACCCGTTGCGGGTACACCTTTATATTCTAGAACACTAAAGTGTTTTATTATATAAAGATGATATTGAGATAAACACATTAGATGTGAATACAAGTATTTATATTTTGAATATAAATAAATCTCAAACATATGGCATGACAAACAAATAGCTCAAACTGAGTTAATCAGTTGAGACTTATATGTGGCATTGATGTCTGGGACACAATTAAACAAGACTCGTATATCCACACTTTTGAAGAGTGGGTACTAGGACGGATTTGATTCCAATCAAATAAAGTCTACGAATCTAGTTTATTAGGCAAAGTGTTTGAAACACCTTTTACTTGGTATAAGTGTAAGTGCCACCGATCTGTTAGCCTCGTTCATAGTGACGTAAGTGGGCCCATATCTAGCTAGGGTAGAAGTGGATATGAATGTTTCGTGACCTTTACGGATGTGGCATCGCTTTATGGTTATGTGTTTCTTTTGAAACACGAATCGGAAACTTGTAGAGTTTCGACACGAAATAGACAAACAGATCGGCTAAAGTGTAAAACCATCACGGTTGGACCATGATGAAAATACTTAAGCAATAAGTTTCTCGTATACTTGAAAGAGTATAGTATTCTTTCAATGAGGACTCCTCCCGGAACACGTCATTTTGACGGTGTGTCCGAACGGAGAAATCGAATTTTGTTGGACATGATAAGGTAAATCATGAGTCGCTCTGAGCTACCATTTCCTTCAACGGATACGCATAAACAGTGCAAAACTTATTTAGAATAAGGTTCCATAAAAATTTGTTTGACAGACTTCATATTAGATATGAACAGGAAAGAAACTAGGTTTTCTCATTCCTGAAGATTTGGGTATGCTAGGCATATGTTTGGATGATACCAAACTAGAACCCAAATCGGATAAGTGCCAAATTGTAGGTTATCCTAGGGAAACCAAAGTATAGTACTTATACAACTCACAAGAGAACAGTGTAATTGTTGATCGCCATGCGGTTTTCCTAAGAGGAATACCTATATGCAGTGGTAAGTGGGAGGAAAGTAAAACTCGATAAAAATCGGAGTAATACTATTCCTGGCACCGATTCCTTAATGGAACACAAATAGTTCATCAAGGATGAAACTATACCATAATCTTCGAATACACAAGAACCACGTAAGTCGGAGAGAGTCAGAAAACAACCTGGGGTATGGGTTTCTGATCTCACCTCATAAAGATGTCAATCTTATTGAGGAAAATGAACTGACTACGTATGAGGAAGTGATACAAGGTATCGACTCCCTATTATGGCAAAGTGCCATGAAGTCTGAAATGGATTCCATGTATACCAACTAACTTTGGACAGTGGTTGATGTACAAAAAGGCATTGTGCCTACTGGTACTATAAAAGTCTTCAAGGAAGACATAGATGGAAGGCAACATACCAACATACTAAGCTGGGCTTTTAGCGAAAAGGTATCGTTATCAACATTGTGTCGATTACGACGAAACATTTTACCTGTTGCCATTGTTAAATCCATTTGGATAATGCTTGCTAATGCTGCATGTTTCATTTATGAAATATGTCAGCTGGAACGTCAAAATCACTTTCCGGAAACGGAAACCTTTTAGAGGATGTTTACAACATCCTGACAGTTTTGTCGTACCAAAACGAGCAAACAAGGTTTGCAGGTTATTTGATCCATGAATGGATTGAAGCAAGCATTGCGTTCTTGGAATTATCGTTTTGATGTAATCATAATGGTGTATGATTTAATTCAAAACGAAAATGATTCTTGTGTATATAAGGAGGTTAATGGGAGCGCTCTGACAGTGAATGTCTTGTATACAATGATGACATGTCATTTCTTGGAAATGATATTCCCATAATTACAATCGGTGAAAGCTTGGCTTTCATAAAATTCTCCGTAGAATTCTTGGGAGATACAACCTTTATTCTATGAATAAAGATCTATTGGGATAGATCTAAAGGTTGTTGGTACTCTCCGAGAACTCGTACATTGACAAATGTACGTGACCTGGTGTCTCATATGCTTTGAGCATATGGAGTCACAATCAGGCCAATCCATGTGATAGTCACTGGATTGATGTTAAGAACATCATTTTGCATCTTAGATGATCTAAGGATGTTGTCTTATACTATGGAGAATGAGAACTTGAAGTGGCTGGGTTCACTGCTGCAAGTTTCCAAACCGATAATAACGACTATAAGTCGTAACAACGGTACTATACAGTTTGAATAACGGAACAGTAAGTTGGAAATCTTCCATGCAAGATACTGTTATCGAATAAACAACACAAGTGGATTATTGCTGCAGCTGAGGCAGCAATAGAAGCCTTCTGGATTGATAATAATCCTAAATAGATTATGAATAGTTATGTTAGCAGCTGAGCTAGGCTACAGCACAGGCTAAAGAATTAATGGTCTCATCAACGATCCTGATATATACTTCAATTATTCATCTAATTCGTTCGGGTCATACATCGTGGCGATGTGATGATCGAATAAATCGCATCAGATTATAATTATGCAAATCCGCTGACGAAAGCATTTCCTCAGCATAAGTTTGAGTGAACCGTACATAGTTCGGGTGTAGGACACTTGAGTGATTGGCGATAGGCCAAGTGGGAGATTGTTTGACAGTTATGACCCATAGCGTCACTATTTGTACAGATCATGGTGTTGTTGTACAAATTAACTATGTGACAAAGGAAATTGCTCTTTTATCATTTGTGATTAGATCACCAAGATGTATAAATGGTAGAAGGTCCATATGATTAGTTCCGGATTGATATGATATGAGACACTATCAATCCATAAAGGTTTAATCATTAAATATCCCTAGTCGTAGTATTATCGAGATTGAACATCGATAATGCGAAATAGACTAGTATTACACTTGTGCGCGTTGTGAGGGCATAACTGCATAGTTCTCATATATTTGGGTATATGATACTAATGCAAGTGTAGTATGAGGTTTTATTTTACCGATGGTACAGAAAACAGCTTCGCTCTGGATAGACCCCTCGGAATTCCATTGGTAGTATGACTATGTGTCTATGGAAGTCCGAATCAAGGTAGGTGTATTTGGTCTTAACCTGAGACTTGCACCGCTAATACTTACGACAATCAATATACTTTGGTTTTGGTCGTCCAGGGCTTTAACAGGTTCTGTGTACGCCTCTTCTGGGTATATTGAGAATCGTAGTGTATTGGGTGTGATGTCGAGATGGAAATATCACTCCAGTCATAGTGGAGATGATGAACATGTAGGATACAGAACTGGTTCTCTTATGTACTGCAGTCATCGGGATAATATAACTAGGTCATGATTGTCCGATATAGAGACTAGTTACCAGAGATCCGATATGTGCTTCATACGGGGCAGACACATTTCTAGCCCCAGGCCTTGCACGTAACATCTGATGCTGGATTGAAATACGCAATACTACGTATACTACGCCTGATATAGACCACATATTCCAGTAAGAATATTTCTGGAGAATTGGGTAGGCATGACGCTTTGCTAGAAGCCAACATTGTCTTGTAAATTGGTAAAAACGTAGTACTAGGTACTTACGTGTTCGGATAGTCCGACGACCGTATTTACTGTCAACAGATCCGGGGATCTCATGGGTCGCTTCCCGAAGATTCACCGATGACGTATGACTCGCACTTTATTAATCTGGGATTAATTAGATGAGAGAGAAAATTAATCTGGGATTAATTACGGAGATATTTTATCTGGGATAAAATATTATTAAAGAGAGAGAACGATTAATTTGGAATTAATCGATAAATTAATATATTCGATATATTAAACGAAATTGGATTTCGACACAGAATTAAAATTAGATTTTAATTCGGGCAAACAAGTTAATTTAGAATTAAATCGTTAGCGACATGAATATACTTTTGCTAGGCATAATTATTTAATTACGTCGCAACGGAAAATTCGTTAATTTGGAATTAGCGAACCCGAGCCTGGGAGTGTTTGTGGGCGCACTCGCATTTTGAATTCAAGTGCGGCCCACAAGTCACATCAAGCGTCAAATCATTAGTCACATCAAGCGTCAAATCACTTGTCACTTTGAGTGATGTGATATCAAGTCACTTGTGATGTGAATAGTTGATGTGGGTTGTTGAATGCATTTAATGCATTTTTGCCTTCAAAAAATTGTTGACTTTTTGAAAGCCATTTCACAAATTTTGGTATATGTTATTATTGATTTTGGAAATCAATTTTTTAACCTAACACATCTAACTCTCTCATTCATTTCCCTCTCTCTCACGGCCTCAAGGCCATTTTTCTTCTTCCATTTTGGTAAAAGCCGAGAATGAAGAGGAGAAGCTAGGTGATTTTTGTGGCAAAAATTACCAAGTGCTAGCACACTTCCGGAGTCTTGCGAAGGTGATAGGGAACCGCACCCGTGAGCATGGAATCATCATTCGAAAGCTTGGAGCTTGGAGATCCTTCCATGGCCGAAAATTGAGGAGCTCAAAACAGCCACTGCCGTGAGCCTTGGAGGAGAAAAGCTTGAAGTTTTGTTGTTCCTCGCATCGCTTAACCGATCATTGTAAGTATGATTCCGCCATGCTTTTACGAGTATTCACATATGTGTTTCATTGCTTAAATCGATCCTTGGGACCTTAGAGAAACCCAACATGACTGAGGTGAAATGTGACCGCGACTAAGGTCAATATGACTTAGTTACAATGTGATTGTGAATTTGGTCAATATGACTGTGATTGAGCTCAATATGACTGTAATTGAGCTCAATGTGACTGAACTCAATATTACTTAAGTAAAACATGAATGTGACTGAATTCACTAAAATGTGACTGAGATTAATAACAAATCATTAGTGTATTGTATGAAATTGATGTTGATTTTTATTTTCACTCATTTGGTAGTACACTTTAGTTCTTCATTTAAAGTTATAGGCATTTGAGATGTGATTCTGTGGATTTTTATGGACAGTAAATCAGATGTCAGAACGTAAAAATATATTTATTTTAGTAAAAGCGGTCGTAGATGTATAACATATACAAAATATCAACACTTGATGTTGATTTTAACCTTAAGAAATTCTGAATTTGAATGGTTTACTAAGAGAAGTTGTAAATATGTATGTTAAGTTGATATAGATTTTTATAGATTGTGATTTTGAGTTCGGATGAAAAAGATATGAGTATTTGAAAATGTCAGATATGAATTCATTAATATCTAGTTTTAAAGTTTATATTTTCATAATATGTAATTTTTTCAATAAAAGACTTTATATTTTATAAGATATTTAATTTTTAAATTGAAAGTTTAAAAAATGAAAGTAATAAAAAATGAGAAGCATGCACATGTTGTTGTTGCATTAAGTGTGCATACATATTAGGGGTGAGCAACGGTTCCGGTATTAACCAGAATCATAAGGAACCAAATTGATTTTTAGGATTAGGAATCAAAACCGGATGGTTTGGTTCTGATTTTGAAATTAAAAAACCAATTTTAAGTGGTCTGATTTTGGTTATACAGTGCTAGGAATCAAAATCGGAACCTATTTTTTAGAACTGATTTTAGAATCGGTTTAGGATCCAATTTAAACCTAATTTCAGACCCCAAAAAACGGCACCATTTTCTGCCTTATACATATATCTGTGTCAAACACAACCCTAGCCTTTGAAAACGCAATTTATAAACAGCTTTCTTGAAAATGTTCGTATTATGTATGTATGATGCGGAAGCGCGCGGGATCGCATCCCGATAATTTTTTTTATTTGCTTACTTTTAGATAAATTTAAAAATTGCCAAAAAAAATATTTTTTAAAAAAAAACTCGGTAATTGTAAAAATTACCAAACCATAATTTTACTTATTGTTTAGTTTATCACATAAATCAAATAATCATGCCAATGATTTATTTAATGCATTTAAACAATATATCTCATATATTAATTTATTCTTATGCATTAAAATAACTTATCTAAGACAAACATACTTACAATAAATCTTTTCATACATACATATAAAATATTTATACATAATCATATGAACAAATATACAACTTTTGTACATAAGTATTTATACAAATTCAATCTAATTAATTTGTTTATATACATGTTCATAAGATACAATAAAAATTTAATGTAATTAAATTACATAACACATGTTCGTATACAACACCAAAATTAATCAAATTAATATACACAGAGATTTGAAATTATACCAACAATTGCTTTCAATCCTTATCATATATTAAATGATTTAGTTATATAACATCCCTTTATTGGAGATGTTACCGGCATGCGATAGGTTGCTCTATCATCGTCAGCCTCTAACCAACTCTCTATACGGTTCTATTGTACTCATTACGCATCACATCATAACATACAATCCATACATAACACACACATAAAAGTTATGTGACCAATTTTGTAACATAAACATGAAACTTATTCTTTTAGATTCATTCTATTGTTAAACAGTTTTTACTAACAGAGACTGGGCATCGGATCGGATCGGGTCAGATCTGATCCGATTCGATCCGATAATATCGAATCTAATCGGATTGGATCTGGCTCTCGAATCCGATCAAATCGGGTTTGGTTTGTTTGTCGAATTTCGGATCGGATCGGATAAATTTGATAACTATCGGATCGAATCGGATTTTATCTAATTTGATAACAAATCCGAATCCGATAGAGAATCCGATTTGATAACGGATTCGAATCCGATAGAGAATCCGATTTGATAATAAATTCGATAGTAGATTCGATTTGATAACAAATCCGATTCGAAAAATTATTTTGAAAATTTATAAATTCACAACAATTTTATCGAATAGGATCGAATAACTTAAAATTCAAATCAATTTTATCAAATCGGATTTGTTATCGAATCAGATATGTTATCAAATCGAATCCACTATCGGATTCATTATCAAATCGGATGCTCTATCGGATTCGGATCTGTTATCAAATCAAATTTATCTGATTCGTTAAGATATCAAATCTGATCGAATAAATCTGATTTGATTCGATAGTTATCGGATTAAATCTGATCCGATAAGGACACAAAATCTGATCGAACCAAACAAATCAACTATTATAGAATCAGATCGAATTCGGTTTCGGTCCGATCCGATCCGAATCTGATAATGCCCACCCCTAAATAGACCTTACTGAACTTATTTCAGACTGCTTAACACTCAATTTTACAAAACTTGACCAAGACTTGTACAATACATAATATACCCAATTGGAGGGACCTATGATACCTTAGTGACTGCAAAACCGTATTTAGCTCCAAGAGCTCATCCATGATAACCACCGTGCATCATCCATCACCACCACCATCATTATAATCCTTGTGACGTGTATTATCCACTGATCACCTCGTTGTGAAATTTTGAAGTTTTTGAAGCTTCGTACATTGTTGTTATAGTTTTGGGGGTGTAAATACAAAGTTTCAAAAGTTTTGGACTAAATTATAAATTTGGTATAATTTGGGTATAAATATGTAAATTCTAATTTTTAAGGGTTAATTAGTGATATTTAAGAGTAAAGTGACTAAATTGATGAAGTAGAAAAATTTTATGGTTAAATTAAAAATTTAGAAAGTCTAGGGGTAAAATTTTTTTAGTAAAATTTAGGGACTTGATCGTAATTTTATATTTTTCATATCTTGGCGATGATAGATATATAGAGGATTTTTGCATGGATTGAGGTAAGTACAATGCACAATGATTACTTTAACATAATTAATTGTTTGTTGATGTTTGATGTAAAAGTTTATGTATTGTTATATACATACATACATACATACATACATACATACAAGACCGACTATTGAAGTCATAGACTCTATGCTTGCGGAGGGATGTAAGGACTATTATGAATATTTCATTCTTTAGCTCCTTTCTTTATCCGATCCGGCACGAAAGGAAAAAGCAAAAAATAAGTCATGAATCAAACCCCATTTTCAAGCTGTCATGAAGCCTTAGGGCGAAACAATAATTCCCCTCACATTGGGGACTTCGCTCACTTCCTAAAACACTGGAGACTGAGGCGCATTCACAATAAATATATATATATTATGAGTTGGAGTTCAAGGGTGTATTTCTTATAAGAGCCTGGGGCAATCGGAGGCTTTATCTGCATCGCTTAAATTCGAGTCGGGTGATTTGGCGGCATAGTTTCCAATATTTTCAAAAAAAAAAATGATGTGTATTTAAGTCATTTTACTATCAATATGACTAAATATAAATTTTAAATTTATCTTGAGATAAATGAGAAACATTATATATTGTGTGTGTATATATATATATATATATATATATTAATAATTAATGAAAAATAAAATATTAATCTCATCCCAAAATAATACAATCCCCGTATACAAATCACTCATTTCGGACTTAAGAGGAGCATGTAAAATTTCCGACTGTCACAGACTCTTACAAGAAACGCACTCACTGGATTCGAATCCAGAACCTCAAAATGAGATGTTGAGCCCTACACCACCAAGTCACGCCCCTTGGGGACCTATGATACAATACACCAATGCAACTTAACTGCGAATTTACATAGGCTGCTCTGTTTGGTATTGTTATGAAAAATATATAGTGAATGAATGTATAGTTGATAATCAGTAATATGTAATTTTATCCTTCGTAAATAAAATAATTGTGGTGCTTTTTTTTTTAATAATTATTTGATGGTGAGTAAAAGCTAAAAATATTAGCTTTTGTAAAATTCAATTTTTAAAAGAAAACTCTATAATTCATCACATTTTTTATTATTACAAATTCAATTTTTTTCGATGGTCAGTAAAAACTAGCGATGGTGGCGGGTAGGGTTTGGTGTGAGTTTACTATTACCAAACCTGCACCTCATATATAAATAAAATTAATAAATTACCAAACTCGCACCATACCCGCTGCGGGTTAATTTTCATTACCAAATCCACACATGCATATAAAAATAAATTACCAAACCCGCATTGATACCTAGCAGATTTTTTTTGGGTTTTTAAAGTATCATGAAAATCAAATGATGAAGCACAAATATTAAACAGTTATGAGTAGGCATGGTAAAGAGACCTGGACCCGGCCCGGATCCGCATGGACCCGGACGATCCGGGTCTGAGATTAAAAAATATGGACCCAAGTCTTAAAAATTCAGACCCGGGCGAATCCGGATCTGGACCCGGGATCGCATGGGTCCCGCCCAAATAGACTAGGGTCCGGAAAAAAATAATAAAAAATAAATATAATAAATTAAAATATAATGAAAAATATAAAATAATATGCATATATATATAAAAAAATTTAATAGAATATAATTAAAAAATATAAAAGAATTGAAATAAAACTAATAAAATTGACAAAATCCAAATATAAATATAAAATAATACAATAAAAAATTAAAAAAACGGGTATCCAAATCCGGACCGGGTAGACCCTGGTCCGGACTCGTGTCTATTTACCCGGGTCCGGAACCGGACCCGGGCTAACGTAAATGCTTCCGGATTCGACCGGACCTGGGTTCGGATCCGGATTTTGCCATCCCTAGTTATGAGCTTATGGGATTACCAGAACCAGAAGTAGATTATGTTGGAGGATGAAGCATAGGCATACCGGAAGCATATTATGTTGGAGAATGAAGTGTCTATTTGGTATAACTTCTATCAGAGGTAAAAAAGTTTTTTTAATCCCATAAACTCTTTTCAAATTTTTTTGGTGATGTTTGGTTGTATTTTAAGTAGAGTTTTTTAGGATTAAAAAAACTATTTTGCATCTACTAACAAAAGCTCAAAATTTGGGTTTTTGGGAGCAGAACTTGAAAAACTTTTTTAAAGATTTAAATTGTCCATAATACCCTGATTTAATTAACAACATTATTTCATTTATTTCATAACATGACTTTAAAAAACTTGTCTAATAAAGTAATTTTATAATGTTTAATAAAAGTTCTCACTCACAACCAAACACCTAAATTTTTTTTTTTAATCAAACACTTTACTTCTAAAAGCTTTATTAATAAAATCTCTACTTGGAAAGTTTTATTTAAAAAGTTATACCAAACGGACCTGAAGCATAAACATACTAGAAGCAGAAGTAGAGCAGAACCAGAACCAGAAGTTGAAGCAGAAACAAGAACCAGAAGTAGAAGCAGACCATAAGCAGATTACCAGAAGCATAAACTAGAAGCAGAAGTAAAAGCAGTTTAACACAAGTTTTAACTTTGTGGGTAAGCGGATACCCGCAGATTTTTAGTGATTATTAAACCCGTATCAAACCCATAATGGGTTCTGTTTTAATTTTTCAAAACCGTACCAAACCCCCTTAAATATTTATCAAATCCTACCCATAGTTGGCGGATTTTCGCGGGTTTGCATGAGAAATTACCATCTCTAGTAAAAACTAAAAATATTAACTTTTGTAAAATTCAATTATTATTATTATTTTTTTAAAACACTATAATTTATCACATTTTTTAAATAAATGTGTGGTTGATAAATAATAATATGTAATTTTGTCCTATGTAAGTAAAACAAACGTGATGCGCAGTTTTTAGTTTTTTTTTTTTTTATGGTGATTAAAAGATTAAAATATAAACTATTGTAAAATTGATTTTTTTTAAAAAAAAAATATTATGATATATCACTTTTTTTTATCACTAATTACGATTAAAGTCAGTGTGCAAGATAAAGTAGAGTTTGGACTTTGAATTCCTCTTTTAAAAAATAATATAAAATAAGTAATTCACGGTCATAGGTATTCACATCAACATTCAAATCTAAAATTGTTAAAAGACTTTAAAAAAAAAATTCAATTCCTAAATCGGTGAAATTCTACACTATATCTTATTTTATATCAACCCACTATATATCAAACCACAATATTAAACATGAAGTTTATTTACCCAAAGCCTAGATTATGATGATAAAAATTCAATATCATAGTAATAATGGAATAGGGATCTGTGTAATAAAAATAGACAAGTTATGAACTTATTTGAGAAAATATAAAACAACAGGGATTCAGATATTATAACTCCAATAAAGTATAAAAGGGTCTCCACCCTCCACAGGTATGATGAATTTTACACACTCGTTTGGATTAAAATGGTAAAAACATCTCAAAAGTGCTGTAACTGGTCAAGTGTTTCACTTTCATCAAATATGCTGTCTGTCTCCCCCCCTCTTTAAAGCCTACTCCTCCTTCACAGTCATACTTAAACACTTACTTTAGAGTTCTGAAGACTGTGTCTCTGTATGTGTTGTGACAAGTTAAAGAACTCTTCTCTTGCCTCCATTTAAGTGCTTTCATATTCAGGTGAATGTTTTGTTTCTTTTCTCTCTCTTTTTTTTCCTGTTTTTTTTTTTTTTTGTTAAATCATTGCCCATGTTTAATTAGTTTATGTGATATGTTTGCTTATTGCCTTCTTTTCTCATAAGATTTTTTTTTTTTTTTTGAAATCGTGGGGAACACACCGTCAAACCCCAGGCTTAAATTACAAAATCCGGTCAATCAAGACTCTTATAAGAAACACATTATTCGAATCCTGAACCCTACACCATAAAGCCACGACTCTGGGGACATTTTCTCATTAGATCTGTGGTCCTTTACCTTTTCTCCCCTCTGCAGGTTCTTGAAATGAAGTTGTTTCAGTTACTTTGTTATTGTTGTGCGGCGATGGAGGATTAAAGATGCTAAGATTTAATTATTAATTCAATTGTTTTTACATATTTTACATGGTCAGAAATTATATAAAAAAAAAAAAACTAAGATTTTACTGACCTTAATGAAGCGATGATTTCATATGGGACACAATGGGAAAAAGTTTGGTTTGTTTTTTCATATTTAATTGGCATTGAGAGTGATTTTCTTTTGGAAGTTGAAAACAAGTTGAATCAAATAGACCCAAGAGCCGTGTGAGTTTGAGTTTGAGTGTGAGTGTTTTTTTATAAAGTAACTTTTTTGCTGTGTTCTTGAGGTTTTATGTCTTGGTTTCAAGTTTGAAAGAGTTTTTTACCGTATGAAAGATCTTTGAACTGACTATAAGTCAAATAGGGTTGTTTAGGACTAAGAGTGGTACTTACAAATGTGATGAGATTTGGGTTTGATTTGAATCTTTGATTTGATCTACTCACTGACAATACACTTTGATCTTGACAAGCCGGATATTTCTCTACTTTATATTTTCAGCTTATCTTTGCACTTTGCTTTTTGCTCATGCTCTATTCTGTCCAGTGTCCACATCCTCTTTGGGAACTTTTTTCCATTTTTGATGAGTTCTTATAATGATTAACTATGTATTAAAACTTTTTTATGTGCTTTCAGGAAGTTGATTATATGATATGGGTATTCTTTTTCTTTACCGTTTAACCTTGTGATCAAATTGTTTATAAAAGAAAGGTCAAATGAGATCAAACAAAACTGGTAGTCTAATATTATTTTCTTTTTCTTCTAATTTTATAATCTTAGCTACTCGTTGTGGTCAGAAGTTTCGACTGTTTTATCTTCCTCTTATAGAGTAGTACTATGCTAATGGATTTATCACTTGTAAATTTGAACCTTTTTTCCCTTAAAAGTTTCTGAGCATTCATTAGGCTTTTTTTTTTATAGAAGGAAAAAGTTATCTTTTGATAGTTATTATATTAATAGCTTGGAAAATGAATCCCTTAATTTTGGTATCAATGAGTAAATTGAGTTTTGAGGTCAAGTGTGAAATATGGAATTTTAGTAGATAATATTCGTGAATGTGTCCCATACTCCTATCTACCATGGAACAAAAACAACGCTGGTGTATAGGATTTCCAGAAGTTTCATATACTTAAAGTGGTTGTTACAATTTAGAACTTCGGGCTTTTATTTTATTCTACTATCATTGTTTTTAATTGGTAAACTTGTTTTTGGTGTTCTCTTCTTACCTGTTTGCTAGATAACTTTACAAAACAAGGATTTCATAACTTGGGATGCTATTTCTTGGTCTCCTTCCCGTAAATTAACAACCATTAATTGTTAGAATGCAGTTTGGATATGTGTACGACTCTGGTGACTAATTAAAACATTTGTACTGTGTTCATTGATGATGATTACAATTTACACATGGGAACAATATGATTTTTTTTCCTCCAAAAAAATCTGTCTTTTATGGTTAGTTACAACTACTTAGCTTAATTACCTGTGTGAAGTGGTTGTGTTCTGCCTAATTTGCATCTCACAGTGTGCTTCAGGGAATTGCCCCAGCCATACAATGGGGTCCAAGCATAATTCATCAGGAAACAGAACACGGAGCCCGCTGTCTATATTTATTGTCATTGTTTTGTGTGGTTTCTTTTACATACTTGGTGCATGGCAGAAGAGTGGTTTTGGAAAAGGAGATAGCATTGCGGCACAAATAACCAAGCAGACAGACTGTAATATCTTCACCGATTTGAGCTTTGAAACTCACCACAATGATGTGGAGATTGTTGAACCTTCTGAGCCTAAAGCTGAAGTGTTTAAGCCTTGTGATGTTAAATACACTGATTATACTCCTTGTCAGGAACAAGACCGAGCCATGAAATTTCCGAGAGAGAATATGATATACAGGGAAAGACATTGTCCTCCTGAAGATGAAAAATTGCATTGTCTTGTACCTGCTCCTAAGGGTTATATGACCCCATTTCCTTGGCCAAAGGGTCGCGACTATGTTTATTATTCAAATGTTCCTCATAAAAGCCTGACAGTTGAAAAAGCTGTACAGAACTGGGTGCAGTTTCAGGGAAATGTATTTAAATTTCCAGGTGGAGGAACAATGTTTCCACAAGGTGCTGATGCATATATTGATGAGCTTGCATCAGTTATCCCAATTAAAGATGGCTCTGTCAGAACAGCATTGGACACTGGATGTGGAGTATGTTATTGAACTCAAATAAGCCTCTGCATATGCAAAATGTTAATTTTTATGTCAATTTTTTTTGGCTGAATTTAGTAATATTTGCGTGTGGTTTCATTTGAATATTAGTAATCTTCATAGGTCTGTACTTTGAGTTACCAGGACCATTCCTATAACGTGTAGGATAGTGCCATAAGGTTGTGGATCCATAATCATCCTCTAGATTTCTTCTGTTCATGGAAATCCTTAATTTTGGGAGAATATACTGCTTGACTGGACTTTGCAGAGAACTATTTTAGCTTTATGTGTTTCTCTCTAACGTTTTGGATTGTTTTGTATTGTTTTCTGCTTGCGTCTTTCTCTATTTATTTTATTTTATTTTTCTAAACATCCATGATATGATTGTTTGTGCTTCCTAATCAGACTCGGGCAGTATATTATCATATGGCTTTCTACCATTGCTTCTTATCTAATTAACTTAAAGTTATTATAATTGTTTGAATTGATGATGTCAAGCTTTTTGTAGGTTGCAAGCTGGGGTGCTTACCTATTAAAAAGAAATGTATTGGCTATGTCCTTTGCTCCGCGGGACAATCATGAAGCACAGGTACAGTTTGCGTTAGAGCGAGGTGTACCTGCTATTATTGGTGTTCTCGGAACAATACGTCTTCCATATCCATCACGATCCTTTGATATGGCTCAATGCTCTCGGTGTCTGATACCATGGACTTCAAGTAGTAAGTGCTAGTAACCTTCATCTTCAATAATGTAGACAGTAGACCTATGTTGTATTTAGTGTATTCTGCATGTAATGTACGGTTTAAAAATATATAATTAAAAAATATGAAGTCATTTAAAATTTTCTTATAATCTGATATTACATGATATTCTTTTTAATTATGTTAAATCCAAAGACATCCATATTTTGTCAAAAGGCGGTGATGTGTTCAGTATGTTCATTCCCGCATATTCCTAGTTGAATCTTGAAAGCAATAGTTTGAGTATAGATTTAACCGAATATAATGTCTTCTCTTATTGAGTTTTGAAATATGAATGAAATTTGCAGTCTCATGAAATTAAGAATCTTTTTTTAGATCAACAGTCAATTAGAATCGATTGAGTTGTTAAATGTCCCTGCATAGCTGTAATTGGTATGGGTTAAACTTACATTGCAAAGTTGTGTTATGAAGATAAATTTTCCATATATTTTCATGTTTATTGAATAGAGTCAGATTGATCTTGGGCTTGAATTTTGATTGAGAATATACTGAACTTTTATCAGTAACAAAATTCTAAAATAAAAAAGGTATCACGATATATATAATGGAGAAAAGGTTCATTGAGTTCATATAGGCTTCTTACTTACCCTAGCGGCTGGGATAAAGGACAAGGTGCCTTCAAACTGAGTTGAGCTATTAATCTAGTGATTATTTAGTTTTGTAGAGAAAATAAGACTTCGGGTTGAAAGGCACTAAGCTACAAATTTCATTAAGTTTCCAATTATATTCCTTTTCATGAGTACTCATGATGTGGATGTGGGTGCTAGTTGGTTCAATTAGTAAAACGTTTTGGGGTGGTACAAGAAGTCTAGGTTTTGAACCCTGCTCACATGGATAGGGAGGGGATTTGATTTCCATTCATGCAATACATGAAGAAAATAAAATAAAAACAAAATAACTCAGCTTTACCTTTTTGGGTAAACCTTTGTGTATCTGGTGGAAGCTGTTAACCATTACAATGTATGGACTTCTATATACAGATGGGATGTATCTAATGGAAGTTGATCGAGTCCTCAGACCTGGTGGATACTGGATCTTATCTGGACCTCCAATTAATTGGAAGACATATTACCAAACATGGAAGCGGTCTAAGGAAGAACTTCGAGCAGAACAAAGAAGCATTGAAGAGCTTGCTGAGTCGCTTTGCTGGGAGAAAAAGTATGAGAAGGGAGATATTGCCATCTGGAGAAAGAAAGTAAATGACAAATCCTGCAAGAGGAAGTCTGCCAACATATGCAAATCAAGGGACGCTGATGATGTTTGGTGAGTTGACCTGTAACTTCTTTAGCAGCTTTGCTTAGTAGCATTAGTTTTTTGCCTCTCTAACATCAACTCATTTGCATGGGCTGATGTTGTTCGTTACGCTCTAACATTAATTAAATCACTGAGATAATTGGAAAAATCATATGATTGAGAATCTTGATTGTTTCTTTCTCATTCTTTTGAGTAGGTCTTAAAAATTCTTCCTCCTTCCAAGGCTGTGCCTTCTTGATAAAAAAATAATAGAATTTCCATAAATTTCCCTTAATTGTTCTGTCCGAAAATGAAGTTTTTTTTTTTAAAAATAAAAAATATATCTACATATATAGTTCGTTGTGATGTATTTGCTGGTTCTGTTAATTTTCTTCAACTATTTGATGGATGCGATGTTTGTTCATGATATCCTTTGGCTGTAAACATTTTTGCAGTGTTATGCTAGCTTTTGTGATTGCGGATGTTCATACTTCATAGCTACATAAGAGAAAAAAATCTCACTTAGCAAAATAGAGAAACAACAACATGCAGTTTATATTTAAAATGTCAGTTTTGGTTAATTCTGTTCTGTATCTATATTAGTTGATGGTCAATGCACGAAGATTGTCATTCTATAATGTGTCGATGTCCGTTGTGATTAGACCTGATGATCTCTATTTCAAAATTGATAATTGTTTTAAAGCACGAGCGACAACTTTGTTTTTAAATTTCTTGAATCAGTATTAAATTATTAATCCAGAATCCTACAATAGATACAGTTTCAAACTTTCATTTTTCTTGCCTTTAAATTGGTTTTGTACCACTTCAAAATTCATAGCCAGAACATCCACTGAGAACAATTTCTCATGCATCAATGTCAGAATTGACAAGATGAGGCTTGTCCCTTGGTGGTGGTCAGGCTGTTGCAAAGGTTTTTAGCATTTCCATCGTACTTGATATTTTTGTGATGCATAGGTACAAGGAGATGGAAACTTGCGCAACGCCTTTCCCTGATGTATCCAGTACAAAAGAAGTAGCAGGAGGGGAGTTAAAGAAGTTCCCAGCCAGGCTTTTCGCTGTTCCTCCACGAATAGCTAACGGAGAAGTTGAGGGGGTAACAGCCGAATCTTACCAAGAGGATAATAAACTTTGGAAAAAGCATGTAAATGCTTACAAAAAGATGAACAGTTTGATTGGCACTACAAGATATCGAAATGTGATGGACATGAATGCAGGCCTTGGGGGATTTGCTGCAGCACTTGAATCACCAAAATCTTGGGTAATGAATGTTGTGCCAACAATTGCGAAGAACACTTTAGGTGTCATTTACGAGAGAGGTCTAATTGGCATATATCATGACTGGTATGTCCCAATAAATTTACCTGTTTTGATTGTGATTATGGTTCCTAATTTGCACATGCATTTTTTTTGAAAATGAGTTTGGCTTATTATACATGCTTTAAAACTAAAAGCTTTACCTGCTTATAAGGTCAATTTAGAAAATAAATAATAACATACGGTACTTTTTGGGAGGAATTACACTTTGTGAACTTCCTCATTTTATAGCTGTTGCCGATCAACCTCACAACTCAATCAGCAGTGGCTGATATGGGAGTGGACTTTTGTTTTACTTCGTGCTCATGAATAAGAGTTGCTTATGAAATAGTAAGAAAAATACGAGCTTATGAGAAGCTCCAAAGTGGCATAATATAGTCCGTTTGAGATACATTTTGTGCACATTGTTATAGACTTGTCTGCGTAAGAAATTATAAATCATTTTTTTAAACTTATCATTCTCTTATGAATTTGATGTTTAACTGAAAATTTGGAATTTATGTTCTTTGGAATTTCAATGATGGCTTTTTTTCTTCTGTTATCTCCCAGGTGTGAAGGATTCTCTACTTATCCAAGGACATATGACCTTATTCATGCTAATGGTGTATTTAGCTTGTATGAGAACACGTAAGCCTCTTTTTCTTCCTCCTATATGCCGACTCAAATCTGATTTGTGTAATTAGATTTATAGCTTTTCTACATTTTGTTATTATTTCAGTCGTGAATTCTGAGAATTTCCGAAATCCCATTTCAAAATTGTTTGTACTTGCGCTAATGTGTTTTACTACTTGAAACCAAGTCATAAACACACAACTTCATACCAGTAGGGAACAACAAAGTTCCATAAAATTGATTATCTAACCTGAAATTCTGTTTCAGTTTAGAAGATCATCTTCGTAATATCTATTTTCCACTAAAATGCAGAAATATGAAATAAAAGATTGGTAAAAGCTCTAATGCCAAAATATATAAATCATTGATTTATCCTCTACTGGCAATATGTTTGAATGAATACTTGTGAGCGAGTAATTTGGTATTAAGCTTAAATATCATGAAAATGACTTTCCAAAGATTATAGCTGAAATTGATTGCAAAAGTTTTTCGGCCTCAGGTATTCTGTCGCCGTCTCTGATGAAGTCAGAATATAGGCTGCTGCACTATATACCATCTTAATAATGAAAAAAAATTATAAATAGGGGGATCTTTTTTCTAGGATACATGTTTCTTTGTATGAGTTGAAATTTTTTCACTGCCTCTAATGTCATCAAATATGCATGCCAATGATTGACTAGGTGTAAACCAGAAGACATCCTTCTGGAAATGGACCGCATCTTGCGGCCAGAAGGGGCAGTCATCTTCCGGGACGAAGTAGATGCCTTGAACAAGGTTAGAAAAATTGCCGGAGGCATGCGATGGGATACCAAAATGATGGATCATGAAGATGGACCACTCGTGCCTCAGAAGATATTGATCGCTGTCAAACAGTATTGGGTTGGCAGCGCAGGAAATAGCACATCATCCAGTGATGAATAAACCATGTTACTGGCTGGTCCGTGAAAGTTAAATCAAGATGCATCACCAAATGGCGATTGAATTGCTCTCGGTTGGAGCGACTGAAGAGTTCTCACCCCGCAAGAGTGACATGGTAAGGTACTAATATGTGTTTTTTTGGCGCTGTAAAGAATATATATAATAAATTTTGCTTGTACTTTTTCCAATAAAATTCGGCAGGGGAATGCAGGAATGCAATTTGTGTGTTAGCTCTCTAAATAATGGGGTCAAGATTAAATAATCTTATAGTGATGACAAATCAAGTTACTTGTATATCCATCACTATGTATTGAATTGGAATTGATCACATAGTGAATATTTAGTTCATTGATTTCTTTCATTGTTTTTCTCCCTTCTCTTATCAAGCATTGTTAGTTTCTTGTAGGCTCTTTCACTGCTGGGGCATTTTAGTTTAAAAGTAGTTTTATCATTGAAAGAATATCCAACGTTTATGAATGTCACTACATTTTCTTAAAGAATGAATTTTATCAATGTTCATGAATTTTCTTCTAGTCTTTTTAGTTTTGTGAAAGATCTTTCACATATGGATTCATTTTGCTAGTAGCCACCGAGGGCAGCATTAAAGCTGGAAATGACAATTGAACTAGGAGAAGATAATTAACTTGAAACTTTTAGTATAACATTTCTGGTTTATATATCAATTTCAAATTTAATAGTAGAAATTCAAATTCAAGAGTTCTCTTTTCAAATTTAATAGTCTGGATTTCAACTTCAATAATCGACCACTGAACAAACCCAAGCACATGATGAGATGAGGATTCGGGACAAGACATCGAACACTTAAAAAACCTACAGCACTGAAGTATGGTCAGTCAATTTGTTTGGTATTCAACTCTTTGGTTACTTTTTTTTCTGGGCTCTCATTCATTATTCATTATTCATTATGCATGTGTAGTATATGTAGAGTTTCAAGCATGGCAGTTTAAGCCGTGTGAAATCGCTGATTAATTAAATATTTTTGGCTGATCAATACTGGATCGATACGGTTTATTTAGTTGGCCGCCGAAAATTGTCAGTTAAATTTCTAATTTTGTTAAAATCACTTTCAAAATATCATTTTTCTTCTTCTTTAAAGATTTTAGCTAGGGGTGGGCATCGGATCCGATCCGATCCGATTCGGTCCGATTTGATCCGATCGGATCGGATCCGATCCGATTTGTAAATCCGATCGAATCCTGTTGGTCCGGTTCGACGAATTTCGGATCGGATCGGATTTTATCCGATCCGATCGATTTTTTTTTTTTTTAATATGCAAAACGATGTCGTTATATATTAAATAAAAAAAAAAAATTCGATCGAATCGGATTTTATCCGATCCGATCCGATCCGCTCGATTTTTTTGACTCAAACCCACCGAATTCGGATCGGATCGGACCAATCCGATCCGAAATAGGATGATTTCGGATCGAATTGGTCCGATTCGAATTCGGATCGAACCAATCCAATACGATCCGATCCGATCCGATAATTATCGGATCGGATCGAGTTCGATAACATGATTCGATCCGATCGAATCAAACAATCGTGGGCATTTCGGATCGGATCGGATTCGGTCCGATCCGATCCGAATCCGATAATGCTCACCCCTAATTTTAGCCACGCTTATTTATTATTAATAAATAATTTTTAATGATTTTTAAAGAATTTTAAAAAATAAGTTTGTTCATTGAACTGTCCGGATTCCAAGTAACATGACTTTACTCGGTTGATAAAACCAAAGAAAGCATGCATGTAGATGTAGGGGTCACTCTTTTTTGTCGTGCATGCATTAATTAACTCACATGAATTAGATGGGACTACACTTTGTACAATTTCATTTTAATAACTTTTTTTATTTTCTTGGATACAATACGACCAAAAGTGAACAGAAGTAATGCATATTTCGTTTTTGCCTATTATAAACACTTACCCCCACACGATTTCGATTTCGATTTCGATTCCGATTCCGAATCAAAATCAGAATCTAACCTTTATTTTATAAAAATTATTTAAAAATAATTATACCGTTGCAGTTGAACAACGTTCAGCTTAATAGGTAATATTTTGGAAGCGATACGATCTTCGTTACATCCAAACACTTTAGACGTAACAATATGTGTAGATGATTGAACAAGAGATGATCTGAGGCAACAAAAAGATGTCACCGATGACTTTGAAGACTTGTTCGTCAATGCATCTATAAGTGCAAACAGAACGGGAGTTGAAAGATTAACAACATACACAGAAAATAATGATGATGAGTAAATAATTATAATGATGAATATCTAAAAGATATAATAGAACTGCATGGGCTTTGATTTCTCTCACCCCAAGATGATACGTAGGCAACTTAGCTTTTTGAAAATTTAAGTTTAAGCTCTTTTATTTTATTTTTAATTTAATGTTAATATAAATTCAAATTAATAATTTCATATTAATAAATTTCAAATCCCATTTTTATTTTTTAAAAATTAACATTTAATTTTCAAATTAATTAAAAAAATCGGAATAGAACCGGAACTGTCCGGTCCGATTCCGATTTGGTTCGATTCCCGATTCTACATTCTTGTGAAACCGACACCGAATCGGAAGCGTGGAATCGGGAATCGAATCCGGAACCGAACCGAACCGGTGGCCCGTCTATGCAAATTTTTAAAAGAGGTGTATTTTTTGGTTTAGTTGCCCTACGAGGATTGGACCCGCATACGGGCCCTTTAAATATACGGTTTGATTTGTCTACTAGTAATAGTGTGTTATTGAAATTTAACTAATTTTTAACGATTTTGACTCTCTTTAGTATTTTGATGGATGATAAAACAGTATTTTTATCCTAACATAATTTTTAAGTATTTAAAATGATAAAAAATAAAAATTATTACTAATAATTTATTTTTAAAAATTAAGTTTTGTAAAAATTAATGTTTTTAGCTTTTATCCACCATCAAAATATAAGAAAATAATCCCACAATTATTTTTTAAGAGAAAAAAATTACATAAAACGATTTATAAATCATCAGTTATTCATCACAATTTTTTTTTTTTTTTTTTTTTTTTTTTAATTATAATACTAAACAAAGTGAATCGACTGATCATCAATCACACACTTGTATATTAATCAGGGAAAACTCAACTTGATTATTGTAAATTTGGATTGACACCTTCCTCTACAGTAGATATTTAAATTCAACAGTAGTGAATTTAATTTTAGACCACAAAAGGGTCAGTAATAAAAAGAAAATAAAAAAAAGTTGTAACCTTTTTATACTGTAAATCTTATATCACATTAGTTGTAAAAATTTCAATACCTTTTTATCAGTGGGCAATCAAATACAAAATGATGTCCAATTAATGCATGCAAATCTTGAAAATGTAAATCAATGGTCTCGATAAAGAAGGCATAAATGAGAAGCACTACACTTGTACCCAAAAACTATATGAGCTAATAGACTGTAACGATGTGCTTCAATTTAAGGGGAAAATAGAGAGCTAGGCAAAAGTAGTTTTGCTATTATTGAATGAGGGTCTCTCATTGAATGAGTTTGAAAATGCAACTCACTTAAGGTTACTGTTGGGGTTGGGTTTAGGATGTTTAGGTATCCAATCCAAAAATATATCCATAATACACATAATATACCCTTATAAGTCCAAGTGATTTCCTGTTACTGACCACACAATTCAACAATTTCTTCTCGGATAAAATCATTGTTAGCACTCGGTTTTTTTTTTTATTATCTAAACACACCTCCTGTTATTAATCAATGTATGACACAACTCAATAATTTCCCCTCAAATGAAATCATTGTTGGCACATGGTCCTTTTATTTGATACCACTTATTAGGAGGTTGCGCTAATGATATCTAAAAATACAACCCAAAATACTAACATATTAGGTGGAGGGACTTATATTACTTATAACCCAAGTGATTCCCCAACTAATGTGGGACACAACTCAACAGTTATAGCTAGAAGTCAGCCAATATTTCTTAAATCGTTTTGTAATGGCACAATTTAGATATTTGAATTTATAATGAGTTGTATTTCCTCTTAATTTTTTTTTTTATTTAAAAAAAATCAATATTCATTACACACCAAACGACTTGAACTCATATTGAAGGTGTATATTTTTGGACCCCTATTGAGGACCCTTTGTCCGCTCTGTGGTTTGGTGAATCTAATTGTCCGGCTCGGTCTAGTCCGGCTCATATGGATTTATACTTTAAATATGAAAGGCCTCCCTATGAGATGCGTGATTCGAACCCATGCATATTGGGTCATATAGAAATTGAGCGTGCATATGTATACACCTTCACACATGATTAAAATAGCAAGTTGATTTACCAAGGGTTTCATTATAATCACACGATCTTCTTGATTGAACAAAATTTTGTTCAAGATTTTATACCTACCTCCTGCCTCCACTTAGCCCCTTGTAGAAACGTACGGAAAACCAATCTGTATTAGTGTAGTGTAGTGCTGTGCTGGATGATGGACCTTGATGTTGGATGGGATGAGATGATTGAGACACTCACCCACCACTTTCATTAAAAACAAACACCCATTTGGTCAAATTTCATCTCTCTTTTTGCTGTACCATTTCTATCTTTAAGCCGACGCTCACACCCAATAATTAGAATATTGATTCAATTGTTGCACAATTTAATTTTCACAAAATAAATAAATAATAAATACATATATAAAATAAATTTTTAGATTAAGTAGGAGCAATTATCCTCGTGAGTCTCTTAATCAATGTGCCACTAAATGTAAATACAACACATTGTTATTTCTAATATGATACAATTAGAGTAGTGATGGTAAAGCTAGAATACAGCCGTTATAATTAGTTACAATCATCCCATTATAAGTTGTAAATCGCAAAATTCTTAATTACATCTCTAAATTGAGTTTCCGTTGTAATAAAGTTTTAGAAGTAGAAGTATGTCCCCAAGGGGTGTGGCTTGGTGGTGTAGGGTCCAGGATCTCACCTTGAGGTTCTGGGTTCGAATCCAGGTGGTGCACTTCTTGTAAGAGCCTGGGATAGCCAGTGGTTTTACCTGCGCCGCGGCCCAGAATGGGTGGTTTGGTGACGAGGTTTCCATCGTTTCCAAAAAAAAGTTTTAGAAGTATAATCGATAATTTAGAATTTTCAATGGAGAGTGGAGGACTGGAACTAACAACAGTTGTAGTTAAGTAGAACAAATTATTTAATTGAATAAATAATAAAAGGATTTGAGATCAAAGATATGTCTCTTCTAGACACATTTTTTTTAAAGAAATGTGAAAATGACAAATAGAATATCAAGTCTCTATTAATAGTGGGGTGTTGTGATATTTTATATCGTACCGCAAATGTATGGTGTCAAGTTTTATTATAAATGAGTTTAGAGTGTCGAACCCACATGGATTGCGTTAACTCGTACTAAATACTACAATTGATAATCATAACTTTATTTAGAAAACAAATAATAAAGATTTTAATAAATAAATATAAAAATAATTATATAGGATATGTGGAACTAATACGATAGAGATTCTAGATCATGATTTCACCTAGCTGTCGCCTATGTATTTGTCATGCCAATTAATCATTGTTCAGTTATATTGTTTATAAATCAAGACTCCGAAAATATCTACTCCATCTCTCGAGTGCCGAGTGAAAATATCATCAACTACAGACTTCGATATCTTTATAAAAAATTAGTAGTTAACAACTCATTACGCTTTGTGATTCTATGTTAACGACTTCAAAGGAACTACAGATTCTCTCGAACTCTATAAAATCCTAGGTCATATTCTCTAGATCCATTCAAAATCCCCTCTCTCGAGTGATAGATTTCAAACATATATCATCATATTTGTGGCCAGCAAACACAAAGCATTAAACTCAAAAGAACATAAATAAATCAATAAAACTTCATAACAAAATTAGCAAATAATACAGGGTTCAAGCATCAGTTACATCATTCTCCAAAATTAAGGAGTCTAGTTCATGACAATAGATCAAAACAATGATAAACAAGTCATGAATATAATGGAAATCATTAGAGTTCTAAGAAAGAAACAAGAAGATAAAACCCGAATTGAATCTCTCCCTCTTCGGACGTCACCGCCTTCGTCTCCTCTTGTTGCTCTTCAATCCTCCTCATTGGATCTCTAAAAATATGTATTTTGGTGTTTTGTGCTGTGTATTAGCCTCCTCTTTTGAGTTTTGGACGAACTAATGTATTTATAATAAAGTCTTGGAACCATTAAACATATAAAAAACCCTAAAATCCTGTTTCTGGTGCGCGCGGGGCGCCGCGGCGCTTGCAGATTGGCGTCGCGACGTCAAAGCCCCTGGATTTTATATGGAACGCATAGATCTCTTTGCATAGATGCAAATTGATATATTATGGGTCTCATAACTCTTTCTAGATCAAAAGTTATAGCCTTTTAAATTCAGTGCGCAACTGATGCTGATTTTGCCTGTTCTTGAGTCTGATGCTTCCAATAGGTTCCGAACCACGCGCATTGCTTCATCTTCATGTTCTAATGCTTCCTACAAATAAGACATAAAATAAACTATAAATGACACTAATGACTCGAACCATAACAAAATAATAGGCTAAGGATGTCGGAATAAGGGGTATAACCGCACTTATCAAATACCCCCAACTTAAGATTTTGCTAGTCCCGAGCAAAAGACAAAATAAAAACTAAATACAAATAAACAAATAAAAATAACTAAATTAACTAAGCTACTTTCGTAGGGATCACGATTGCATTTAGCGTATGCAACAAGCCTTTAAACCCCTAGGCGGCCCTAGTGGACGAGTTATAGTCTCGTGAGGGCTTATAGCGACGATACCCACAAACGTCATTCACACACAATCATGCAAAAATTTGAAAATAATTAAGATAATCCTGATAGTTATGCATATTGTTGTCCTCAAAGAATGCTTATCAATGAAATCAGAGAACCGTCAAAGTACTCAACTGCGACTTAAATCTAAGTTCTTGAATAAATTATCTAAGCTAGACTCACAGTGTGTGTGTACAGGTTCATTTACAACTCGACTCATAAGTAACCCAACTCAATAATTTCGTCTCAAAAATTGAGATCTGATGGGTCAAACCAACCTAGATATCTCATTAGTATTCTGAATTTGCCTTTCTTTACTTAGTATGGTATGATTTTATTTTCTTTTTTTCTGCACTTGTTTTTCATTCTTTTTTTAAACACACATACCCTAAGGTAGCATTTCTCCTATGGTGGTCCTAACACTCGCCCATAGGTAGCTTCACGCTTATCGGTTATAGATGGTTTCTTTTTCCTTTTTCTAATCATACCATAAATCATAATACTTGCATAATGAGATAGATATCTAACAAACGGTCATTCATCGACATGCAATTTCTTCAACTAGTCTTTGCAACTACTTAAGTTTTACTGCTAAAAACCTATTTAAGTGCTTACGAGTCTAACCTAGATCATCTACTCAAGGCATTAGATAAAAATCAATTGGGATTTATCGTTTCTAAATTTCATTAAAAGCAATCAAAATTTATCATTAGACTTATGCTTTACTGTCAAAGACATAAAAACAAAAATAATAATTTAAATTTTTTTTATATATAGCAGGAATACATGCACACACCCCCCCAAACTTAAAACTTGCATTGTCCTCAATGTAAGATAAAAATAAAGAACAAGAGTGAGGAACAACACTACCGTACATGGAGTTGATCAGGCTCTTGCTGGTTAGAATTTGGTTGTGCGGGCGTTGTGTGTTTCGTGCTACCTGCATAAATAACATGCAAATAAATAAATAGCACACAATAAACTAAAATAAATAAACAAAAATAAACAAGATGCAAATGCAAGGGTTTGCCTCCCCGCTAGCGCTAATTTAACGTCTTCAGCTAGACGTAACCACCCAAATGGTCATGGTGGCTTAAATGTGTGAACCGGGTAAATCTCATTTGCTTTCTTCTTTGGTATCCACCGTTCTTATGACATGAAAATACAGCTTGGCAGACTGTGGCAGTTTAGCCATAGATCGTCCCTCAGGATATGTAGATTGTCCCCCAGTTGGAAATTTGGACTGCACATTCGGCAGAATTGGCTCGGCCTCATTTTTAACCTTCTAGGGATCATCTCCAAGTGAGCAGTGACCTTTCTTTTCCTCTTTTTGCGGCGCTTTGAGAGTGGTTTCAGGTTTAGCTGTGGATAATTTTCTTTTATGCATGGCTGCACTATGCTCGTAGGTTGCTGAAATACTGATTTGCCCTGCGTGTTTGCAACTCCATCTCTACTATATCTACTTGTGACTTTTGCATCACCTTGAGGACTTGGCATGGTTCTGAAAGTACTGAAGGTGACTTCTTTATATTTACTGCCTAAATTCTGAGAGGTGTCTTTAATCTCTTTCCGCTCCTCCTAAGGGTTATGACTTGACATTACTCTTTGGGGTTGACTTCAGTATTACTATGAAACACCCATTTCTGTTGATTGGCCATGAAGAAGAAACAAGCAGCCCAATTTGCGCTTATAAAGATTTCAATGTTGCCCCAATATTGCCCATATGTGTTTCAATGTTATTAGCCTTGACTCATCTTCTCAAACCTCTCTGAAGCGTGTAGATACACAAATGCTGCTCATGAGGTCTTCTAATGAAGGGTTCTACTCATCTCTTGGATAGTTGAAGCCATGAGGAGTTTGCAAGATGTTCTCCATATTAGCATATGAAAAATAGGATGATGATAATAATTAGGCATATGACTGCCTATAGTTGTTGAAAAATTCCGATTGTCATATATTGTACTTGTTCAAATCCTGCTCTCGTTGGGTAAAAACATTCCATTAGCAGAAACAGCTTCAATAAACGGTTAGCTCATTTGATTTGTCAATACTTCTAGATGAGTAGTGAGAGACGATACTTGAGATCAGTGCACCAATAGGATCTGCCATGGCTCTTTCTAACTTCCTCGTACGAAAGAAAAAAATTTATAACAATAAAATTATATAATATAAAATAAAAATAAAAAAAAAATAAAAAAAAAAATAAAACTTAAGACAAAAATAAAGAAAATAAAATAAAAAAATAATAAAAAATCTAAATTAAAGCTAAGATGTACTTGGTAATAGTATTAATGTGAATTAAAAACAAATAATTCCCCCGGCAACGGCGTCAAAAATTGTTGTGATATTTTATAGCGTACCGCAAGTGTTCCGGTGTCAAGTTTTAGTATAAATGAGTTTTAGAGTGCGAACCCACAGGATTGCGTTAAATCGCACTAAATACTACAATTGATAATCCTAAATATATTAGAAAATAAATAATAAAGATTTTCTTAAATAAAAATAAAAAAAAATTATTATAGGATATGAGGAACTAATACGATAGAGTTCTAGATCCTGATTTCACATAGCTGTCGCTTATGTATGTATCATTGGCCAATTAATCATTGTTCAGTTATATTGTTTATAAGTCAAGACTCCGAAAATATCCACTCCCCCTCTCGAGTGCCGAGTGAAAATATCATAAACTACAGACTTCAATATCTCTATAAAATCTAGTAGTTAACAACTCATTACGCTTTGTGATTCTATGTTAACGACTTCAAAGGAACTACAGATTCCTCTCGAACTCTATAAATCCTAGGTCATATCTCTAGATCCATTCAAAATCTTCTCTCTCGATGATAGATTTCAAACGTTTATCATCATATTTGTGGCCAGCAAACACAAAGCATTAAACTCAAAAGAACATAAATAAATCAATAAAATTCATAACAAAATTAGCAACAATACATGGTTCAAGCATCAGTTACATCATTCTCCAAATTAAGGAGTCTAGTTCATGACATAGATAAAAACAATGATAAACAAGTCATGAATATAATGGAAATCATTAGAGTTCTAAGAAAGAAACAAGAAGATAAAACCCGAATTGAATCTCTCCCTCTTCGGACGTCACCGCCTTCGTCTCCTCTTGTTGCTCTTCAATCCTCCTCCTTGGATCTCTAAAAATATGTATTTTGGTGTTTTGTGCTATGTATTAGCCTCCTCTTTTGAGTTGTGGACGAACTAATGTATTTTTATAATAAAGTCTTAGAACATTAAACATCTAGAAAACCCTAAAATCCTATTTCTGGTGCGCGCGGGGCGCCGCGGCGCTTGCAGATTGGCGCCGCGGTGCCAAAGCCCCTGGATTTTGTATGGAAAATATAGATCTCTTTGAGTAGATGCAAATTGATATATAATGGGTCTCATAACTCTTTCTAGATCAAAAGTTTAAGCTTTTTAAATTAAGTGCGCAGCTGATGCTGATTTTACCTGTTCTTGAGTCCGATGCTTCCAATATGTCCCGAAACACGCGTATTTACTCCATTCTTCATGTTCTAATGCTTCATACAAATAAGACATAAAATAAACTATAAATGACACTAAATGACTCGAACCATAACAAAATAATAGGCTAAATATGTTGGAATAAGTGGGTATAAACCGTACTTATCAATGGTTAAAATTGTTAAAAGGGAATTTTTGTGATTATTTTTTTTGAAAACCATTTCAATAAATGTTGGGCTGTATATCATTTTCTCTAAAAATATATATAATACGTAAATTAAAAATAATAAAAAAAATAAAAAATCAATATCTGACGTATGAAATTTACTGATTAGGGTTATATTGATTAAGATACAGATTTTAATTCCATACTTTAGGATTAGAATCTAATGGTGACCCGTTAATCAATAGTGATGCGATAAATGAGACTCATACATAATCCATATTACATAAATTTTGATAGTTGATTTAGTACTTAGCTTAACATTAAATTTTGATCCCATAGACGGCATGATCAATTTGAAAAAATAAAATAAAATAAAGTAGTGATATATGAACCAAAACTGAGTAAAAAGTACATGTAGTATGCTATTAAAATATTTTAAATAGCATAATATGATTACTTTATATTCAGTTTTGGTCATCTTTCTGTCACCATTTGGTTCATTTTTGAAATAAATATATTTTAGTAAAAATAGTAAAAATTGCTATTTTCTTAATGCTGTAGCACTTTATTTGCACCAAACACATATGAGAAGGGGTATTGGAGAGAGTCGACATATGTAAACGATTGAGGTTTCAAAATTTAGCCTGAAATTATGGTATCAAATATAAAGAAATTTCAAAATTTAATTATATATTATGAATTTTTTTTTCTTTTATCGATAGAGATTTCATTTTAAGAATTCGTTTAAGATTCTCAAATTTTAAGACAATTCAAAACCGTCCCTGTATTTGTATTAAAAAAATTATCAAAATGATTCATTTTCAAATCCTATCCCAAGCAAATATATGATATAATTCGACATGATCATTATTTAAAAAAATTAAGCTAATCATGCAATAATGGATCCACAAGAGTTTAAAACAAAAAATCCAATAAGAATAAAACAAAAACATAATATGTGTAATAGACACCTCAACAAGAAAATGGTGGTTCTTAATTAAAGTTGGAGATGAAAAGATTAGTCTAATTATAATTAAAGTTGTGGCTTAAATTATCAACAACGATTGGTGTAATACCGTTATATGAAGACAAAGTCTTTCTTCATTTTTATTTATTGTTTTTTTTTATCTTTAAGATATCCAATAAGGATTTGAATTTTAGGCACTGACAATGAATTTTTTTCTCCAAATGATGATTGAACCCTTTCAAATTATGATGAATAATTAGAGACGAGATAAATTGAGGAGACAAAGATCAAATGGAGGATCATATGGGCCATCCATTAAGCACTCTATTTTGATAAAATGATAAGGTGAGATTCATTTTTCATTTTATGAACTATGTCTAGCTATTCATTTTTCAATCAAAATTGGTGGTTTTGTTATTATACCCCGTACTTAAAATGAGAGTCATTAAACTTGAAATTTTTATTGTTAAATTTGAAAATAATACGTATTTAATGTTTAATATAGAAAGTTTCAATATCAATGCTTATTATTTTAAATTCAATTATTATTATTTCAACTTCAATGCTCCAAATATGAACATCGAGGATATTTGAATGATGATAGTAGAAATTCAATTGAGATTACTACACAACGGCAATTGAGAGTCTGATATTTTTTCTATTCCTTGTGTTTGACAATTTGGGTTCTTTGAATGAGTCCTTGTATACATATCAAGAATCTTGGATAAGTAAAAATTAAAATTGACTTTTTTAGTAGTTTAGAAAGAGTGGGAACTGCGAAAATTTATTGGTGTTCTAAGGAAAAATAATGGGAGATTGTCACTTCAATTTCTCATAATCTTTTTATAATACTTCGTTAATATTTTGACATCAAAACTTTAATGTAAAATAAAAATAAAAATAAAAATAAAAATATTTGTTATTTTATGTAAAATATTTTTCTATGAAAGTTTCAAAATCAAGGCGTACAAGGGTAACAAGTATCACATCACACAAGTAAATTTTCCAATTTCTTCCGTTGATGATGGTTTTTCACCATAAAAAAAAGATTTAAATATCGAAAAGGGATGGAATGGGTATCATACTTAGTCAAAATGGATGATAAAGGGCGTGGAGAGACAGATGAGGTTTGACAGAGGGATCCGATTTTGTGATGCAAATGAGTTCTCCCAAGGGCTGAGCTGGTGGATGATGAAGCATGTTGGTATATCGACTCGACCACATGAAGAGTGATGGATTTGGAGTTTTCTGAAAATTTATTGACCTCAACCCGATGAGGTCTATGTATAGCAACCTTACATGGTTGAGAAAGGTAGATGGAGCTTTGACAAGTATCATCTGGCTCGGTATGTCGACTCGAGGAACGCCGATAGGATCCCATGCTAACCTTCATTGAGGTCATATGACATATGCCTTATCTAGGAGTTTGGGCTTCTAGAAGGCTAATGATGACAAAAGTTGATCGACGACTCTCATTGGAGGAAGACTCTACCAGTTATTCATAGGACAAAACAGTACCGGAGCAGTTGAATCATAGGCCGTCGCATCAACAAAGTGTGAAGCAGTGGTTAAAAGGTTGTAATGATGGGTTTCTGCTGACAGGAGTGGTTGAACCCAGTGGTAGTACAGCTGTTTATTGAGTGGTTGGGGAAAGCAACATGGGGGCGATGATGGCCTGGTGACGATGGTTGACATCATAGGTTGGTAGAATAGTTGATTTGTGAGTTTATATAAAGGGTTTGAAGTCTCAAATTCAATGGTTAATAAATTTTGTATCTCATAACTTCTAGAGAAACTGAGAGTTGAAGAGTTAGTGATAGAGAGAGAAAGCAGATCAACACCTGACCACCTGAGAGATTTGTACCGGCCTTGTTTTAAGGCCTGATGTGTTTATTTTTATATTCTTGTATCCCCCATACTTATAAAATACACCACATTTCTCTCGTAGACGTAAGTTGGAGACATTCTCCGCTGAACCACGCAAATCCTTATATCTATATTTTTCTTGTCTGCTTGTTAAATTTATTTTTGGTTCTCCATTAACCAAATAAATTCATTGTTGAAGGAGGTTTTTTCGAGGGGTTAATTTCCCATATTACCTTTGGAATGAAAAAAAATGTCGACAATTGATATCATCTGTGGGGATCGAACGAAAATCAGCAAACATACTAAGACGATGTCAGGAGACGAAAATCATAGAGCTTTGGAGGCCTCAACGACGGGATGGATAGAAAAGAAGGAAGAGAACTTGCGGTTGGAAAGAGAGAATGCACGAAAAGAAATGGAGGTAACCGAGGCTTTCATGAAAACCATGATTAAGAGGTTGGAAAGGAAAATAGGAGAACAAGCACAAGCGGGGCCCAATAAAAGGAGAGAAGAGATTTCCGGTAGGAGAAGGATTGCCGGTGTGGAAGAGGATCGAGAAATTGGGAGAAAGAAAGCTCATAAGGTGAGGTAAGTGGTTGTTGCTAGTGTCACACCTATAGAGGAGCCATGAGAGGAATGTGACGATTGGCGAACCCCAGAATCGTCCAGTAACAACCCTTATTTTGGGGAAAATGATTTAGGGTGGTATCCGAAACGGAGGCATAGAGCTTTGTAAGCATTGCATTTTTGCATGGCCCGATGATAAGTCTTTTATGGGAACACACCTGCAAAGTTTGGGAAGGTTGTGAGGTTTAATGCTGGAATGGAAAGAAACCCTAGAAGTTCCTACCAAATCCGGCCGGACATACAAATCACATCCGGTCGGACATAACTTAAGTCAGACCGGATATACGAGTTTCAAAAATTGCAGAACGACATGATCTCCTCTTTCATTCTTAACCAATGGCCATAAAATAGTTAACATCCATAACAATCATTTTCATTTTCCTTCACTTTCCATTCCAATTACTTTCCTCATTAGAAGAGATTATTTCCTTGTTAACTACAAATGTGATACTATAAAAGGGTTTATTTGGGAGGAAAAACGTAAAAATAGAGAGACAACATCTTGAAATTGAACATACAGAAAACAAAGAGCTTTTGGAACGAGCTTAGAAATTAGAAACAAACACACACAGAACCTTAAACCCAAAACAGAGCCACCCTGAATTCCCTCAAGCAAAAGATCTAGTAACCTACATGAAACTTTCCAGAGGCGTTTTTGAGCCAGTAATACAAAAAGGTAAGAACCAGAGGGCATCATAATCTATATTTTGCTATTTTTCTAATTCTGATTTGATGTCGCATGTCCGACCAAACATAATTTATGTCCGGTTGGACATGCAATTGTCGCACAGTAACTCCAATCGTATAATAGCTACATCCGACAATATATTTTCCTGTGGTATATAGGATGAAAATCCATAAGTAAATTCTGTTGCCCAATCCAAATGGATGATAGTATGGTCTGTACTTGGGACACAACTCCATGTACAATAAGAAAGTAGACGTGCACGGTTTTGAATATATATTTATCAATTTGCTTCTGCTTTCTTTAGTTAGATATTGCTTTGTTGTTGATCTAATTTCCTTCGATGTTATATTGACCATCATATGGATAATTATGTGTTTCTGATATTTTTGGTTTACTAAACAAATCTGGCCAGATATCCAGCGTGTCCGGCCAAACATCCAGCATGTCCGACCAGACATCCAGCATGTCCGGCCAAACATAAGAATATGTATTCGGTAAAAAAATTTATCCGGTCCAACTTCGAAGAAGTTGGATCGAAAAGATATGTTTATATTGCGTTGTGTGATATAAATTGCTTATATGAGTGGTTGCATTATAAGACATATGGATCCTCTTTTGAGTCCTTGGTATTATACTAGCATCAGTAAGAGACCATTCTTAATCCAAATAGGTTTAAGGGGTATAGTGTACTCTTAAATCATTCCAAGTGTCTTACACTGGGTGTCGAATCCTTTATTCTCAGGTTAGTTCCACCATGGGACTATTCGTACTCTCTATGAGCTGCGAGCTTAATTGCGTCGTGGTCACCGATGTTATAGGCATAACGAAAAATCTTGCTTCGCTCCTATAGATGGCGACTCCACTAGGGATAGAAAATCTCCCTAAAATGATACCTTGTAGTATCTTTGGAACGCCATCGGGATTTAAAGAGTATGCAAAAATAATGAACATAAAGTTCATCTCAGTCTCTCCAAATAAATCTTTGGCGAGATTGAGATGAACTTTGTCTTCATTATTTTTGCATACCCTTTAAATCCCGATGGTGTTACATATCGTGAAATCTCTTTCACTCAAGGCGATGGATTGGTATGTGATGATAGCCATCACTTATTGGCACGTACTCTTGGGTATAAAAAATATGCATCCACTTGGTTAATTGAACCCTTGAGTGGAAGAGGATCGAGAAATTGCTGAGGCGGCGTCGCGACACCAGAAGGTGGGTGTCGCGAAGCCAGTGCTTTTTTCTGGTCTTGTGCTTTCTTGTTTCTGCTCTCTTTTCTCGCGTGCTTCTGATGCGTCCACAAGGCCTCGAAACACGTGTAATTGCTACAAGATCCATGTTCTATTGATTCTTAATAACAAGACATAAAATAAAATATAATTAGGATCAAATACTTGATAATCGAGCCAAATTAGCGATGTTCAAAGTACATTTTCATGCACTTATCACAACCCCCAACCAGCTTATTGCTAGTCCCTAGCAATTCAAACGCAAAAAGAAAATATAAACTAAACTAAATTAATAATAAATATAAACTATCTAAGTCACTTTCGTAGGGATCACGATTGCATTTAGCGTATGAAATAAGCCTTTAAACCTCTAGGTGGCCCTAGTGGATGATTTATAGTCTCGTGAGGGCTTACAGCGATGACACCCATAAACATCATTCAAAACATACAATCATGTAAAAATAACAAAATGAAATAGACCCAATACTTACACATATTATTGTCCTCAAAGAATGCATAGCAATGAAACCAGAGAACATTCAAAGTACTTAATGCAACTCAAATCCAAGTCCTTGAATAAATCATCTAAGCCAGACTCACAGTGTGTGTGTTTAATGGTTCATTCACAACTCGACTCCTAAGTAAGCTAACTCAGTGATTTTGTTTAAAAATTGGGATCTGATGGGTCAAACCAGCCTAGATATCTCAATTATGCTCTGTAATTGTCTTTATGTGTTCAGTATGGTATGATTTTTTTCTTTTTCTTTTTTCTCTTTTTCAACCTTTTCATTTCTTTCTTATTCTTTTTTTCAACACACCTACCCTTTAAGGTAGTATTTCTCCTCATGGTGGTCCTTACACTTGCCCATGGGTAGCTTCACACTTATCAGTTATAGGTGGTTTAATTTCTTTCTTTCAAAACCTTCGCTTTTTATTTTTAACAATACCATACATCATAACACTAGAAAATCAGGATAGACATCTAAGCAAATAATCATTCATCGACATGCAATTTCTTCAACTAGTCACTTCACGAACTACCTTGGTTCTTACTGCTAAGAACATATAGTTAAGTGCTTACGAGTCTAACCTAGATCAACTACTCAAGGCATCAGATAAAAATACATTAAAGAACTTATCTTTTCTAAGTTTTCATCCTAAAGCAAACAATACTCATAATTAGACTTATGTTTTACTATTAATGACTAAAAACAAACAAGTTTTTTTTTTATAACAGGTACATTCATACACCCCCACAATTAAAACTTACATTGTCCTTAATGTAAGATAAATATAAAAAAAAAGAGTGAGGAACAACACTACTAGGCATGAAGTTGATCAGGTTCCTACTGGTGAGATTTTAGTTGTATGGGCTGTGTGGGTTGCGCTAACACCTGCATAAATACTCATGCAAATAATAAATATGCAATTAGCACACAATAAAATAAAACTAAAGTAAAAAAAATAAAAAAAATAAAATAAAATAAAATAAATGCAGATGCAAGGGTTGTCTCCCCGCTAGCGCTAAGTTTAACGTCTTCAGCCAGACGTAATCTCCCAAATTGTCATGGTGGCTTGCATGTAACGGACCAAGTAGTCTCATGCGCTTTATTCTTCGGTAGGCACTGGTGATGAAGACATGAAAAAGATTTTATGGCTGGCTGTGGCATTCTATCCATGGATCCCCCAGGGTCTACTGATGGTTGCGATTTTAGGCTGCATATAAGGAAAAATTGGCTCAACCTCCTTTTTAACTTTCCAGGGATCTTCTTCAGGTGAGCACTAACTCTCATTTTCCTCTTTTTACGGTTCTTAGGAATCAGTTCCAGTACGAGAGGGTTAGATTCATGTGGTGTAGAGCCTGTCTCTGGTAAGACTGTGTCTATCAGGTACGTGTACTGACACTCATCATTATCTCGTGATTGTTTCTCAACAACATGAAAAATATTTACTTCCAGTGTCATGTTCCCAAATGATATCTTCTTGAGACCATTCCTACAATTAATAAGGGCATTAGCTATAGCAAGAAAAGGTCTACCTATGATAAGTGGAATTTTTGACTCAGTGTTAACTACAGATTGAGTGTCTAAAATCAGGAAATCAACAAGGTAGTAGAATTTATCAATTTGCAGTAAAACATCTTCAACTACTCCCCACAGTGTTCTGATAGAGCGATCAGCTAACTGTAAAACTACTGATGTAGGTTTAATCTCCCCAAGTCCGAGCTGCATATAAATTGAATATGGCATGAGATCAACACTAGCACCTAAATCTAATAAAGCCTGACCAAACAAATATGTGCTAATGTAGCAAGCAATAATGGGGCATCCAGGATCTTTGTATTTTAGTGGGGCCCTCTGGTCAATCACTGCACTTGCTTGTTCTGTTAAGAATGCAGTATTCTTCATATGATGCTTTTTTTTCATGGTGCATAGATCATTAACAACCTTCACATATGTGGGAACATATTTGATCACATTTAACAAAAGAAGGTTATTTTTTACTTGCTTTAAATGTTCTAGGATATCACCATTAGGGTCTGTAGCTCTCGCAGTAGGCCTAAGAGCGTGAGGGAAAAAGGTACTCAAACTGGGATATGAGGCACTTGTTCTTTCTGAGAAATATTTGTACTACTATCTTTTGGGTCACCTATAATGTTGGAGGTGTCATGTATCCCTACCTCTTTACCACTCACAGTGATTATGACATTGACACCTTTTACATTGGATGCTTCATGATCAGTTTGTACTATGTGTTGCCCTTGTGGATTTGGTTGTGCCTGAGATGGGAATTTTCCTGACTCCTGCAAACTTAACACGTTAGTTAATTTAGAGACTTGACTCTTTATCTCCTTATTGTCTTCAACCACCTAAGCTATCAATGATTCAAACCTTTGATTAGTTTTACTCTGGGCCACTATAAATGCATGCACATTGTCTTCTAAAGAATTTTTAGGAATGGTAGGTGTGAGATACTGGAGAACACTATAACTTCTAGGCTGTGGTGTTTGAGTGGGCTGTTGAGACTCATGCTTCCAACTAAAATTTGAGTGCTTCCTCCAATTAGAATTATAAGTGTCTGAATACGGTGTATAAGATTTCTTGTACATCCCTAAGGTATTACATTGTTCCTCATAAGTTTCCCTCATCTCACCATATAAAGGACACTCTTGGGCTAGATAGTCACTCCTTTACACACAAAACACGCCCATTGGGGGTTCTAACTGAGCTACCGCATGCATAGTTTGATATATTTGGCTTTTAAAGCTCATATCTCTCTAGTCAATAGCTAAACATATGCTCTAACTTAATGAAAAGAGATGGATTGAATTGGTAATGTAAAGCAAAGATTATAAAAAGTACTTAAAAGTTGTCAGTAGAGAAACATCAAAGCGTCGAGAATCCCTCTTGTATCAAATTCCTATATTCAGTTGTTGGTTCCTTTTATTACTCAATTGAAGGTTTCACATCCCAAACCAACAATCGGAAGATAATTCAATTCAAAGCGTATTAAGTTCTAAGGTAACTGATGAATTATTTTATCAATGTTAACAACACACAAAGTTATCGTTATCACCTATCTAACATCGAAAATATACCCACAGGCAATACTGCAACAGAAGATTAACTCATAAAACAACTTTACCAGTCACAACTGGGTTTCCCAATCAAACATAGAAGAATCATGACTATTCCTATATGCAAGTTGTCATGGTGGCTTCCATGTAGCGGACCAAATAGTCCCATCTTCTTTCTTCTTCGGCAGGCACTGGTGATGAAGACATGAAAAAGAATTTATGGCTGGCTGTGGCATTCTATCCATGGATCCCCCAGGGTCTACTGATGGTTGAGATTTTAGGCTGTATATAAGGAAAAAATGGCTCAACCTATTTGTTAACTTTCCAGGGATCATCATCAGATAAGCATTAACTCTAATTTTCCTCTTCTTACGGTTCTTTGGGACTAGGTCCAGATCAGGAGGGTTAGATTCATGTTTTAAAGAAGCTGTTTTCGACGAGACTGTGTCAATCAGATATGTATAATGGCACTCATCGTCATCCCGTGGTTGTTTCTCAACATGAAAGATATTCACCTCCAGTGTCATATTCCCAAATGATATCTTCATGAGACCGTTCCTGCAATTGATAAGGGCATTAGCTGTAGCAAGAAAAGGTCTACCTAAGATAAGAGGCATTTTTGACTCAGTGTGAACCACAGATTGAGTGTCTAAAATTAAGAAATCAACATGGTAGTAGAATTTATCAATTTACAGTAAAACATTCTCAACTACTACCCGCAGTGTTCTGATAGAGTGATCAGCTAACTGTAAAACCACTGATGTGGGTTTAATCTCCCCAAGTCCGAGCTGCATATAAATAGAATATGGCATGAGATTAACACTAGCACCTAAATCTAATAAAGCCTGACCGAACTCATATGTGCTATTGTGGCAAGCAATAGTGGGGCATCCAGGATCTTTGTATTTTGGTGGGGCCCTCTGGTCAATCACTGCACTTGCTTGTTCTTTCAGGAATGCAGTATTTTTCATATGATATTTTCTCTTCATGGTGCATAGATCCTTCAAAACCTTCGCATATGTAGGAACATGTTTGATCACATGTAACAAAGGAATGTTAATCTTTACTTGCTTTAAATGTTCTAGGATCTCACCATTAGTGTCTGTAGCTCTCACAGTAGGCTTAAGAGCTTGAGGGAAAGGTACTCGAACTGAGCTTTGCATATGTTCTTCCTAAGTAGTATTTGAACTACTAACTTTGAGGTCACTTACAATGTTGGAGGTGTTCTTCATCCCTACCTCTTTACAACTCCTAGCGATTATAGCATTAACATGTTTTATATTAGATGCCTCATGATTAGCCTGTGCCATGTGTTGCCCTTGTGGATTTGGTTGTGCCTGAGATGGGAATTTTTCCGACTTCTGCATATTTAACACGTTAGTTAATTTAGAGACTTGAATATTTATCTCTTTATTATCTTCAACCACATGAGCTATCAATGATTCAAACCTTTGATAGTTTTACTCTGGCCCTCTATAAATGCAAGCACAGTGTCTTCTAAAGAGTTTCTAGGAATGGTAAGTGTGGGATACTAGGGAGTACTATAACTTCTAGGCTGTGGTGTTTGAGTGGGCTGTTGAGACTCATGCTTCCAACTAAAATTTGGGTGGTTCCTCCAACCAGGATTATAAGTGTCTGAATACGGTGTATAAGGTTTCTTGTACATCCCTAAGGTATTATATTGTTCCTCAAAATTTTCCCTCATCTCACCATATAAAGGACACTTTTGGCCTAGATGGTCACTCCTTTTACATACAAAACACGCTCCTTGGGGTTCTAACTGAGCTACCACATGCATAGTTTTGATATCTTTGGCTTTTAAAGCTTCTATCTCTCTAGTCAATAGCTCAACCTATGCTCTAAGATTATCTTCTTCCCTAAAGTGGTGTATGCCTCCGCCAGAAGGAGTGGAATGTGTCATATCAGTGCTATACAAGACATTAGGTCCAGTCCAAGTATGGTATTTTTCGGCTAGGTCATTTAAATATTCTAATGCCTCATCATGGTCCTTTCGTATAAACTCACCATTGCACATCATCTTAAGGAATCGACTCTCCTTAGGGGTTAGACCGTCATAAAAGTAACTCACTAAGCCCCAACTCACATACCCATGGTGAGGACAATTAGCTAACATCTCCTTAAACCTCTCCCAAATTTGATAAAGGGTTTCACTGTCTTTCTGGGAGAAAGTAGAGATCTGTCTTTTCAAAGCATTTGTCTTATGGTGTGGGAAGTATTTTTTGAAAAATGCATGTATCATCTCACCCCATGATCCTATTGAATGAGGTCTCAACGAATACAACCAGCTTTTAGCTCTATCCTTAAGGACAAAAGGGAAGAACTTGAGTCTAATTATGTATGTAGTCCCAAATCGATCATGGAAGGTTACTACAACCTCTTCAAACTCCCTAATGTGCACATAAGGGTTCTCATTCTCCAAACCATGAAAGGTTGGGAGATACTGTATCATCCCAGGTTTAAAGTCTATATGTGGTGCATTAGGAGGAAACATTATGCATAATGGTGTAGTTGTGCGAGTGGGATGGAGGTACTCTTCAAGAGACCTAATGGGTGGTCTCTCGTACTCACTCATGTTGTGTGTGCTAGATCTATGTGGTGTGGCAAAAATATTATCAAACAGACTTTCTGAATCAGAATCTTCCTCTTTAATCTTACAAATCTACCAAACTGATCCCTAAGTCTAGGCATGCACTCAATACAAACAAGAAACAGAAATAAAAGAAACTAAACTAAAAATCAAAATCTAAACTAAAACTGAAATTAAATAAATAAAATAGAAAATAAAAATAATAATAATAAAAAATAAAAGTGGAACGAAGTTACTGCTTTGTTGTTGACTAAGTAAACCTGCTTGTTTTGCTTGTAAACCGTCTCCCCGGAAACGGCGCCAAAATTTTATTACGCCCAAAATATACTTGTGGGTATCGCAGTATAGTTGGGGTGTCAATTCCTCAGAGATATGGTTACAAGAAACTAATTCACTTAAAGAGAATGTTAGCAATAACTTGATTAAAGATATGGATTTAATTTGTAATATAAAATAAAAATAACAAAAAAATAAAGGTGGAACGAAGTTACTGCTGTGTTGTTGACTAAGTAAACCTGTTTCTTTTGCTTGTAAACCGTCTCCCCGGCAACGACGTCAAAATTTTATTACGCCCAAAAAATACTTGCAGGTATCGCAATATAGTTGTGGTGTCGATTCCTCAGAGATATGGTTACAAGAAACTAATTCACTTAAAGAAAATGTTAGCAATAACTTGATTAAAGATATGGATTGAATTTGTAATATAAAATAAAACTATGAGAATTACTTAAGAATGATCAGTAGAGAAAAGCAGCAAAGCGTCGGAAATTCCTCTTGTATCAAATCCTTATATTCAGTAATTGATTCCTTTTATTATTGAATTGAAGGTTTCATATCCCAAACCAACAATCGGAAGATATTTCAATCAAAACATATTAAATTCTAAGGTAATCGATGAATTGTTTTCTTTATGTTAACATCATACAATGTTATCGTTATGACCTATCTAACATCGACAATATACCCTCAGGCAATACTACAGCAGAAGATCAACTCATAAAACAACATTACCAGTCACAACAGGGTTCCCCAATCACACATAGAAGAAACATGACTATTCATATATGCAAGTTGGTAAAAGCCAATCTCTGGATTATAAATCAAAAGATAATAAAGAAAAACAAGATATCAATTGTATTAAACGTTGATGAACATTCAGGTTTCAAAAATATGAACATAAGAACTTAATTACAAGAGTTCATCCTTAGCTTTGCATATGAGATTAGTTCTCCATATAGAAGAGAGACATAGCCTTGATAGATCGGATGAGCATCATGTCTGGCATGAAGCTTCCTCGTTCTTCTCTCTCAAATATGTGACTTCAACTATTTGTTGTGTGTTTCTCTCTGTTTTTCTCATCTTTTAGGGTTTTGGACGAACTTGGGTTTATATAGAGAAGTCCCAGAGTCCTTATATGCGTGAAACACTTCCGAATTAAGATTCTAGACATCTGCCAGGGCGCCGCGACGCCAAACTCTCGGGCATCCACTATGTAACTTTGCTGAGGCGGCGTCGCGACGTCAGAAGGTGGGCGTCGCGACGCCAGTTCTTTTTTCTGGTCTTGTGCTTTCTTCATTTTTGCTCTTCCCGTGTGCTTTTGATGCGTCCGCAAGGTCCCGAAACATGTGTAATTGCTCCAAGATCCATGTTCCATTACTTCCTAATAACTAGACATAAAATAAACTATAATTAGGATCAAATACTTGGTAATCGAGCCGAATTAGCGATGTTCAAAGTACATTTTCATGCACTTATCAACCTACAAGCACTCACAAACAACAATATGTATACTCAAGAAGGGGTGAATTGGGTAATGACCTAATTATGCAGAATTAAAATTCTTTTCGATTTTACGCTACTAAGCTAGTATCTTTACCAATTAAGCTTAAAATTCAATTTCTACAATTAATACACCCTACAATTTATTTCTTAATGACAAATTATACTAAATAATATGGAAATATAATATAATGATTCCAATAAATTAACGAGATATGATTAGAGAAATTGACATCGGATTGATAGTGGTTCGACCAACAATACCTACGTCCACTCCCCCAAGCCGTGCTTGAAGATTTCCAATAAGTCGATTTCATAACTTACATCGAGTTTTTCGTGGTTCACTCACAATTAAGAGTTTTGTCCCCCATGTTCACTCCAAACCTTTACACGATAATTTTTTCCCTAGGTTATCTCTTAAACCTTTACAATGAGTTTTATCTTTAGGCTCACTCACAAACCATTACAATAATCACCCTTTTGAGTATGCCCACGCACAAAGGGATTTCCACAACCTCAAGTGTTTGAATATGAAATTTTATAACTTGGGCGCTCACAAAAGATAAGAAGATTAAAATTATGAGTTTCTAACCCCAAGTTTCCCAAGCTCACTAAATGTGTATGTCGGTGAGGTTTGTGAGCTTTAATTATGAAGAGTGTATGATGATTAAGGTTTAGTTTACTCACGATATTTTTACCTTAAACAAAATTGTATGAAGGTGTAAGAAATGAAATTGGGCTCAATATATAAAGAAGGTGAAAAATTCCACATCTCTACAAATAGGTCGGTATGCCAGTCATACAAATGTAACAACTATATTACCCGTTGAAGGTTAAAGTGTTGGAGTTGGTACTTGTAGCGCCAATCCGAATAATGTATTGTACATTATATTTTATTATTTATTAATAAAATAACTATATTTTTATTTCAAACCTTATTAATGATAATGTCATTATGTATATTAGATTAATATATAAATATGTTGAGAATGACATCGACCTTATGTGGACGCTGGATTTCGCCCGAGGTCCACAATCGAGAATTTGTAGTTGGGGGCGCTAGCGATCCTGCAAAACAAAGGTAGAGTGAGCGGGAGTAGACTACCCACCGGTGTGGTGGGTGCCGGGGGCACTCCGACGCTCAAGTCAGTGATGAAGACGAGCTGTAAATAATGGAAGAGCGAGGCTTGACGTACCTTGACTTCTGTTGACTACCGTGAGGGCAGTGGGTCGGAGGTTCTGAGAGCTCTGGAGAGAATATGACTAAGCTGAGAGCTGTTAGAAGTTGAATGTGATCGAGCTATGGATTCTCCCCTCTTCTCGTAGACTTTCTTCTCTTATATACACACTCTCGGGAAACATGTGTATTTATTACCTTTAATTACTCGTTCTTTGGATGTTGGAAACTGTCGAGTTATGTGAGATATTTATGAGTCTTGACGTTTCTTGATTTGGTATCTATTGCGTCCGTTGGCCCTCTTGATGACAATGAGCTTGGGCCCGTGAGGCTTCTTGGTCTGATATTGGTCGGTCTCGAGGTAAAATGTCAATTTTACCATTGGGCCCAAATTTGGCCCGTACAGTTTATCCCCTACTCTCTAAGTCAATGAGTCCTTGACTTGGAGAGTACTTGACGCGTGTGTCGCTTGAGGCCATAGTATGTAGGTGTACTCGAGCGTTGATGCTGCCAAACGAATATCAAGTTATGAGCTTGACTCTTCAAGAGCCATTGGGGAAGTATCCAGTCGACCGAACCAGATGATGGTCGGGATAATGAACTTGACTCTACAAGAGCCATTGGGGAAGTACCCAATCGATTGAACCAGATGAAGGTCAGGATATAAGTCGTACGACATGTGTATGTCTACAACTTGACTCGATATGAATCCGTGGGGGATGTCCCCGGTCGACTGAACCAGATGAGGTTTCAGGAGTTATTTCATTCGACAAGTCTATGAACAGAAGGAAGTCCATGTCTTCATTTGACTTGACAAGAGTCATCTGTGAATGTCCCCGGTCGACTGAACCAGATGAGGTTCAGGATATAAGTCATACGACATGTGTATGTCTACAACTTGACTCTACATAAGTCCATGGGGGATGTCCCTGGTCGACTAAAACAGATGAGGTTCAGGATATAAGTCATACGACATGTGTATGTCTACAACTTGACTCTACATGAGTCCATGGGGGATGTCATCGGTCGACTGAACCAGATGAGGTTCAGGATATAAGTCATACGACATGTGTATGTCTACAACTTGACTCTACATGAGTCCGTGGGGGATGTCCCCGGTCGACTGAACTATATGAGGGTTCAGGAGTTTATTTGACTTGACATGAGTCTGTGGGGGATGTCCCCGGTCGACTGAACCATATGAGGGTTCAGGAGTTTATTTGACTCGACATGAGTCCGTGAGGGATGTCCCCGGTCAACTGAACCAGATGAAGGTCAGGATAATCCTCATACTACGGGTCGAAGAACCATGAGAGTCTTCAATTTCTTTTGGACCAAATGAAGGTCTATGAAAGTCTTCACTCTACAGACCTGACGAAGGTCCAAGACTTTTTCCTTATCATACTACTAAACCTGATGAAGGTCATCACACATTCTATTGATGAGGGTCCATGTGACTACTGTCGTGTGGACCTGTCGAATGGACTTGATAAAAGTCCAAGAAAGTCATTATTTCTCACCCTACTAGACCTGAAGAAGGTCAATGAGGGTTCTCATTCCTCTTTCTTCAAGACCTGACAAAGGTCAATGAGGGTATAATTCCTCATTCTACAAGACTTGTAGTCTGAGACCATGTCGTCTGAAGACCATGAGTCTACGGTCGATCAAACCTGATGAAGGTCCATGAGGGTTCTCATTCCTCATTCTACAAGACCTGACAAAGGTCTATGAGGATATAATTCCTCATTCTACAGGACTTGTAGTCTGAGACCATGTCGTCTGAAGACCATGAGACTACGGTCGAATGAACCTGATAAAGGTCCATGAGGGTTCTCATTCCTCATTCTACAAGACCTGACAAAGGTCTATGAGGATATAATTCCTCATACTACATGACTTGTAGTCTTAGACCATGTCGTCTGAAGACCATGAGACTACGGTCGAATGAACCTGATGAAGGTCCATGAGGGTTCTCATTCCTCATTCTACAGGACCTGACAAAGGTCTATGAGGATATAATTCCTCATACTACATGACTTGTAGTCTGAGACCATGTCGTCTGAAGACCATGAGACTACAGTCGAATGAACCTGATGAAGGTCCATGAGGGTTCTCATTCCTCATTCTACAGGACCTGACAAAGGTCTATGAGGATATAATTCCTCATACTACAGGACTTGTAGTCTGAGACCATGTCGTCTGAAGACCATGAGACTACGGTCGAATGAACCTGATGAAGGTCCATGAGGGTTCTCATTCCTCATTCTACAGGACCTGACAAAGGTCTATGAGGATATAATTCCTCATACTACAGGACTTGTAGTCTGAGACCATGTCGTCTGAAGACCATGAGACTACGGTCGAATGAACCTGATGAAGGTCCATGAGGGTTCTCATTCCTCATTCTACAGGACCTGACAAAGGTCTATGAGGATATAATTCCTCATACTACAGGACTTGTAGTCTGAGACCATGTCGTCTGAAGACCATGAGACTACGGTCGAATGAACCTGATGAAGGTCCATGTGGGTTCTCATTCCTCATTCTACAGGACCTGACAAAGGTCTATGAGGATATAATTCCTCATACTACAGGACTTGTAGTCTGAGACCATGTCGTCTGAAGACCATGAGACTACGGTCGAATGAACCTGATGAAGGTCCATGAGGGTTCTCATTCCTCATTCTACAAGACCTGACAAAGCCATTGGGGGTCCTCATTCTACAATCCTCATTCTACAAGACCTGATAAAGGTTAGTGATGGTTTTCATTCCTCATTCTACAAGACCATATATGCAGTGTCGAATGAGATCTTTAACGAGTGCCAAGCTTCACATGGTAGTGTCGACTGAGATTCTTAACAAGTGCCAATCTTCACATGTGTAGTGTCGAATGAGATCCTTAACAAGTGCTAAGCTTCATACGTGTAGTGTCGAATGAGACATCTTCCTCATGCTGAGTCTACATACATGTAGTGTCGAGTGGGATATCATTGCCAAGTCTGGTAATGTCGACTGGGATATTATCACCCCATACATGTAGTGTCGAGTGAGATATCCTAATACCAATTCTCCATACATGTAGTGTCGAGTGGGATACTCAACAAGTGTCAAGTCACATATTATATTGTCGTCTGAGACACCAATAACAATTACCAAGCTATATGTTGTAATGTCGACTGGGACAGCCATAACAAGTCCCAAACTATAAATTGTAATGTCAACTATAAAAAGTGCAAGCCATACCTAGTAATGTCGACTGGGATATTATCACCCCATACATGTAGTGTCGAGTGGGGTAGCATCCTCATGATGTGTATCCGTGTAATGTTGATTGGAACCTTAGACTCAGCCTACTTATTTATCATGTCGTATGAAACTTCAGCCAATAACTGATCTTTCCTTCATGTCGTGTCGACTGGAACCTTAGCCTCTAACTAAGACATGTTCCTTGTCATGTCGAGTGGTGTTTCAGCCCCTAGCTAGGAGTTCTTCCTTGTCGTGTGGAGTGGAACCTCAGCTTCCAGCCAAGACTTCTTCCTTGTCGTGTCGAGTGGACTCTCTTTCAGATACTAAGCCTTCTTCCATCTGGTAATGTCGTCTGGGATGTCCATGCCAAGTCTTCATTTGTGTATTGTCGTATGTGATATCATCACTCCAATTCCTAATACATGTAGTGTCGAGTGGGAGTTTTATGAAGGATAATTTTTTTAAAGTAACCAATGAATACTTATTTGGGAAGCTATGATGTCCCCAAGGCGACAATGGGTGGCCATCTAGCCCCATTTTTTTTATAGACTAATTACATCAAGTATCACTTTATTGAAGTACATTGCTAGCACGTCAGTTGTAGGGTCGCTTGGGCGGATTTGAGGTTCTCTCATTGTGATGGCTGGTGGAATTCTCTCTTTTCTTGTTTCTCTTATCCTCCTCCCATCTAATCTCAAATTGCGCCTGGGCCATGGCATGATCCATAGTGTAGCATCGAAATTTAGTGAGCTTTTTGTAGAGTCCACTTTCTGAAAGTAATCCATTTCTGAATGCTTCCACTGTAGTAGGCTGATAGAGATCTAGGATTGTTATCCTCTCTCTATTGAAGCGAGCCACGTAGCTTCGCAAGGACTCCCCTCTCTGTTGTTGGATTGCATTAAGGTCATTGGTGGTCTTTTCAAGCTTGCAAGAACTTGCAAAATGCTCCACAAAGTTATTAGCTAGTTCCTGATATGACCCAATAGTCCTGAAAGGTAGATTGAGGAACCAATTGAGGGCTGGGCCTGCCAATGTTTCTCCGAATCCTCTACACATTCCAGCTTCCCATTGATGAGGAGCCAGATCAGTCGACATCATCTTGTATTTGTAATGGATCATATGATCATTCGGGTCTGTGGATCCGTCATACAGTTTCATATATGGAGAACTGAACTTCCTTGGTAGTTCAGTGGAAGTGATGGTGTCCAAAAATGGGATATCTGAGATCGTGCCGGCTCGGCTTCTTCTCACTGGTAGTCTGACACCAGGTAGGCTAGAGAGAATTGCATCTTTGAACTCCTGCATTTCCTTGCGCATAGTGGAGGTAACTTGCCGTGCTTGGTCGATTGAGGAGACATGTTGACTTTTTTCTTGATTTGGTGATGGTTGTCTGATGGCGGATTGTCACTTGTCACATTGTTGAATGCCCCCAAGAGATTGGTGGGGATTGTGGGATTGCCGGGAAGGTCTGTAGTATCAGGTTGTCGGGAGGTTGAAGAGATTTGCTCCAATTGCTTATGGAGGGTTATATTGGAGATTCGCATGGCTGAATTTTCCTCCTCTAAGCTCGTAATCGTTCTTGTAGAGTGGCTAATTGAGAGGCCATAGGGTCAAATGTCTGATCGCTGTTAGAAGCCATGTATAGATGTGTTGAAGGGATCATAGACTGAGAGATCTTCGTCTGCTATGAATCGCTAAGTCCCCACAGACGGCGCCAAATTGTGGACGCTGGATTTCGCCCGAGGTCCACAATCGAGAATTTGTAGTTGGGGGGCGCTAGCGATCCTGCAAAACAAAGGTAGAGTGAGCGGGAGTAGACTACCCACCGGTGTGGTGGGTGCCGGGGGCACTCCGATGCTCAAGTCAGTGATGAAGACGAGCTGTAAATAATGGAAAAGCGAGGCTTGACGTACCTTGACTTCTGTTGACTACCGTGAGGGCAGTGGGTCGGAGGTTCTGAGAGCTCTGGAGAGAATATGACTAAGCTGAGAGTTGTTAGAAGTTGAATATGATCGAGCTATGGATTCTCCCATCTCCTCGTAGACTTTCTTCTCTTATATACACACTCTCGGGAAACGTGTGTATTTATTACCTTTAATTACTCGTTCGTTGGATGTTGGAAACTGTCGAGTTATGTGAGATATTTATGAGTCTTGACGTTTCTTGATTTGGTATCTATTGCGTCCGTTGGCCCTCTTGATGACAATGAGCTTGGGCCCGTGAGGCTTCTTGGTCTGATATTGGTCGGTCTCGAGGTAAAATGTCGATTTTACCCTTGGGCCCAAATTTGGCCCGTACACCTTATAATAATCATGTAATAATACTGGACATTGGGTGGTTCGATATTGTGATAGTATTACTATTATAAATTATTCTTAAAATAAATATTCCTAGTCGTTGGTTTTGAAATACGGTCGAATTCCTATAACCTAGAAGACTAGCACATGTCGTATATTGGAATTGGAGTTCCAATGATTTAAACTGATGGATCATGAGCAAGGGAAGCTCGTATAGAAATGTGGGTATTCGTTGGAGTGAATACTAAATGACTCACGGGTTATTCCTAATAGTTGGAAGTACACACCGCCGTCAATAGGAATCTTCTCGAGTCGAGTAGCATATGTGATCATTTGACTATAGGATATCATTGGTTTTGTGTGTGATCCTCTACACTTTAAGGCCACGTATGTCAGAGACCTTTCATGTCCTGACCACTAAATGTTCCTTGGGTGTGGACCAATGCACTCTTTAATCAAGTGCGTATCTAGATAGGATCTGTCGGGCCGTATATGTACCATAAGAGGTTTAGGTAGCCATGTGAGTAAGTCACTATTCTTAAGACTTTGGCCAAAGCCGATCACCTAGAGTGGATCGCAAATATCAGAAATGGTTTCTGATTAGTTTTAAAGAATCGTGGACATCTCAACATGATATGTGCCCCTTGGAAACTTGACGGTGTAATCTATGTTTCCTAAGCACAACTCGGATAGCCTATGACAAAGAGACTGATAAACATATCTGATGACCTCAACTTTTATAGTTTAGAAAGGTCGTTCGTATTCTTCGCGAATTTGGAGGTGGCCGAATTGAGTACGTATAAGCTAGGATTATATGACGAACGTGTCTGGACTTAGAGAGTCCTACAATATGAAGTGTACTCATTAGGCATTTGGGTAGCCGATAATTTTTGATATTATAATTATCAACCAAGATAATTAAGTGTTATTGAATAAAATTGATTATTTACTTTGACCCAATTGAATTAATTCAATTAATCCAAAATTACGCAAGGGTTTTGTCGTAATTTCATAAATATCTCTACCATTTGAGGATATTTTGGTAATTATAAATATGTAATTATAGGTGTATTTGGCATGATTTAATTGGATTAAATCAAAGTGGTAAACATGTAACTAATCAGTTAATTAAACTTTATCTTGATTTAATTGGATTAAATCAAAGTGGTAGACAATGGTGATTAGTCACACCTAATTATACATATTTGGATAAATTGGATTAAGCCCACATAAAAGTTGATTAGAATTTTTATTAATTAAAAATTACCTAAGTTTTGCTATAAATAGCAAGTTTGAGCAAAAGTTTTAATCAAGCTTGAGAAAGCTAAAACAAGCAAGAGTTAGAGAAATTAGCTTAAGTAAGATAAGTTTTTAGAGAAGCTTTAGAAGATCTATACAATATTTTAACAAGGAGAAATCAAGATTGAATCTTGGAGTGAAGCTTGCTAGCATTGGAATCAAGATTGAATCTTGGAGTCAAGCTTGCTAACTTTGGAAGTTCTTCACAAAATTTTAACAAGGAGAAATAGATTGGATATTTGTATCAAACTTGCTAGGTAAGTTTGATATTCTCCAAATCTATGTTTTTCATTAGTGTGTTACCATTAGTGAAACATATAGTGATAAATTATGTATTGGATGTTGGACAATTATGACCCATAGCATCACTATTTTGTAAAGGACATGGTGTTCTTGTACAAAATTAACCATGTGACAAATGAAATTGCTCTTTTATTTTTTGTAATTGGATTACTCGGATATATATAAATGATAAAAGTCCATATGATTAGTACCGGATTAATAAGATATGAGACAACATTAATCAATGAAAGGTTTAATCATTAAATATCCCTAGTCGTAGTATTATCGAGACTGGACATCGATAAAGCGGAATAGGCTAGTATTGCACTTGTGTGCATTATGGAAGCGTAACGACATAATTCCCATATATTTAAGTAATGGATACTTATGCAAGTGTGATAGAAGGTTCTATTTACCGATGGTACGGGAATAGCTTCGCTCTGGATAGACCCCTCAGAATCCCATTGGTAGTATGACTATGTGTCGATGGGAATCCGAATCAGGGTAGGTGTATTTGGTCTTAACTTGAGACTTGCATCGCTAATACTTGTGATAATAATTATACTTTGGTTTTGGTCGTCCGGGGCTTTAACAGGTTCTGTGTACGCCTCTTCTGGGTATACTGAGAATCGTAGTGTATTGGGTGTGATGTCAAGATGGAAGTATCACTTAAGTCATATGGAGATGATGATCACGCAGGGATTCATGTTGGACAATTATGACCCATAGCATCACTATTTGTACAGATCATGGTGTTGTTATACAAATTAACTATGTGACAAAGGAGATTGCTCTCTTATCAGTTGTGATTAGATCACCTAAATGTATAAATGATAGGAGGTCCCTATGATTTGTTCCTGGATGGAGAATGATATGAGACAATATCAGTCCACGAAGGATAAATCATTAAATATCCCTAGTCAGAGTATTATCGAGATTGGACATCGATAAATACGTAAAAGACTAGTATTCCACTTGTGCGCGTTGTGAGGGCACAACGACATAGTTCTCATATATTTGGGTATATGATACTCATACAATTGTAATAGGAGGTTGTGTTTCACCGATGGTACGGGAAACAGCTTCGCTCTGGATAGACCCCCTCGGAATTCCATTGGTAGTATGACTATGTGTCTATGGAAGTCCGAAATCAGGGTAGGTGTATTTGGTCTTAACCTGAGACTTGCACCGCTAATACTTGCGACAATCAATATACTTTGGTTGCGATCGTCCAGGGCTTTAACAGGTTCTGTGTACGCCAATACTGGGTATATTGAGAATCGTAGTGTGTTGGGTGTGATGTCAAGATGGAAGTGTCACTCCAGTCATATGGAGATGATGGTCACGTAGGATACGGTACTAGTACTCTTAAGTACTGCAGTCATCGGGATAAAATGACAAGGTCATGTTTATCCGATTATAGAGACTAGTTACCAGACATCCGACATGTGCTTCGTACGGGGCAGACACAATTCCAGCCCCAGGCCTAGCACGTGATCATTCGATACTGGACAGAAATACGTAATACTACGTATACTACGCCTGATATAGATCCTTTATTCCTGTAAGGATATTTCCGGAGAATTGGGTAGGCATGGCGCTTTGCTAGAGGCCAACCTTGTCTTGTAAATCGGTATAAACGTAGTACGAGGTACTTACGTGTTCGGATAGTCCGACGACCGAATTTACTGCCAACATATCCGGGGATCTCATGGGTCGCTTCCCAAAGATTCACCGATGACGTATGACTCGTACTCTAAATTAATCTGGGATTAATTAGTAGAGAGAGAAAATTAATCTGGGATTAATTGCGGAGATATTTTATCTGGGATAAAATATCAATTAAAGAGAGATAACGATTAATTTTGAATTAATCGATGAATTAATATATTTGATATATTAAACGAAATTAGATTTCGACGCGGAATTAAAATTAGATTTTAATTCGGGCGAACGAATTAATTTAGAATTAATTCGTTAGCGACGTGAATAGTGATTTCGCTAGGCGTAATCATTTAATTATGACGCAACAGAAAATTCGTTAATTTAGAATTAGCGAACCCGAGCTCGAGATTATTTGCGAGCGTATTCACATTTTGAATTCGAGTGCGGCATGCAAATCAAATCAAATGTCAAATCGCTAGTCGCATCTAGCGTCACATCATTCGTCAATCAAGTGATGAATGTCTTTCACTTTGAGTGATTGACGCCAGTCACTATTCATTGATTGATGGAAGTTGATGTGTGTGGGTGGCATTTATGGCTTTGGTTTTTGGAGGGAAAAATTTGGTATTTGTTTTTGGAAAATATATTACCATTTTTTTTGGCTTAACAAAAACTACTTACACAAATCTCTCTCTCTCCATTCTTTTTCTTCTTCACACGCCCAAGGGGCAAAAAGCTTACTGGTTTCCTCTCAGAACCGTGAGCAGTGGGAAGCACAAGAGTGGGATTTTGTGGCAAAATCACAAGTGCTAGCACACTTACGAGACATGCGAAGGTGATAGGGAAGTCCACCCATGAGCCGGGAATCATTCGACGAAGCTCGGAGCTTGACGAAAGAGCTCTAATGGCCGAAACCAGTGGGATGTGACAGTGTTACTGCCGTGACTATGAGGAGCATAATTTGAAGTTTTTGTTACCTCCGCGTCGCTCAACCGCTCGATGTAAGTATTCCGCGACTTCTCGATTGTTATTCACACATATTTTCATGCTTATTATTGATCTTGGGACCTTAATAGAAACCAACAATACGAAACAGGTACTCTTAAGTACTGCAGTCATCGGGATAATATGACTAGGTCATGATTATCTGATTATAGAGACTAGTTGCCAGTGATCCGATATATGCTTCGTACGGGGCAGACACAATTCCAGCCCCAGACCTAGCATGTGACATCCGATACTGGATCGTTATACGCAATACTTAGTATACTATGCCTGATAAAAATTATATATTCCTTTAAAGAATATTTCGGGAGAATTGGGTAGGCACGGTGCTTTGTTAGAAGCCAACCATGTCTTGTAAATCGGTAAGAACATGGTACTAGTTACGCACGTATTCGGATAGTCCGATGACCATATTTACTGCCAACATATCCAGAGATCTCTTGGGTCGCTTCCCGAAGATTCACCGATGAGATTTGACTCGAACAAAATTAATCTGGGATTAATTATGAGAGAGAAAATTAATCTGGGATTAATTACGACAAGAATTAATCTGTGATTAATTAACAGAGAATGAATTAATCTGGGATTAATTACGTCGAGAATTTATCTGGGATAAAATTCGTCGAGAAGAGATAACGCAGTTAATTTGGAATTAGTCAGTAAAATAAATTTAATATTGAAATTGGATTTTTTCTATTTAATTTATTTATTTGGGCTAAAATAATATATCAGATATATTAATTGAAATTAGATTTCAACGCGGAATTAAAATTGGATTTTAATTTAAGCGAACGAATTAATTTAGAATTAATTCATAAGCGACTTTAATAATAATTTTGCAAGGCATAATTATTTAATTAAATTGGATATAATTCAGTCGCAACGGCAAATTCGTTTAATTCAGAATTAAATGAACCCGGGCCCGAGCGAAATTGCGTATTGGATTGTCCGACTTAAATTTGGAATTTAAAGTGGGGCCCACCAACTTACATCAATATGTTTGACATTTGATGGAATTTGGTAATTGGTTGAGTGAAAGCTTGGGATTGCTTTCTCTACACTCAAACCAATTCAACACACCAACTATATATTTAAAAAGCAAGTCAACTTTGGAAGTATGACTTACTATTCACTCTCTCCCATTTCTCTCCAAAAACCGTGAATGCTCTCCCTCTCCCATGGAATTTTGTTGCAAATTTTCTTCTTGCTAGCACATTAAAGAGACTAATGAAGGTGATCGGGAAACCGATCCATGAGTTTTGAATTAAATTTGAAGGCTTGGAGCTTCTACACATCCATGAAAGTTTTGAATTTTCTCTACCAAGCATTGTGAGTATTTCCGCAACTCCTCTTCTTTATTCACACACAAATCACTCTTAGAGATCCTTGGCATGTTCTAGGAATACTAACAATGGTATCAGAGCCATCCTAACTTTGATTTGAATTCTAGGGTTTATATACTTTAATTTGGGATTTTTGTGTTTGGAGCTTGATTTTCCTAAATTGATTGTTTGGTTGAGTTTGGATGATGTTGAATTGGATTTGTACATCTTAGGAATTGAGATAAATTGATTAGATAAAAATCCCAAATTTCCCACCTTAGCCGAAAATATACCCTAGGATGCTCATGGTGATTTTTTGAAAATTAGACAATTGGATGTGTTGTTGGCATGAAATGTATTTTAGATGTTGATTTAATTGGATTGAAATCAAATTGTATGATAATTTCTTGTCAAAATCGTGAGCTCTAAACATGTTATAATGATTTGTTTTGCTTCAATTTGTGTTGGACATGAATTGGAATTAAAGAGCATGATTAATTGGATTAATTAAGTGTTTTGGGAACATTAGATTAGTTAATTAATTATGTTAATTACACTTGAATTGGATTAATATGTAATTTGGAATAATGTATTAATTTAATTGTTGTAATTGGGCTTAATGGGCTTGGTTGTGCCAAGTTTGGTTTATGACAATTGGGTTGGATCCAATTGGGCCTAAAACCATTTCCAAAAAGTCAAAATATGAAAATTGGGCCTTTAAATAATTTAATTGGGCCTAATGGGCCTAAATTGATTTTTGGTATAGGGTGATTCCTAATTGGGCCTTGGCATCTTGGGTTTGATCCATAATGGCCAAATCTTATGCCTAAAGAATTAATTAAAAGCCCATTGGACTTTAATTAAATAGTATTGGATACTAATTGGGCCTTTAAGACCCATTTTTTAGAATCTAAGTCTAAAAGGCACTATTAAATAAGTGTAATTATTTAATTTGGAATTAAATATGAATTAGTATTGGATACAATTTAAATTGGATTTAAAATTATAGTTCGATAAAATTCAAGAATACGTACTTTGAGTATTTATTCTTAAACGAGTTGGACTCGCGCAAATCAAATCGTTGTTTGAACATTGGATGGTCATTAATTCAAAGATTAATTAATTGGATTAGATTGATTGAATAACATGCTTTGTGTGAATACTTGGATGTATTGTATGAATAATGTATATCAGATGGATATTTTAAGGGTGAGGGCAATTTTGGAAATTGTTGTAATAAATTTAGAATTTATTAAATTGGACCAGCGTGTCCAGCCTATTGTCTCTATTCTCTTTGTTTTTCTCTTCTCACCAATTCCCCTCAATGTAAATGAGGTTTCTTTAGAAGTATTATGTAATTGGGTAGAAGTAAGAATATTGCTAGCGGGAGAGATGAAAGGGAGAGATTTGTTCTAGGAATAATTTGTTATATATCCATCCGTATATCATTATTAATTTTATTTGCGCCTTATTATGCTTTTAGAATGCATGCTTAAGGGTGTATGATGAGACCTAATCAAAGATAATAAATTGGTTGCTAATTTACGCGAAAAACCCTCATAAAATATTAAGCGTTTTTCCTTCCATTGAGTGGTTCTCTCTCAAGATCCAAGATTGGTATTGGTTTGTTGGCCAAAGTCAAGACCTTTGTCCATCGCGGATGTGTTTGAACCGCGTAAGCTTTGTTCCATATCGTATGTCTTGGGCGGTTGTGACTTGTTGGCCAAAGTCAAGGTCACTTCTAGTTCATCGACTTCGATTACGAAGCTTTCCCACTGTCAATGGGTCGCGCTTAACTAGAATCATTAAGCTTGTTGAGCCAAAGCCAAAGCCAAAGCTTAGTTGATATAGAGGAAAAAGGTTAGGAAATTTATTGGATATATTTACATATATTGGATATATGTTTCTGACTTGAAGGTCCACCTACTGGATCTAGGAATTGGATGAGATCTAATTGATCTTATAGATCTACCTAGTTCAGTTTCATACAGCTTGTTGGCCAAAGTCAAGGTTGTGTGCTATTTAACGGGATTCTAGCCCACTCCCGAGTACTCTACAGAGGGTTAGAGGCTCGCCGAAAAATAGTGGGAGGCAAGTATTAAATTTGCAATTTCGTTTAAATACTTGCCAACACGCGCTCTTTTATTTTTATTTATCGTTGTTATAAAAATATATTAGTTGGACTAATATTTAACATTGCTTTCGTTGAACAGTTAGACTGTACAACACACTACTTCATTTGTAGTTGGTTATATAGTTGGACTATAGTAATCATTACATTTGAATGTAATCGATCATTTATAGTTGATTATATAGTTGGACTATAGTAATCATTACATTTGATTGTACCCGAAATCATTGATTGAATAGTTGGACTATATCAATCAATATAACTGGAAAGATTAGCGTCAAAGGACATAATCCTAGGTGAAAATATCTTTAACGACATAATTTTCCAGATTGGAAATGAATATCATAATAGTCTTGAGAGTCGAGAAGTTACTCTATTTGATAGAGCGACCTCTCGGGCCTGAGCCCGGAGTTGAGCAAATAGTAGAACATGAGCTTTAAAAGACTCATCGTGATGATAACTTTAGTGCTCAATCCATCATGTTTGCCGCAATGACTCCTTAATTTCATCGTCAGAACTAAAGATTAGATCCTTATACCATGATGTTGGAATTGAATGATCTTCACAGATCTAACCTTAGATCTTAGATGTATGAATTGCAAAAGAAGCACTTTCGCTCACATATATCAGAAGGTACATATGTCGAGCACTATGTGTTGCATATGATTGCTGACATCGAACAGCTAGGTTAGCTGGGCATTACCTATGAGGTCGAGACTTCCATAGATTTGATGGCTGGGGCGGGTTCATCTTGAACCAAGAGAAAACTCTTGGAGAGTTAATGGCTATGCTCAAGGAAGCAAAGCCAAAGCTTCCAAAAGGGCAAGAAGCGCAAGGCACATCTTGATTCGACATCCCAGAAGGCCAAGGCTTGGCCGAATGCTTCTAAGGGTGTGAAGAAAAGGGCAAAGGCAATATCGTCACAGTCTTCTGGGAAGACTAAGGATATATCCCAATATGTCTGTCTAAACTGTGGCAAACAGGGTCACTGGAAGCGTGACTGTCGTATGGACAAGGCATACATGAAGGAAGTGAAGGCGAGCAAGGCTCCGACTTCAGGTATGTTTGTCATAAAAATATCCACTACTGGTTTTAAAATTGTATTTTTAACACTGGATGTAATACATACATATGTATTGATGTGCGGGATCTGCTGATTAGTAAGATATTGGCTTCAGTTGAGATCGACCTATGAGTCGGAAACAGGACGAGAGTCGATGTTTTGGCTTTTGGGACCTAAGTTTTAGAACTGCCATTTGGGCATGTACTTAAATTAGGAAACTGTTATAATGTACCTAGTTTGACTAGAAACATTATCTCTATATCTAGTTTAACCCGTTGCGGGTATACCTTTATGTTCCAGAACACTGGGTGTTTTGTTTATAAAGATGATATTGAGATATACACATTAGATGTGAATAACAGTACTTATATTTTAAATATAAACAAATCTCAAACATATAACATGACAAACAAAAGGCTCAAACTGAGTAAATCATATGAGACTTAATTGTGGCATTGTTGTCTGGGACACATTAAACAAGACTCGTATATCCACACTTTCGAAGAGTGGATACTTGGACAGATTTGATCCTAATTCAAATGACGTCTGTGAATCTAGTTTATTTGGCAAAGTGCTTAAAACGCCTTTTAACGGTAAAAATGTACGTGCCACCGAGCTGTTAGCCCTCGTTCATGGTGACGTATGTGGGCCCATGTCTAGCTAGGCTAGAGGTGGTTATGAGTACTTCGTAACCTTTACAGATGTTGCATCACGTTATGGTTATGTGTATCTTATGAAACATAAATCAGAAAATTTTGATAAATTCAAAGAGTTTCGAAACGAAGTAGAAAAACAGACGAGCAAAATTATTAAGATATTACGGTTTGACCGTAATGGAAAATACTTGAGCAATAAGTTTCTCGATTACTTGAAAGAGTATAGTATTCTTTCATAGTGGACTTCTCCAAGAACACCAAAATGAGTGTTGTGTCCGAACGGAGAAACCGGACTTTGTTGGACATGGTTAGGTTAATGATGAGTCGCTCTGAGCTACCAATTTCCTTCACGGGATACGCATTGAACAATGTAATACTTATTTTGAATAAGGTTCCGTCAAAGTCTGTTGGACAGACTCCATATGAAATATGGACAGGAAAGAAATCAAATTTCCATTCCTGAAGATTTGGGAATGCTGGGCATATGTTTGGATGATACCAAACTACAACCCAAATTGGATAAGTGCCCATTATGTAATTGGTTATCCTAAGGAAACCAATTCCACAACTCACAAGAGAACAAAGATATTTGTTGCTCTCCATGTGGTTTTCCTAAGAGGAATACCTAAATGCATTGGTAAGTGGGAAAAAAGTAAAACTCGATGAAAATCAGAGTAATACAGTTCCTGGCACCTATCCTTAACGGAACACGAACAGTTCATCATGGATGAGACTGTTCCACAATCTTCTAATACACAATAACATCGTAGGTTGGAGACAGTCAGAAAACAACCTTAGAGGTGTGGGTTTCTGATCTCACCTTATAAAGATATTAATCTTATTAAGGATAATGAGCCGACTACGTATGAGGTAGCGATACAAGGTATCGACTCCGCTATATGGCAAAGTGCCATGAAGTCCAAAATGGATTCCATGTATACCAACCATGTTTGGATACTGTAGGCATTGTATTTTTGCATGTGAAACCCGATGATAAGTCTCATTTGGAGGCACTACCTTTTGAGTCACGGAAGCCGCGGGAAACGGATATCGGAAGGGGAAATTCAGAATAAACAAGCTCACTGTCTTCGTTAGTGCTGTGTTCGTTACTTCGTTCGAACGTCAAACAGATTGCGGGCGTTCGTGTCGCGTTCGAGGAAGCATTGAACAGTGTCGGTAATTCTGGTTTTGCTGCTAGCCTCACACCCCAGCCCATTTAGCTCCCAAAGCCCATAAAACACATCCCAAATTAAATAAATAAATATTAATTTAAACATTAAACATTAAATAAAATATTTAAACCATTTACCAATTAAATAAAATATTTTACCAAACTTAAACTAAAATTAAAAAGAAGATATGCCTAATTTAAATCAATCTTAACCAATAAAACCAATCAAATATTTGACTTCCTAATCTAATAAGACATCTACCAATTTAAAAATAGTTGACTTCCTAATTTAGAATATTTTGTCCCCCATCAATCTTGTGTATACCATCCTTAGGACTCATAATTTGGATACTAGATCTCTTCCTTGTGAGACAAGGGCAAACCCTAGCTCTCTTCTATATAAACATGCATTAGCCTAGCCACACCATCTCTCCATTCTCTCTAATACACGCCCAAACACTTCACATATACACAAAAAGAACAAAAGAGAGCCCTAACCATCTCCTCCATAGCCGAGACAACAAGAGCCTCAATCCTCCACCATAACCGAATCCACTACAAGCAACAATCCTCCATAGCCGAATCCAAAGCACCAATAACCACCATAGCCGAATCCAAAACAAACCAAACTCACCCTTAGCCGAATCCAGAACACCAAAATCCTTCAAAGTCGAGACCACTACAAGCAATAACCCTCCTTAGCCAAATCAAAACACTCCCCTCCTTCACCGAGAACACATCCCCCATACAACCCTTACAACCACTAAAACACCCCTTAACAACACTCAAAAACAGCCTCTGAATCACCTTAAAACAGCAGCCCAAATCCTCTTAAAACAGTCCCTAAAAACCTTAAAAACAGTAACATAAAACTGCATAGATAATCTTAAAAATAATCACACACAACTGCACTAAGAACCCACACAAACTTAGAAACAGTTCATGAAAAAGTTAAACAAAGGTGGCCTGAGTAGTGAGTAGCAAGACAGAGGCCGAACAGGAGCAGAACGGAGTTCGAACCGCAAGCAAAATAGCAAAGCAGTGAGCTAGGACGCTGAACCAGTGAACCGGAGAAGTTGAGGAGTTGTACCCTTCCGACATCCGTGAAACGCAAGCCTGAAAGTTGGCTAAAAGGTTAGACCTGAGGTTACTTTTCACACTCATCTTATTTGACCTTTTTATTTATTTGGATTGTATTTTACTTGTTTGTTAAATCTTGCTTGTGTATGATGTGTGTTGTGGGTATTGAATGAATGAGAGACGTGTCAACTCTCGCGGTATAATCGAATGGAAACCCGGACATAAATTTCATAGCCGATTCCAAATGGACGGTAATATGATCTGTACTTGGGACACAACTCCACGTACCGCTTTAGTAACGGCACTCTCTTTTGTTTGTGTTGTCTTTGTTTATTTATTTTTCGTCACTTGAATTCTGTATGTTGTTTATTTATGCATGATTCAATCGAGCGCATGGGCTTAGTAAGTGGAATGAAAGATCCCCTATGGGAGGGGCTAAAGCCCTTTACCACGATGCTTTGCCGCGCTGGTTGATGTGTGTTCGGTTGGATGCAAGATACGTTCAATCGGGCATACTTAATTTGATATTAGTGTCTTTATCTTTTTATATGCATGGTTCAATCAAGCGCATAGGCTTAGTAAGTGGAATGAAAGATCCCTTATGGGGAGGGGTTAAGACCCTTTACCACGATGCTTTGCCGCGCCGGTTGATGTGTGTTCGGATTGGATGTAAGATGTGTTCAATCGGGCATACTTGGTTTTTGATATGATTGGCTCTATTTTGTATGTGTGATGTGACGCGCATGGGCTTAGTATGTTGGTCTAAAGGTCCTCTCTTTGAGAGACCAAGAGCCCCAAAAAGGCCACATTTACGGCAGTACTTCGCCGCGCCCCTTTATTTTATTGTTTATGTATTGCGTCCCATTTCATGCGTCAGGTCTGTTCCCGTTCGAACGCGTTTACGAACGTAACTCGAACGCGCATGCATTTTGCCTAACTATGCATCAGGTCTCATTTCCGTTCGAACGCGTTCACGAACGCCATGCGAACGTGAGCATTATATTTCATTTCCGTTCGAACGCGTTAACAAACGCCATACGAACGTGAGCATTCTGTTCATTTCCGTTCGTTAACAAACGCTAACAAACGCATACGAACGTAAGCATTCTGTTTCCATTTCGTTCGAACGCGTTATCACGCCATACGAACGCGAACCTTCTGTTTACCGTTCGAACGCATTTACGAACGCTACACGAACGCAAACACACTGAACTGAGACATATTCATCACATGCCATGTATAATTGTTTCTTAGGTGATTGTTTTATGGAACCACACATAGTCATTCTTATCTTTGTGCACATAATAATGAAAAGCATGTTTATTCCATTAGTTGCGTCATTTGCCTTAGTCTTGATTTAACGTATTACGATTCATATACCTATGCCATGATGACTTTGGAGTATTATTTCTCTTGTGATATATCAGATGGAAACCAGACATAAATTCCGTAGCCGATTCCGAATGGACGGTAATGCGGTCTGTACTTGGGATACAATTCCACGTATCACTTGGAAAAGTGCTCACATGTATGCTTGTGCTGTTATTATGTATGCTTGTGTTTTTCATGAATATGATATGCTGAATGAAGTTTTATGTTCATTGTTACTTGAGGTATTTTCAGGCATGTGTTCTTAGATATGAAGATATGTGAAATGTATGTATAAGTTTATTTCTATACCCGTGAATATAGAAGCATGATATTCTTAGGAATAAGTGTTACTTAAGCCTGATTAAATTATTAATAAATCCTGTCATTACAAGTGGCATAAGTAAGAGACCATCTGAACCCAATGGTTTGAGGTCTTCCCTTGCGAGGGGTAAGTGCGGCCTTAAATCTCATTTTCCCGGTTCACACCGGGTGGCGACTCCATCATTCATTCTCCGGTTTAGTCCCCCGTGGCTACTCCGTACTCCTGACCGGGCCGCGAGCCCGGGACAGCATGCGTCGCCCCAGATTTCTGTGTTCCTACAGTCTGGCGACTCCACTGGGGATAGAGAATCGGCCCCGAAATATTGACTTGTGATGTTTGGATTTATGTTTTAATTGACCGTGTCTAGTCGTCTAGATGGATAAAGTGAGGGTTTAATCAAAGGCATTTTGAGGCTAGGTAAGATAATTTTGGTGTCTTCCTTCATTCACTACCTTCTAGAAGAAAAGCTGTGAAGGCACCTAGATAGCCATCTACTCGTAGTCTATTGTGATGGACTAATTTGGAGGACTCGTTGTTTATTCCTGACAACAAGCGATAAGAGCCTAAGAGGCTTGGGTATTTAAGTGAGCCTCGCTCCACCTTCCCTCTGGGGAATCTACAACGGGAAAATCCATTTGACAGTCCGTTACACACCATAGCTCATTGACATGTACCTTAGTGTATAAAAGGGGTGCGCTCACTTGGTCGCTCGAACCCTTGAGTGGGGAGACCTAGTTGTGGGCCATCCTTCGCCGGTGAGGAGCCTTTGTCTATACCCTTGCTAACCCACCCATAGACCGGTTGGCTAAAGTAACAATTATTCCTTGAATATGTGCTTGTGGACCATCCTCATTTGGATGCAGTTGGACTATTGTCAGAAATGCGGGCTTGGTGGGCCATTTAAACTGGGGTAGGTAGTTCGTACCTTATGACTATTAGGCCCAAAGCTTCTGAAACGTCGATGGGCCACTTTGTAAAAATTATTATGTCATGTTTGCATCATCTTTCTTTTATGCTTGTGTTTGGGAACGTCGTCTTTTGGATCCATTTGGACCATTTGTCATGGGATATAGGCTTGTTGGGCCATTTAAACTGGGACAAGAACGTATCTCATAGCTATTGGGCCAAAGGCTTCCAAGTGATTGATGGGCCACTTTGTGATTGTGTTCGGAACGTTACCATTTGGATTTAGTCGGGCACTTTGTCAGAAGATGTGAACTCATTGGGCCATTTAAACTGGGATGGGTTCACTCCTATGACAATTAGCCCGAAAGATTCTAAAATGATAACGGGCCGATTTGTTTGAGAGTTTTAATTTATTTAGTATGTTATATATGTTACATGCATCTCATGCACCTCATACATACATATATCATTTAACACTATCTATGTCTCAAAAAGACATCATAGATACCGTTTGGGGGTTAGAGAAGAGACAAGACTCACTAAAAGAACAAGTATGGAGGAATCCGATAATGAGGTGTCCCGTATAGATTAGTTAAAGAACGATCTCGCCAAGATCACTGAACAGTTGCAGACTTTGACTAACTGCTATGTGGCTGGTATAGCTGGGTCTCGTACCGGGGTTAATTCTGGGGATGTGAGGCAAGAGGAATCTCCGAACAGATTGGGGGATGATACCCCCGCTTTTGATGATGATATGGCAGAGTACAAGTACATAGAGAGCAGGCAGAGTATCAGGGTCTCAGCAAAGTTACAGAAACTCCGGGATCAGGTTGAGTCGGTACCCGCAAGATGAAGGGTAAGAATGAGGCTGGATTATGACACATTCTTTTGAGGAACAGTTGCCGGCACAGTTCAAGATGCCTGATATGGCTTTAGTTTAACGGGAATGGGGTATCCAAGGGTGCCTCCTCTCAGTTTGTATCAGTCATGAGTTCAGTTGGCTTATCTCAGCCCCAAGTGCAGAAAATGTTCGGGATGTCGCTTGAAGGAGCTCTCCCGTGTGTGGTACACAGTTTAGAGAAGAAAGTGAAGGAAGATTGGAAGAAGTTTAGCTGATGCTTTCCTGAAGCAGTATGTCACTGACCTAGAGATCGATCTGTCACTCCGCGATCGATCTGGAGAAAGTTAAACAGAAATCGGAGGAGAGTTTTAAGGAGTATGTGGACCGATAGAGGGGTCAGTTGTTGAAAATGCAGACTAGCGGCCCTCAGAGAAGGGACCATATTAAAATGATCATCAAGGGCACCAAGCCCTCAATCTATGGGAGCTGAGGAGGATGACCTCCATGATTACTGATTTTCGGCAGTTGAGGGAAACTGTCATGGACATTGAGGAAGAAAGGCCGAGAAATAGAAAATTCTATGGTCTGAACAGGAGCCCATTGGGGGAACATCGGGAGCAAAGCCCCGTTTTCTGCTGAGATTGCCGCTATCCGAAGCGATACCGGCAGTTTTCTAACTTGGGAAGGCCCCTGTCAAAAGTGCTAGAGAAACTGAAGAGGGCAAGAGCTAGCTTAAAGCCTTTAAGAGGCCATTTCTAGCCTTTAAAACCAACCCCAACCACCCACCACATACCATTTCAATCTCAACCTTTACTGTTATTTCATCCAGCACAGGAGAAGGGCCATGACACTGACAACTGTGCCCGACTGCGCCCACACCTCAAGACCTCAAGAACTCCAAAAAGCTACAGACACCCTACATTGAACCCGCACAACCGAACAACCAGACACAAAACAGAAACCCCTTACCCAATTACCGAGCTGTACCCCACCAATCTACATGATTAGTTCTGGCCTTCCAGAAGACTATGTCCTGAAAGCCTTCCACCTGAAGCCTTTTGCCTTGGAATTTGGGACAGCAGCAGTGAGGGTGAACTTGAGTTGGGGAAGAATTTCTGGCTTGACTTCTCTAGCAGTGATGAAGAAGAAGTAAAGGGAATGACACGCAGTGGCATTTTTATAATGATGTGGCGGATGCAAGGGCAAGAAACCTTGACGATGGGAGAGAAATGCTGAGAATTCAGAGAATATTGAAGGAGATGTAGTGCTGAGACAATTGAGGAGGACAATGGCTCAAGTCAGCATATGGGAGTTATTGTGTGCATCTAAAGAGCACAGACGGGCCATGGTTGAGGCCTTGAGTAAAATTGTTGTGCCGGAGGATGCCAACCCTACAATGTTTGTTGGGGCTGTTCAGAAAGAGGCATTACAGATTTCATTTTCCGAGGATGAACTTCCAGCATAGGGGAGGAATCACAACAGGCCATTGTTCATCAGGGCTGAAGTAAGAGGCAAAAGGACTTCATGTGTAATGGTAGATGACAGTTCATCTATCAATGTATGCCCTTTGAAAATTCTGGCAAGATTAGGTATGAAAGCAACAGACTTGGACCCCTCCAGTATGACCATTAAGGCTTATGATGATAGTAAAATGGGAGTTGAGGGTACCTTTGTGGCTATGGTCAAGGTAGGACCGATTGAAGATGAGGTTGAGTTCACAGTGCTGGACATCCCAGCCACTTTTGCCTTATTGTTGGGAAGGCTTTGGTTTCACAAACTTGGGGGCGTGCCTTCCACTTTGCATCAGATGATCAAGTTCCCGTATGAGGGAGAAGTTCTTACTATCCGGGCTGAGGTAGATAATGCCGTGGCTGCCTTGGAGATACAACCTTTCACAAGGTTTCAGGTGTCAGCTACTTTTGAGGAATGGGTGGATCCTAGGGTGGCTAGGATCGAGAAAAATGAAGTTTGAACCGGGTGAAGGTTCAAAGTTGCCAGATTTCAGAGGACAGACCACTCGGAAAGGTTTTGGGGTATAAGTCTGATGAAGAAAAACCAAAGGTCAAGAAAAAGGGCCTGAAACTGATGGAATGTTTTGTGAAAGCTTCAGGATATCAAAGGGAGCCTGAACCTGTGGAAGTTAATGGGATTGTGGTACATGGATTTGAGATCTTCCAGGATTTGTTGGGTGAGAAACCGCTGGTTAAAGAAGCTGTGGAAGCAGAGAATTGGGAAAGAATTGATGAAGTTGAAAGCCTGACTCTGGGAGAGGACGAAAAGCCTAAGGAAGATCTGATTGCAGAGGAAGAAGTGTCTATAGATGATGAAGACATTTACCTTCCTGATTTGTTTGAATGTACTTCAGCATATCCAATAATAAAGACATTTCTTTTGCTTACTTGTTTGAGTCATTTCCATTTGCTCTGCACGAATCAAGCATATTTGATATCAGTTCGGCCAAAACTACTGCATTTAACTTGGGTACACTTGAGAACCCCAAGGAAATTCTGATTGCAAGTGAAGTAACCTCCGAAGAGAGGGAGAAACTAGAAGAAGTGTTGGTCAGATATGCCAAAGTGTTTGCTTGGTCCTATGAGGACACCCGGGGTAGACAGAAACATTACCCAACACACGATACCAACTTATCCGAATATGAGGCCATTAAAACAGAAAACTCCGACGGATGCGACCAGAATGGGCTGAGAAAGTCAGAGAGGAAGTTAAGAAACAGATATATGTGGGGTTCCTAGAAGTAGTAAAAATATCCGAGTGGTTGGCTAATATAGTGCCGGGTGCCGAAGAAAGATGGGAAGGTCAAATGTGTGTAGACTACAGAGATCTCAACAAAGCTTGCCCGAAAGATGATTTTCCTTTGCCGCATATAGATGTTCTGGTTGATAGTGCGGCTTTATCTGCTATGTATTCATTTGCAGATGGATTTTCAGGTTACAATCAGGTTCTCATGGCCGAAGAAGACAAACACAAGACTGCATTTGTTACCGAGTGGGGTACTTATTGTTACAAGGTTATGCCGTTTGGGCTTAAGAATGCGGGGGCTACCTATCAGCGGATGGCCACCACACTTTTCCATGACTTAATGCACAAAGAGATTGAGGTGTATGTGGATGACATGATGGTGAAATCAGAGACAAGAGTTGGGCATATTGAAGCACTGGAAAGGTTCCTTCAGAGAGTTGACAGATATAACCTGCGGCTAAATCCCAAGAAAGGTGTTTTTAGGGTGACATCAGGGAAATTGCTTGGTCATACAGTGGGAATGGGCGGATTAGAGGTAGACTCCGAGAAGATCAGGCAATCACAGAAATGCCTGCACCGAAGACAGAGAAAGAAGTCAGAGCATTCTTGGGAAAAATTCAGTACATCAGTCGATTCATCGCCAAGTTAACTTCAGTATGTGAACCTATCTTCAAACTGTTGAGAAAAGATCAGCCAGTGAGATGGAATGAACAGTGTCAGACAGCCTTCGACAAAATCAGAGAGTACTTGGTAAAGCCTTCTGTATTGAAACCTCCGAGACCGGGCATACTTTTGATATTGTATTTGGCTATAGAATCAGAAGCACTGGGGGCTATGATGGTACAGACATATGAGACAGGGGTTGAACATGCAGTCTATTATCTGAGTAAGAAGATGCTCCCGTATGAGGCTCGGTATCAAGAAGTTGAGAAGATTTTCTTGCAGTGGTATGGGCTTCCAGAAAATTGCGGCATTACTTCCAGTCATACAAGATCCAGGTAGTGGCAAAGGAGAATCCTCTGAGGTATCTTCATTCGGTGCCTTCACTAGTGGGAAAGTTGGGCAGATGGTTGGTATTGCTGACAGAGTTTGACATTGAATATCTCACCTCCAAAGTGATCAAAGGGCGAGCAGTAGCAGAGTTTCTGGCAATGCAACCTGTTGAGGGGGATCAATATAAGTTTGAATTTCCAGATGAAGAGATCCAAGCAATAACAGTTCAGAGATGGAAGATGTATTTCGATGGAGCAGTGAATTACAAGGGAGCTGGAATTGGAATCGTGATAGTGACCCCCGAAGGGGAGACTTTACCTTTAGCCAAGAGGTTGACATTCAGAGTGACTAATAACATGGCCGAGTATGAAGCATGTGCTTTTGGTTTGACAGCATTGATAGCCTTGAAGGCCGTGAGTGTGGAAGTCTACGGAGATTCTATCTTGGTAGTCCAGCAGATGCGAGGAGAATGGGAATTGAAAGAAGAACGGTTGAAACCTTACCTTTTTCACCTCAGAAAGTTGGCACAGGTTATCCCCGAGTGTAAGTTTCAGCACTTACCGAGAGAAGAGAATCAGATGGCAGATGCATTGGCTACACTTGCAGTAACTTGGGAAAATCCAGAAAAGTTGGTGATGAGACCGCTGATACTGACAACAGCGAGCAGACCTGTTTATGAGATAGAAAGAATTTTGGGAGTTGAGGTCGACGATGGTAAACCTTGGTATTATGACATCCAGAGGTATCTGGAATATGGTGAACTCCCGGAAGGGGCAGGCAGAAAAGAAAAGACAGAATAGCCTTCAGAAGTTGGCTTCCCAGTATGTGATCTTAAAAGGGGAACTGTACAAAAGGCAAGCAAACAGCATTCACTTGAGATGTTTGAGAAAAGAAGAAGCTCAGAAAGTGATGGAAGAGGTACATGCCAGGGTATGTGGTCCGCACATGAATGGGTTGAACTTGTCCCGCAAGATAGTGAGACATGGGTTTTATTGGTCGACTATGGAGACAGACTGCGCAAGGATGGTAAAGCACTGTCACGACTGTCAGATACATGGCAATCTGAGTCATCTGCCACATACAGAGTGCACGGGCTGTCAGAGCCATGGTCGTTCTCAGCATGGGGGATTGGCATGATCGGGGAAATTCGACCAAATGCATCTAATGGGCATCGCTTCATAGTAGTAGCAGTGGATTACTTCTCAAAATGGGTAGAAGCTGAGTCGTTCCGGAACGTTACAGCAAAACTGATGTCCAAGTTCATAGCACGGAACCTCATTTGTCGGTATGGTATGCCGCACCACGTGGTCACGAAAATGGGGTACAGTTTCAAGGAGAGACAAAGGCAATGCTGCAAAGGTACGGGATAGGCCATCATAAGTCATCACCTTACAGGCCACAAGCGAATGGGGCAGTTGAGGTAGCCAACAAGACTGTAAAGACAATTCTGGCTAAGATGACAGAGAACTGCAGGGATTGGGCTGAGAGACTACCGTATGCCTTGTGGGGGTACAGAACGTCAGTCAGAACAGCAACGGGTGCAACACCTTACTCTTTAGTGTACCGGATGGAGGCGGTACTGCCGTAGAAATGGAAATACAGTCTATGAGGGTATTAGCAGAGACAGAGTTACCTGAGTCAGAATGGGCCGCACAGAGATTTGATCAGTTAGTACTTTTGGACGAGAAAATGATAAGAGCCTTACATCACTGCAGTTGTATCAGAAGAGACTGGCCCGGGCCTTCAACAAGAATGTACGTCCCACAAAGATCAGAAAGGGTGATTGGTACTTAAGCAGTCGAGGCCGTCGACGACAGATCCGAGAGGGAAATTCAAGCCAAACTGGGAAGGACCTTACATCGTTCAGAAAGTCATTGGAAATGGAGCAGTGAAGTTGTCAGACCTCGAGGGAAATGAATTCACAGAACCAATCAATGTCGACAGGTTGAAGTTGTACTTTGCTTGAGAAGACTTGGTCGCCAGTGGAAGACCTAACCCACACGGAATAAAAAAAAAAAAAACTCCTGCATACATGCATACACGTAACCTATATTGCATATTTTTGTGTTTGTTCTGTTTTGTGTAAACAGGTGTTGAAGACGGAAAAGGGCGAGTAGTAAGCCAATCAGAGATAATAAAAGCACAGTATTTGATCTGGGCAGTAATTTGAAGATTGAGGCCACAATGAAGTTAAGTTCCGGGTATGGGTCTCGGAGGGTGAATTCCACATCACATCATATCAGCTTGGGGGCGAGACCCATATCGGCTGAGGAGCGAAGCTTCATATTGGATCAGCTTGGGGGCCAAGCCCATATCGGCTGAGGAGCGAAGCTCCACATCACATTGTACCAGCTTGAGGGCGAAGCCCATATCGGCTGAGGAGCGAGGCTCCACATCACATTACATCAGCTTGGGGGCGAAGCCCATATCGGCTGAGGAGCGAGGCTCCACATCACATTACATCAGCTTGGGGGCGAAGCCCATATCGGCTGAGGAGCGAAGCTCCACATCACATTATATCAGCTTGGGGGCGAAGCCCATATCGGCTGAGGAGCGAAGCTCCACATCACATCATTTTGCAGGCGAGGCCCACATCATCAGCAGTATCGAGATGCGTCTCAAGATCGAGGTCCACTGCAGTATCAGCTCAGCTCGAGACAACTAGCTAGCCAGGTAAGTAAAAAATGCATTGCATAGACTTTGATAGGACTGTCACTGTCACAACACTGCACAAGCCCCATCAAAGTGGGGGCGACTGTAGCATTGTATTTTTGCATGTGAAACCCGATGATGAGTCTCATTTGGAGCACTACCTTTTGAGTCACGGAAGCCGCGGGAAACAGATATCGGAAGGGGAAATTCAGAATAAACAAGCTCACTGTCTTCGTTAGTGCTGCGTTTGTTACTTCGTTCGAACGTCAAACAGATTGCGGGCGTTCGTGTCGCGTTCGAGGAAGCGTTCGAACGGTGTCGGTAATTCTGGTTTTGCTGCTAGCCTCACACCCCAGCCCATTTAGCTCCCCAAAGCCCATAAAACACATCCCAAATTAAATAAATAAAATTAATTTAAACATTAAAACATTAAATAAAATATTTAAACCATTTACCAATTAAATAAAACATTTACCAAACTTAAACTAAAATTAAAAAGAAGATATGCCTAATTAAAATCAATCTTAACCAATTAAAACCAATCAAATATTTGACTTCCTAATCTAATAAGACATCTACCAATTTAAAATAGTTGACTTCCTAATTTAGAATATTTTGTCCCCCCTCAATCTTGTGTATACCATCCTTAGGACTCATAATTTGGATACTAGATCTCTTCCTTGTGAGACAAGGGCAAACCCTAGCTCTCTTCTATATAAACATGCATTAGCCTAGCCACACCATCTCTCCATTCTCTCTAATACACGCCCAAAACACTTCACATATACACAAAAAGAGAACAATAGCCTTAACCATCTCCTCCATAGCCGAGACACAAGAGCCTCAATCCTCCACCATACCGAATCCACTACAAGCAACAATCCTCCATAGCCGAATCCAAAGCACCAATAACCACCATAGCCGAATCCAAAACAAACCAAACTCACCCTTAGCCGAATCCAGAACACCAAAATCCTTCAAAGTCGAGACCACTACAAGCAATAACCCTCCTTAGCCAAATCAAAACACTCCCCTCCTTCACCGAGAACACATCCCCCCATACAGCCCTTACAACCACTAAAACACCCCCTAACAAACACTCAAAAACAGCCCCTGAATCACCTTAAAACAGCAGCCCAAATCCTCTTAAAACAGTCCCTAAAAACCTTAAAAACAGTAACATAAAAACTGCATAGATAATCTTAAAAATAATCACACACAACTGCACTAAGAACCCACGCAACTTAGAACAGTTCATTGAAAACGTTAAAACAGGTGGCTTGAGCAGTGAGTAGCAAGACAGAGGCCGAACAGGAGCAGAACGGAGTTCGAACCGCAAGCAAAATAGCAAAGCAGTGAGCTAGGACGCTGAAAACCAGTGAACCGGAGAAGTTGAGGAGTTGTACCCTTCCGACATCCGTGAAACGCAAGCCTGAAAGTTGGCTAAAAGGTTAGACCTGAGGGTACTTTTCACACTCATCTTTATTGAACTTTTTTATTTATTTGGATTGTATTTTACTTGTTTGTTAATCTTGCTTGTGTATGATGTGTGTTGTGGGTATTGAATGAATGAGAGACGTGTCAACTCTCGCGGTATATCGGATGGAAACCCGGACATAATTTCATAGCCGATTCCGAATGGACGGTAATATGATCTGTACTCGGGACACAACTCCACGTACCGCTTTAGTAAACGGCACCCTCTTTTGTTTTGTGTTGCTTTTGTTATTTATTTTTCGTCACTTGAATTCTGTATGTTGTTTATTTATGCATGATTCAATCGAGCGCATGGGCTTAATAAGTGGAATGAAAGATCACCTATGGGGAGGGGCTAAAGCCTTTTACCACGATGCTTTGCCGCGCCGATTGATGTGTGTTCGGTTGAATGTAAGATACGTTCAATCGGGCATACTTAATTTGATATTAGTGTCTTTATCTTTTTATGCATGGTTCAATCAAGCGCATGGGCTTAGTAAGTGGAATGAAAGATCCCTTATGGGGAGGGGTTAAAACCCTTTACCACGATGCTTTGCCGCGCCGGTTGATGTGTGTTCGGATTGGATGTAAGATGTGTTCAATCGGGCATACTTGGTTTTGATATGATTGGCTCTATTTTTGTATGTGTGATGTGACGCGCATGGGCTTAGTATGTTGGTCTAAAGGTCCTCTCTTTGAGAGACCAAGAGCCCCAAAAAGGCCACCTTTACGGCAGTACTTCGCCGCGCCCCTTTATTTTATTGTTTATGTATTGCGTCCCATTTCATGCGTCAGGTCTGTTCCCGTTCGAACGCGTTTACGAACGCAACTCGAACGCGCATGCATTTTGCCTAACTATGCATCAGGTCTCATTTCCGTTCGAACGCGTTCACGAACGCCATGCGAACGTGAGCATTCTATTTCATTTCCGTTCGAACGCGTTAACAAACGCCATACGAAAGTAAGCATTCTGTTTCATTTCCGTTCGAACGCGTTATCAAACGCCATACGAACCTTCTGTTTACCGTTCGAACGCATTTACGAAGGCTACACGAACGCGAACACACTGAACTGAGACATATTCATCACATGCCATGTATAATTGTTTCTTAGGTGATTGTTTTATGGAACCACACATAGTCATTCTTATCTTTGTGCACATAATAATGAAAAGCATGTTTATTCCATTAGTTGCGTCATTTGCCTTAGTCTTGATTTAACGTATTATGATTCATATACCTATGCCATGATGACTTTGGAGTATTATTTCTTGTGATATCGGATGGAAACCCAGACATAAATTCCGTAGCCGATTCCGAATGGACGGTAATGCGGTCTGTACTTGGGATACAATTCCACGTATCACTTGGAAAAGTGCTCACATGTATGCTTGTGCTGTTATTATATATGCTTGTGTTTTTCATGAATATGATATGCTGAATGAAGTTTTATGTTCATTGTTACTTTGAGGTATTTTCAGGCATGTGTTCTTAGATATGAGATATATGTGAAATGTATGTATAAGTTTTATTTCATACCCGTGAATATAGAAGCATGATATTCTTAGGAATAAGTGTTACTTAAGCCTGATTAAATTATTACATAAATCCTGTCATTACAAGTGGCATAAGTAAGGGACCATTCCGAACCCAATGGTTTGAGGTCTTCCTTGCGAGGGGTGAGTGCGGCCTTAAATCTCATTTTCCCGGTTCACACCGGGTGGCGACTCCATCATTCTCCGGTTTAGTCCCCCGTGGCTACTCCGTACTCCCGACCGGGCCGCGAGCCCGGGACAGCATGCGTCGCCCCAGATTTTTGTGTTCCCACAGTTACTGGTTGATGTACCAGAAGGCATTGTGCCTATTGGTAAAAGATGGGTCTTCATGGTGGAGACAAACGTGGATGGCAACATACAAATGTACAAAGCTAGGCTTGTAGCAAAAGGGTATCGTCATCAACATGATGTCGATTACGACGACACCTTTTACCCGTTGCCATGATTAAATCCATTCGGATAATGCTTGCAAGTGCTGCATATTTTGTTTATGAAATATGGCAGCTGAACGTCAAAACCGTTTTCCTTACCAAAAACTTTTTGGAGGATGTTTACAACATCTTGAAGATTTTGTCGTGCCGAAATATGCAAACAAGGTTTGCAAGTTAATTCGATCCATTTATGGATTGAAACAAGCATTATGTTATTGGAACCAATGTTTTGATGAGATCATAATGGTATATGGTTTCATTCAAAACGAAGATGATTCTTGTGTATATAATAGGGTTAATGAGAGAGCACTGACAATCACTATCCAATACATTGATGATGTATTGCTTCTTAGCAATGACATTCCCATAATACAATCGGTGAAAGCTTGGCTTTCATTAAATTCTCCATGGAATACTTAGGAGAGGCAACCTTTATTATAGGAATAAAGATCTACTGGGATAGATCTGAAAGTTGTTGGCACTCTCCGAGAACTCGTACATTGAAAGACATGTACGCGACCTGGTGTCTCATATGCTTTGAGCATTTGGAGTCACAATCAGGCCGATCCAGGTTATAGTCACTGGATTGATGTTAAGAACATCCTTGAGTATCTTAGACAAACTAAGGACGCATTTTAAAAAATGGAGAATGAGAACTTGAAGTGACTAGGTTCACCGTTGCAAGTTTCCAAACCGATAATGACGACTGTAAGTCGTAATAAGGGTATATATTTTGTTTGAACAACGGAACAGTGAGCTGGAAATCTTCCAAGCAAGATACTGTTGTCGATTCAACAAAAGCGGAATATATTGCTGCAGCAGAGGCAGCAAAAGAAGCATTTTGGATCTATAAAATTCCTAATTGGATTATGATTAGTTCTGTTAGCAGCTGAGATGGGGTACAACACAGGCTAAAGAATTACGGTCTTATCAACATTCCAAGTATATACTTCGACGGTTTTATCTGATTCGTGAGATCATACATCGTGGCGATGTGATGATCAAATAAATCACATCAGATGATAACCTTGTAAACCCGCTGGTGAAAGTGATATCTCAATATAAACATGAGCGACCCGTACATAGTTCAAGTGTTAGTCACTTGAGTGATTGGCTATAGGCCAAGTAGGAGATTTTTGGACAATTATGACCCATAGCATCACTATTTTGTAAATGACATGGTGTTCTTGTACAAAATTAACTATGTGACAAAGGAAATTGCTCTTTTATCATTTGTAATTGGATTACTCGGATATATAAAAATGATAAAAGTCCATATGATTAGTACCAGATTAATAAGATATGAGACATCATTAATCCACGAAAGGTTTAATCATTAAATATCCATAGTCATAGTTTTATCGAGACTGGACATCGATAAAGCGGAATAGGCTAGTATTGCACTTGTGTGCATTATGGAAGCCTAACAACATAGTTCTCATATATTTAAGTATTGGATACTTATGCAAGTGTGATATGAGGTTCTATTTACCGATGGTACGGGAATAGCTTCGCTCTGGATAGACCCATTGGAATCCCATTGGTAGTATGACTATGTGTCTATGGGAATCCGAATCAGGGTATGTGTATTTGGTCTTAACCTGAGACTTGCATCGCTAATACTTGCGACAATCATTATATTTTGGTTTTGGTCGTCCAGGGTTTTAACAGGTTCTGTGTACGCCTATTCTGGGTAAACTGAGAATCGTAGTGTATTGGGTGTGATGTCAAGATGGAAGTATCACTTCAGTCATATGGAGATGATGATCACGCATGGATACGAAACTGGTGCTCTTAAGTACTGCAGTCATCGGGATAATATGACTAGGTCATGATTATCCGATTATAGAGACTAGTTGTCAGTGATCCGATATATGCTTCGTACGGGGCAGACACAATTCCAGCCCCAGGCCTAGCATGTGACATCTGATACTGGATCCTTATACGCAATACTTAGTATACTATGCCTGATAAAGATTATATATTCCTTTAAAGAATATTTCGGGAGAATTGGGTAGGCACGGTGCTTTGTTAGAAGCCAACCATGTCTTGTAAATCGGTAAGAACGTGGTACTAGGTACGCACGTATTCAGATAGTCTGATGACCATATTTACTGCCAACATATCCTGGGATCTCTTGGGTCGCTTCCCGAAGATTCACCGATGAGATTTGACTCGAACAAAATTAATCTGGAATTAATTATGAGAGAGAAAATTAATCTGGGATTAATTACGGCAAGAATTAATCTGGGATTAATTAACAGAGAAAGAATTAATCTGGGATTAATTACGTCGAGAATTTATCTGGGATTAAATTTTTCGAGAAGAGAGAACGCGATTAATTTGGAATTAATCGGTAAAATAAATTTAATAGTGAAATTGGATTTTTTCTATTTAATTTATTTATTTGGGCTAAAATAATATATCGGATATATTAATTGAAATTAGATTTCAACGCGGAATTAAAATTGGATTTTAATTCAAGCAAACGAATTAATTTAGAATTAATTCGTAAGCGATTTTAATAATAATTTTGCAAGGCATAATTATTTAATTAAATTGGATATAATTCAGTCGCAACGGCAAATTCGTTTAATTCAGAATTAAACGAACCCGGGCCCGAGCGAAGTTGCGTGTTGGATTGTCTGACTTAAATTTGAAATTTAAAGTGGGGCCCACCAACTTACTTCAATATGTTTGACATTTGATGGAATTTGGTTATTGGTTGAGTGAAAGCTTATGATTGTTTTTTCTACACTCAAACTAATTCAACACACCAACTATATATTTAAAAAGCAAATCAACTTTGGAAGTATGACTCACTATTCACTCTCTCACATTTCTCTCCAAAAACCGTGAATGCTCTCTCTCTCCCATGGAATTTTGTTGCAAAATTTCTTCTTGCTAGCACATTAAATAGACAAATGAAGGTGATAGGGAAACCGATCCACGAGTTTGGAATTCAATTTGAAGGCTTGGAGCTTCTACACATCCATGAAAGTTTTGATTTTTCTCTACCAAGCATTGTGAGTATTTCTGCAACTCCTATTCTTTATTCACACATAAATCACTCTTAGAGATCATTGGCATGTTCTAGGAACACGAACATTGGATGCATAATAACATAGCTTGAAGTTGAAATTAGACTAATGATTTGTGTATCAAGCTTGCTTGGTAAGTTTGATTTTCTCCAAAACTATGTTTTTCATTAGTGAGTTATCATTAGTGAAACATATAATGATGAATTATGTATTGGATGCATAATAACATAGCTTGAAGTTTAAATTAAACTAATGAATTGTGTATGGATGCTTTGGAAATATAAACACAATATTCTTGTAATTGGGTCAAATATGTTCATATTGGACATGAAACAATTAATTGAAGTTTGGAACTCTAGATTAAAGCTTAGAGCGATGGCTACCATTCTACAATCACTTGACCACCTTTGAGTTACCTAGAATTGTTCATGAGTCATTTCATTATGGGATTCTCATTTGGTTTGTGTTTTGATTCAAACTATTGCATATAAATATTTAGAATATGTGTATGTTTGTTGTATAACATGTGTTGATGTTGGTTTTGATGCTAAAATTGGATTTTAGGTGTATTAAAGTATTTGGAGAAAATTGTAAGTATTTAGAATTGATTTGAAGGCAAATTCGCTCACTGCCAATATTTTACACAAGGCGGCATAGCGCCTCTGATCTCTGGCACCGTGACACTCAAATTTCAGAGCTGGGAGCATCATGATGCTAACCTTTGGGTGTCGTGATACCAGGCTCTCGTAAATTGGGCGTCTTGACTCCTAAGCCTTCTCGTCGCGACACTACGAGAGTTGATGCTCATAAGCGCTGAAACTTCATCTTTGTTCCGGAGTTTCCGAACTCCGATTTGGTCCCCAATTTTTCCTACTGACTCGTAATGAAATGTAGTTTTCCATAAAATATTTTAAAAATAACCTATGCTAGATATCCATGGGTTAGACTCACTTTCATTGCGCGGGACATCGATCTGACCCTAGGGGTCCCACTTCCACCCCAACAAAATTGTATCATCGCAAGTCTTAACCACACAACATATATTGTATGTTTGACATGTATTTGAATCTATGCCTCTATATTTTAATTTAAGTATGCATAAGTCACATTAGATATGCATTGTATGTTTTAAATTAAATTTTTATTTTGACCAAATTACCCTATGTAATTTGTATAATTGGGTTTGAGAGAAAGTTATCTCTAAGCTTATACCATAATCCCAGAGGGTGGTAAAGGCTGTGACGCCTGTTGCTCATACCCTATGTTCTTACTTACTTGAGGTTGTAAGCCTCATTGAGTCAATAGGGCTTGATTATGCCATTGAGTTTGAACATCTATCTTAGGAGTTTGAATAGACATCTCTATTGAGATCTTCTCTCATTGGTGTAGATAGAGGTTCCAATAATTCTTCTATGCAAGACTGAAATTCTTTCCCATAATCATCTATTGTATCAAAAAGTTGTTCATTTTGTTCCATTAAGGAATCCATTCCTTGAGTAAGATTTTTAATATCACGAAGATATTCTTCTTGAAGAGCTACCATTTCTTCATGTAGTCCTCTTTGATTTTTATCCATGACTATTGCCATTTCTAAAATTTTATATAGTTTTAATACTAAATTAGCTTCCATGGTAATCTGGATACATGCTTAAATAATCAGCCAAAAAATTATCAACTCCTTTAATATGATTAATTTTAAAGTTATTAAAACTTAATACTACTTACCACCTTTGTAATCTTCTGAATTGTGGCTCTTGAGGAAATTTATTAAAAATTAAACCCTTAACTTGGGTGTTATCAGTTTCAACAATAGATTCATTGGGTAATGGAAATAAAGTATATTTACGAATTCCACGAACTATGGCAAGTAGTTCTTTCTCATTAGTTGAATTATTTCAGCTGTATTAAAGGTTCCACTTGAATATCGGCATATTTTACCAATATCAGTTTTTAATAAAGCTGCCCAATATAGATAAGATGCATCATTTTGAACAATAAAATTATCTGATTCTTGAGGATGTCTTAATTTTGGGAGATCTTTACATTCATCCTTTAGTTTTTTGACGGCTTCTATATATTCTATAATCCATTCTTTTGTATTGTTTTTCTTTAACAGTTTTTGCAGAATTGCTCGTTTTTTTAGCCGAATTAGGAATAAAACTTTCTTAATAGTTTAAACATACTAAAAACTTCTGAATCATCTTTCTATCTGATAGAATATCATGGATTTTTTTTTTCTTTTTTCTGATATATGGGGTTGTAACTTAATCTCATTGAAACTTATAATTAATCCTAAAAAATCTATTTCATTTTTCATAATTTCTGTCTTTTTCTGTGATATAATTATTCCATTTTTTCTACAAATTTTTTAGCAATCTTTTAAATGGTTAATAGCTTCATCATATGTTTCTGAACAGACGTCATCAACATATACCAATATGTAATTATCATCTTTACAAAAGATTTTGTCCATTTTTCTTTGATAAATCTAAGGTACATTTTTTTTTTAATTCAAAGGGCATCACTAATCAATCCTAGTGACCATTTAGTATACTTAATGTCGCAAGTGTCACTGATTCTGATGTTAATTCTATTTGCCAAAAGCCTAACTTACAATCAAATTTTGAATAATAATTTTTTCCTTTAGCAAGGTTAATTAGAACATTTTTATTTGGTATGCAATACCCATCAATTGAATTGCTTTATTTAATTTCTTGTAATTTATAACCATACAAGCTTTTCCTCTTTTTATTTCAGCATGATTTCTAACCATAAATATTGGACTACTGTATAGTATTTTTCTTTAATTTTCTTAATAAATTCTTCTTTATCATTTTGATTATAAATCATAGGTTTTACACGTATTATTGTGGTTGGATTTATTAGCTTAATTTCATCACCTTTTGAATATCCCATTTTTCAATTGGATTTTCTCCATAATTTTCAGCGATTGTTTTTTTTTTTTTTTTTTTTTTTTATATATATTTATCATTTTTATTTAGATGTGACTCTTCCATGTATTTTATTTGTTTATTTATCTGTTTACATGTATATAGTATCATATTTTTAATTTCAATTCTAATACATTCACCACGATTGGTTGGCTGAACTCTGAATGGTTTAAACTCCCTTGAGAGTTTGATTAAATGACCAAATGGTGTCTTCAAAGTAATCATATACAACGTTTATCCAGATTAAGCAAACTGTAGTATAAAATCATTACCAAGAAGTTTGTCTTACTTCTAGGTTATCATAAGTATAATCACGCCTAATTGAGACCATTTTACGTCCTAGTAAAACTAATAAGCCATTGTCATATTTTGTTATACTGAAGTTTCCAGTGACTCATTTGATTGTTATTGGCTTTGCCAATTCCATCCATCCCTTTCAAAGAAAAGATTTAATCAAAGTAATTTATGACCATTTATCAAATAATGCACATGTTGTATCTATGAATCCTATTTGGATGTATACCAATAATGGAAATTTAATTTAATTAGGTATTTTAGTCCCTTACTTTAGGATAAAATATGATTTCACCATCATTTGTAAATTCAAAATCTTTTCCGTTATTTTATAATCTTCTATAGATTCTAAATTTTTTTTTCAAGAAAACATGATATGTTCCTCCATCCATTTCGCTATGAATTGTCATTTCATGACCTTGTATGATTATTGGTACTATTACAATTTGATTATATCTGAAAATTATTCCATCAAAAATTTTATATTCGTAGGTACTTTCTACGGATTCACATTTCAAATTGAAATTTTTATCCTTAGCTATGTGGAAACTAATTGCCCCTACGTCTATGAGAATATAGAGTCCTTTGACACCTTCTATTTCATAATAATATTTTCCATAAATCCTAAGAGTTTGAGCTTGTCTCTTGACTTCAGTATAACTCATACTTCGTTTAAATGAAACAAGATTTTGAGTTATTTCTTTTCATTTTCTTAAAGTGTCAAAACTAGCTCTTCCTCTTGACAATATTAGTTCATTATTTATATATTTTATCGAAATTGTTTATTCGACCGAAAAACTTCCTTCATTTAAAGCTGGGACTTTTCTAAACCTAATCTTGTAATTATCAGGAATAATTATTTCTTGTAAGAGTGGTTCTCTTACATTACTTATTTCTAAACATTCATCAAATATTTCAATAAATGATTTGTTTGAATGAATCTCACAATAATTAGTATTTCTTAATAAGAATAAAATAAAGTAATAAACACTATTATTTTATTACCAGGTTTTAAGAATCTATCTTTTAATAACTTGAAATGAAGACTTAAAGCATCATTGAAATTTTTATCTTTTATATTTATGCAGTATTTAGGATAGCAGGTAAATAGTAGTTTTTTGTAGGTTAAGATACCTTATATTGTTCCTAAATGCGCATCTTTCACATTATAGAATCTTTTGTCGAACAAACTAATCACAATTGGACATAAATAAAGATTTAAATAATAATTAAATACCTACAAGGTAAACATATTGAATTTTTCTTTAAATAAAGATTTAAATAATATTTGAATACCTGCAAGGTAAACATATTGAATTTTTCTCTTTTCTTAGGAGGTATTTTTCTCATAATTTCATTAATACTTGCCTGAGTTAGTAAATTTAATTTTACATTTCCTTAGTATGAGAAATCTCTATGCTTTTTTCAAGCTCTCGATATTCATGAATAATAGTTTTTTATCTTATGTTGCGAGATTATCGTACCGTAAGTATACGGTGTCAAGTTATAGTAAATGATAAGTAAAGAGTGTCGAATCTACCGGGATTGTAATCAAACTCTCACTAAGTACTATAATTAGTAAACTTAACTTTATTTAGAAGCAACTTTAAAATAATCTAAATTAAAAATTAAAAACTATTTAAGCAAGATAACAAAACGTTAAATCAAGATAAACCAAGATGAGAGAGATTGTAGAGTCTGATTTCACCTATCTATCCCCTATGTATTTGTTATGTCATTCAATTATTACTCAATTTTATTATTTACAAGTCAGGAATCCTAAATTATTTTAACTCCTTCTTCCGAGTGCCGAGTGAAAATATTATTAACTAATGACTTCAATATCCCTATAAAAATCTAGTAATCAATAACTCATTACGCTTTGTGAATCTTTGATAACGACTTCAAAAGGATAATAGATTCTCCCGAACTCTACAAATCTTCTAAGTTATATTATTTAGATCCTATTCAAAATTCATTCTCCCGTGTGATAGATTCTAAATATGCATCATTTTAATTTGTGGCCAACAAACTAGAATCATTAAACACAATAAAATATAAATAAACTGAATTAAAATTTTATAACAATCAATTGGCAACTAAACATAGGTTCAAGCATATGCTACATCATCCTCTAGAATAATAGATTTAGTTCATGACTAAAGATAAAAAAAAAATGAAAATAATGTCAAGAACATGTTAGACATCATTAGAGTTTGAAGAAAGAAACTAGAAGATTAAACTCGAATCGAATCCCTTCGTCTTCGGACATCACCGCATTCGTCTCCTCTCTTCACTCTTCAATGCTCCTCCTTGGATCTATCTAAAATATGTGTTTGGAACTCTTGAGTTGTGTATTTTTCTCCCCATAGGGTTTTGGACGTGCTTATATATTTATAGGGAAGTCGTGGAGTCCTTATGCTTGTAGAATAATGATTTCTGAAGATTCTGGACATCTGCCGCAGCCCAACTCTCAGGAATTTCTATGTTGGCATCCTGTGGGGGCGTCGCGATGCCATAACTGGCGTCGCAATGCCAACCAATTTTTCAGGATGAGTTATTTCTGTAAATTTAGCTTTCCCGCTTGCTTCCTTTCCGTCTGTAAGGTCCCAAAACACGTACATTTACTCCAAGATCCATGTTCCAATGCTTCTTATCAATAAGACATAAAACAAACTACAAAATATATTAAATGACACGAAACCTAATGAAATATTAAGCTAAGAATGCAGGAATAAGTGAGTATAAACGACACTTATCAAACACCCCTAAAACTTAAGAGTTTGCTAGTCCCGAGCAAAAGACTAAATAAAAAATAAACAAACAAAAGTAACTAAATTAACTAGGCCATTTTCGTAGGGATCACGATTGTATTTAGTGTATGCAACAAGCCTTTAAACCCCTAGGCAACCCTAGTGGACGAGTTATAGTCTCGTGAGGGCTTACATCGATGACATCCATAAACGTCATTCACACATAATCATGCAAAAAATAATAAAAGAAAAATAAAAAAATCACAGTAGTTACATATAATATTATCCTCAAAGAATGTATAAGAATGAAATCAGAGAAACTTCAAAGCACTCAACGCAACTTAAATCCAATTTCTTGAATAAATCATCTAAGCCAGACTCATTGTGTGTGTGTGTGTAAAGGTTCAGTCATAGCTCGACTCCTAAGTAAGCCAACTCAATGATTTCGTCTCAAAAATTAAGATCCGATGGGTCAAACCAACCTAGTTATCTCAAAAGTACTATGTATTTGCCTATTCCGTGCTCAGTATGATACAATTTTTTTCTCTTTTCTTTTTTCATTTTTTTTTCAACACACCTACCATTTAAGGTATCATTTCTCCTCATGGTGGTCCCAACACTCGCCCATGGGAAGCTTCACGCTTATCGGTTATATGTGATTTTGTTGGATAATATGACCCATAACGTCACTATTTGTACAGATCATAGTGTTGTTGTACAAATTAACTATGTGACAAGGAAATTGCACTCTCATCATTTGTGATTAGATCACCTTAGATATATAAATGAAGAGAGGTCCATATGATTAGTTCCTGGATTGAGATGATATGAGACAGTATCAGTCCGCGAAGGATTAATCATTAAATATCCCTAGTCGTAGTATTATCGAGACTGGACATCGATAATGCGGAATAGGCTAGTATTGCACTTGTGCGCGTTGTGAGGGCACAACGGCATAGTTCCCATATATTTAAGTATTGGATGCTTATGCAAGTGCGGTAGGAGGTTGTGTTTCACCGATGGTACAGGAAACAGCTTCGCTCTGGATAGACCCCCTCGGAATCCCATTGGTAGTATGACTGTGTGTCTATGGGAGTCCGACATCAGGGTAGGTGTAATTTGGTCTTAACCTGAGACTTGCACCGCTAATGCTTGCGACAATCAATATACTTTTGTTGAGGTCGTCCAGGGCTGTAACAGGTTCTGTGTATGCCGATACTGAGTATATTGAGAATCATAGAGTATTGGGTGTGATGTCAAGACGGAAGTATCACTCCAGTCATAGTGGAGATGATGTCACGTAGGATACGGTATTAGTGCTCTTAAGTGCTGCGCGGCCATCGGGGTATTATGACTAGGTCATGTATATCCGATTATAGAGACTAGTTACCAGACATCCGACATGTGCTTCGTACGGGGCAGACACAACTCCAGTCCCAGGCCTAGCACGTGACTATCCGATACTGGATCGAAATACGCAATACTACTGTATACTACGCCTGATACAGATCTATATATTCCTGTAAGAATATTTCCGGAGAATTGGGTAGGCATGGCGTTTTGCTAGAGGCTAACCTTGTCTTGTAAATCGGTAAAACGTAGTACTTGGTACGTATGTCTTCGGATAGTCCGACGACCCGATTTACTGCCAACATATCCGGGGATCTCTTGGGTCGCTTCCCAAAGATTCACCGATGACGTATGACTCGCACATTTATTAATCTGGGATTAATTTGATGAGAGAGAAAATTAATCTAGGATTAATTACGGAGATATTTTATCTAGGATAAAATATCGTCTAAAGAGAGAAAACGATTAATTTGGAATTAATCGGTAAAGTTAATATATTCGATATATTAAACGAAATTGGATTTCGACGCGGAATTGAAATTAGATTTTAATTCGGGCGAACGAATTAATTTAGAATTAATTCGTTAGCGACGTGAATAGTGGATTCGCTAGGCGTAATCATTTAATTACGACACAACGAAAAATTCGCTAATTGGGAATTAGCAAACCCGAGCCCGATAGTGATTGCGAGCATATTCGTATTTCGAATTCGGTTGTGGCACGCAAGTCACATCAAGCGTCAAATCATTTGTCACATCAAGCGTCAAATCAAACGTCACTTTGAGTGATGTGACATATGATTGATTGATATGATTGATTGATTGAAAGACAACTTAACACTTTGAGTGATGTAAGTTATTGGAATAGTGTTAGTGGTTGGGAAAAGATTTACCATTTAATTATTTGATATTTTATTTGGTAAATGTTTAATATATTTTTTGGAAAATATATAAAGCCTTTTGGTAAATGCTTTAACTACTTAATACAACACCTTTTCCAATCCATCTCTCTCTCTCATTCTCACGCCCATTGTGGCAAAAAGCTCACTGGTTTTGTTCATCAAAACCGTGAGAAGGGAAGCATGTGTGCCTTGATTTTGTGGCAAAATCAAGCGGAGCTAGCACTCCGAGAGGCTTGCGAAGGTGTTAGGGAAACTCACCCACGAGTCGAGAATCGTTCGACGCAAATTCGAGGCTCAAATCTCAGCTCAAAACGCAAATTCTGAGACAGTGGACTGCTGCTGTTTGGCGCCACTTTGGAGGAGCAAAATCGTTTTGTTCTTCATCAAATCGCACAACCGATCGATGTGAGTATTCCGCAACTTCTTTGATATGTATCTCACACTTTATCATGCTTGTTTGATGATCTTGGGACCTAGATAATTACCAACAATGGCATCAAGATCCTAGGTTCAAGCATGAAATTTTTAGGGCTTAAAATTGGAAAAATTGATTTTGAGCATGATTTGGTTAAATTGTTTGATTGAGCATGTTTAAATGATGTTTAATTTAAGATTGATTGGATCAATTTGTTGAAATTGTGATTGGATCAAATTTCCCCAAAATATATGTGTTGGCCGAATGCATGTAGGTATTTTGTAAATTTGGAATTTTTGATTTTGATTCATTGGATGAATTAGAATCATGTAGGATGATGTTAATTTGGAATTAATTGGATTGAATTTTGAATTGAATAAAATCCCCAAAATTCCTTAAGTTGGCCGAATGCATAATGCCCTAAAATGTCTTGGAATTTTGATTTTTTAATTCATTGGATGTGTTGAAAATCATTCGGGAAGTTAATTCGATGTCGATTGTGGAATTAATTGGATTGAATTCGAATCGGACAAAAATAACTCCCTTGGCCGAGACTTTAAAGCATGTAAATGGGTTTGATTTTTCATTAATGTGTTGGACATGTAATAATGATGTAAAGCATGATTAATTGGACTAATATGATGTTTGGGAAATATTGATTTAGGTGATTAATCATGATATACACTTTAGGTAATTAAATTGGAAATTTGGAATTTGATAATTTAATTATTTGGGCCTTTAAATTGGATTTGGGCTTATTATGTTGTAATTGGGCTTATTGGGCTTTGTTGTACAAAGTTGGGTTTAGGAAAATTGGATTGGATCCAATTGGGCCCAAAACTGTTCCATAAAGCCCAAATGCGACTTAATGAACCTTTAAAGTTTAAATTGGGCCTAATGGGCCAAGATTGATTTATGGGCTTATGGGGTAAATCCCGGATTGGATTTTGGTTATTCGGTTTGACCCGAGTTGACCAAAAGTCCACGCCTTAAGAAATCAATTAAAAGCCCATTGGACTTTAATTGAATTGACGTTGGACGTTAATCGGTCTTTGAGACGCGTTACGATTAAATTTGGAATTTAAGTCGTAAAAGGTTTATTAATAAAGTGTAATATTTAATTTGGAATTAAATAGTGAGTTAGTATTAAATACATATTAAATTGGATTTAATGTTGTAGTTTAATTTAATTCGAGAATTCGTACTTTGAGTACTTATTCGCAAAACGAGTTTGACTCGCACAAAATCAAATCGTTGTTTGAACATTGGATGATCACTAATTATCAGATTAATTAATTTGATTAGATTGATTGATAACATGCTTGTGTGAATACATGGTTGTGATGAATGAATAATGTATATCGGATGGATATTAGTCGGGTGGGGGCAATTTTGGAAATTATTGTAATAAATTTGATTTATTAAATTGGACATGCGCGTCCAGCCTTATCACCTTTATTCTCTTTGTATTCTTTTCTCACCTATTCCCCTCAATGTAAATGAGGTTTCTTTAGAAGTGTAGTGTAACGGGTAGAAGTAATACAAGTGCTAGCTTGAGAGAGAAAGGGAGAGATTTGATCTAAGATCAATGTGTTAAGTATCCATCCGCATATCATTATTATTTATTTTCATATGCGCTTTATTATGTATTTAGAATGCATGTTTAAGGGTGTATGATGATGAGACCTTAACAAAGATAATTAAATTGGTAGCCAATTTGCACGCGAAAAGCCCTCATCAAATATCATGCGTCTTTTCCTTCCATTGAGTGATTCTTACTCAAGATCCTAGATTGTCATGGGTTGTTGGCCAAAGTCAAGCCCTTGTCCGTCGAAGATGTGTTTGAATCACGAGGCTTTGTTTCATATTGGTGTCTTGTCCAAGTTGTGGTTTGTTGGCCAAAGTCAAGACCACTTCTTGTCCAACGACATTGATTACGAAGTTTCCATGGTCAATGGGTCCACGCTTGACTGGGATCACTAGGTTTGTTGTGCCAAAGCCAAGGCCTAGTTGATTCAGAGGAAAAAGGTTAGGGTATATATTCGATATATAGGCATATATAAGATATATGTTTCGGACTTGGATGTCCACCTACTGGATCTAGGAGTTGGATGAGATCCAATTGATCTTCGAGATCTACCTAGTTAATTATCATACAATTTGTTGGCCAAAGTCAAGATTGTGTGATACTTGAACGGGATCCTAGCCCACTAGGAAACACGGTCTCCCGAGTACTCGACAGAGGGTTAGAGGGTCGACGAACAATAGTGGGAGGCAAGTATTGAATTTGCAACATTCGTTCGAATACTCGCCATACGCTCTCAAACAAATATCACTCGTCATATAAATTAAAAGTATTAGTTGGACTAATTTTTAATGTTGTTTTAATATATATAGTTGGATTATACACAAACTTATTCAATATATAGTTGGTTTTATAATTGGATTATAGTAATCAATATATTGAATTAAAATGATAGTTGATTTTATAATTGGATTATAGTAATCAATATTAAAATTATAGTTGATTAAATAATTTGATTATTGTAATCATTATAATTAATAGTACCTAATATCAATTGATTAAATAGTTGGACTATTAAAATCAAGAAACATTGAAAGATTGGACATTTAAATATAATCTTGGATTAAAATATTTAAATGGTTTAATTTTCAAATTGGGAATTATTTTAGGATAGTCCTGGAAATAATTACTAAGTTACTTTATTTGATAAAATAACTTATTATGCCTAAGCCCATAATTAAGCAAATAGTATAACATAATCTTTGGAAGATTTATGTGATGATGACTTTAGTGCTTAATTCATTATACTTGTTATAAATCTATGTTTAGATTTAAGAAGTATTAAAATTGTAATTTATAATTCTTGGAAAATTAATTGACTATTCTAGAGGTGAAAAGTCAAAGTTTGCAATTGGGCATGTAGCACAAGGTGCACATTTTTCAATATTCTAAAACCCAAGGCTTGGCCAAAAGTTTGTGAAATATTGAAAAGGATAATTGACATATCCCAAAGTGACTACCATTTGGATATGGCAGACACGAAGGAATTAAAGAAAGGGCAAGGCTCTTACTTTAAAAATGATTGTCAAAGTTATGTTCACTACTAGTATTGAAATTAGATTTTAAATACTTAGTGTGGTACATAAAATATATGTATTGATGTTCAGAATCTGCTTTGAGCAGGATACTGACTTCAAGATGAGATTGCTCTGCGAATCGGAAATGGGACGAAAGTCGCTGTTTCGACCGTAGATACCTAAGTTTAGGAACTACCATTCGGGTATGTACTTAAATTAGGAACTGTTATAATGTAACTAGTTTGACTAGAGACATTATCTCTATATCAGTGTTTAATCCATTATGGATAAACCTTTATATTCTAGAACACTAAGTGTTTCATTATATAAAGATGATACTGAGATAAACACATTAGATGCGAATAACAGAATTTATATTTTGAATATAATTAAAATCTCAAACATATAAAATGACAAATAAATAGCTCAAACTTATTTGATCAATAGAGACTTATTTGTGGCATTGTTGTCTGGGACACAATTAAACAAGACTAGTATATCCGCACTTTTGAAGAGTGGTAGGACTAATTTGATTATTCAAATAAAGTCTACGAATCTAGTTTATTAGGTAAAGCACCTAAAACACTATTTATTTGGTAATAGTGTGAAAGCCACTGATCTGTTATCCCTATTCATGGTGAAGTTAGTGGGCCCATATCTAGCTAGGCTAGATGTGAACATGAATATTTTGTGACCTTAACGGATGTGGCATCACGTTGTGGTTATGTGTTTCTTTTGAAGAACACAGATCGGAAACTATTGAAGTTTCGACACGAAGTAAATAAACAGATCGGCTATAGTATTATTCCGCCACGATAAGACCGTAATGGAAAATACTTAAGCAGTAAGTTTCATACGTACATGAAAGAGTATGGTATTCTTTCAGCTGAGGACTCCTCCCGAGACACGTCAGTTTGACGGTGTTTCCAAACTAAAAACCGAATTTTGTTGGACATGATAAGGTTTATCACAAGTCGCTCTGAGCTACTGTTTCCTTCAATAGGATATGTATTAACAGTGCAAAACTTATTTAGAATAAGGTTCCATATAAATATGTTTGACAGATATCATATAGGATATGAACAGGAAAGAAACGGGGTTTCTCATTCCTGATAATTTGGGTATGCCAGGCATAACGTTTGGATGATACCAAACTAAAAGACCCAAATTGGATAAGTGCCAATATAGGTTATCCTAAAGGAAACCTTAAGTATAGTACTTGTAAATCTCACATGAGAACAATGTGATTGTTGCTCACCATGCGGTTTTCCTGAGAGGAATACCGATATGCAGTGGTAAGTGGGAGGATAGTGATACTCGATGAAAATCGGAGTAATACTGTTCAAGGCACGAAGTCCTTAATGGAACACAAATAGTTCATCTATGATGAAACTATACCATTAATCTTCAAATACACAAGAAACTAGTAGATCGAATAGAGTCAGAAAACAACCTAGGGTATGGGTTTCTGATCTCACCCCATAAAGATGTCAATCTTATGGAGGTGTACCATCCGACTACGTTTTGAGGAAGTGATACAAGGTATCGACTCCCTATCATGGCAAAATGCCATGAATCCGAAATGGATTCCATGTACATTAAACGTCCTCAGGGAAGACATACATGGATGGCAACATACCAACGTACAAGCTAGGCTTTTGACGGAAAGGTATCGTTATCAACATTGTGTTAATAACGGTTCAACCTTTTACCTGTTGCCATGATAAATCCATTTTGATGATGCTTGTTGATACTGCATATTTCATTTATGAAATGTGTCAGTTAAAGATCAAAATCGCCTTCCTGAAAAGGAAACCTTTTGGAGGATGTTTCCTACATCCTGACGATTTTGTATAACCGACAAACAAGGTTTGCGGGTTATTCGATCCATGTTTGGATTAATGCAAGCATAAGGTTCTTGGAACTGTCGTTTTGAAATAATCATAATGGTTTATGATTTGACTCAAAACGAAATAATTCTTGTGTATATAAGGAGGTTAGTGGGAGAGTGCACTGACAGTGAAATTCCCAATAAAGCAATTGGTGAAAGCTTGGCTTTCATTGATATTCTTTCATAGAAATTCTCCGTAGAATTCTGGGGAGTAACAACCTTTATTCAAGGAATAAAGATCTACTGGGATAGATTTGGAGTTGTTAACACTCTCTGGGAAATTGTACATTTAAAATGTACTTGATATGGTGTCTCATACGCTTTGAGCATATGGAGTCACAATCAGGACAATCCAAGTGATAGTCACTGGATTGAAGTTAAGGACATCTATTAGTATCTTAGAGAACTAAAGATGTTGTCTAAAACTATGGAGAATGAGAACTTGAAGTGACTGGGATCACTGCCGCAAGTTTCCAAACAGTTAAATACTGCGGTACTATAAAGTTTGAATAACGGGACATTGAGCTGGTAATCTTCCGAGCAAGATATTGTTGCCGAATAAACAACAAATACAGATTATTGTTGCGGCTGAGGCAGCAATAGAAGCCATTTGGGTCGATAATAAATCTAATTAGATTAGATATAGTTCTGTTAGCAGCTGAGCTAGGCGTCAGCACAAGGCTAAAGAATTAAAGGTCTCATCGACGATCCAGATATACACTTCTATATTCATCTGATTCGTTCGGATCATACATCGTGGCGATGTGATGATCGTATAAATCGCGTCAGACGATAATCATGGAAATCCGCTGACGAAAACCTTTTCTCAGCAATTTGAGCGAACTGTACATAGTTCGGGTGTACGACACTTGAGTGACTGGCTATGTGCCAAGTGGGAGATTGTTGGATAATATGACCCATAGCGTCACTATTTGTACAGATCATAGTGTTGTTGTACAAATTAACTATGTGACAAGGAAATTGCACTCTCATCATTTGTGATTAGATCACCTTAGATATATAAATGAAGAGAGGTCCATATGATTAGTTCCTGGATTGAGATGATATGAGACAGTATCAGTCCGCGAAGGATTAATCATTAAATATCCCTAGTTGTAGTATTATCGAGACTGGACATCGATAATGCGGAATAGGCTAGTATTGCACTTGTGCGCGTTGTGAGGGCACAACGGCATAGTTCCCATATATTTAAGTATTGGATGCTTATGCAAGTGCGGTAGGAGGTTGTGTTTCACCGATGGTACGGGAAACAGCTTCGCTCTAGATAGACCCCCTCGGAATCCCATTGGTAGTATGACTGTGTGTCTATGGGAGTCCGACATCAGGGTAGGTGTAATTTGGTCTTAACCTGAGACTTGCACCGCTAATGCTTGCGACAATCAATATACTTTTGTTGAGGTCGTCCAGGGCTGTAACAGGTTCTGTGTATGCCGATACTGAGTATATTGAGAATCGTAGAGTATTGGGTGTGATGTCAAGATGGAAGTATCACTCCAGTCATAGTGGAGATGATGTCACGTAGGATACGGTATTAGTGCTCTTAAGTGCTGCGCGGCCATCGGGGTATTATGACTAGGTCATGTATATCCGATTATAGAGACTAGTTACCAGACATCCGACATATGCTTCGTACGGGGCAGACACAACTCCAGCCCCAGGCCTAGCACGTGACTATCCGATACTGGATCGAAATACGCAATACTACTGTATACTACGCCTGATACAGATCTATATATTCCTGTAAGAATATTTCCGGAGAATTGGGTAGGCATGGCGTTTTGCTAGAGGCTAACCTTGTCTTGTAAATCGGTAAAACGTAGTACTTGGTACGTACGTGTTCGGATAGTCCGACGACCCGATTTACTGCCAACATATCCGGGGATCTCTTGGGTCGCTTCCCAAAGATTCACCGATGACGTATGACTCGCACATTTATTAATCTGGGATTAATTTGATGAGAGAGAAAATTAATCTAGGATTAATTACGGAGATATTTTATCTAGGATAAAATATCGTCTAAAGAGAGAAAACGATTAATTTGGAATTAATCGGTAAAGTTAATATATTCGATATATTAAACGAAATTGGATTTCGACGCGGAATTGAAATTAGATTTTAATTCGGGCGAACGAATTAATTTAGAATTAATTCGTTAGCGACGTGAATAGTGGATTCGCTAGGCGTAATCATTTAATTACGACACAACGGAAAATTCGCTAATTGGGAATTAGCAAACCCGAGCCCGATAGTAATTGCGAGCGTATTCGTATTTCGAATTCGAGTGCGGCACGCAAGTCACATCAAGCGTCAAATCATTCGTCACATCAAGCGTCAAATCAAATGTCACTTTGAGTGATGTGACATATGATTGATTGATATGATTGATTGATTGAAAGACAACTTGACACTTTGAGTGATGTAAGTTGTTGGAATAGTGTTAGTGGTTGGGAAAAGATTTACCATTTAATTATTTGATATTTTATTTGGTAAATGTTTAATATATTTTTTGGAAAATATATAAAGCCTTTTGGTAAATGCTTTAACTACTTAATACAACACCTTTTCCAATCCATCTCTCTCTCTCATTCTCACGCCCATTGTGGCAAAAAGCTCACTGGTTTTGTTCATCAAAACCGTGAGAAGGGAAGCATGTGTGCCTTGATTTTGTGGCAAAATCAAGCGGAGCTAGCACTCCCAGAGACTTGCGAAGGTGTTAGGGAAACTCACCCACGAGCCGGGAATCGTTCGACGCAAATTCGAGGCTCAAATCTCAGCTCAAAACGCAAATTCTGAGACAGTGGACTGCTGCTGTTTGGCGCCACTTTGGAGGAGCAAAATCGTTTTGTTCTTCATCAAATCGCACAACCGATCGATGTGAGTATTCCGCAACTTCTTTGATATGTATTTCACACTTTATCATGCTTGTTTGATGATCTTGGGACCTAGATAATTACCAACAGATTTAACTTCTTCTTTTATTCTTTTTTTTTTCAATTTTTTTTTTTGGTTTTCTCTCTTTTTTGTTTTTAACCATATCATACATCATAACACTAGCAAATCGAGATAGACATTTAAGCAAACGATCATTCATCGGCAAATAATTTATTCAACTCGTCACTTTGCCAACTACGTGAGCTCTTACTGCTAAAAACCTATTGTTAAGTGCTTACGAGTCTAACCTAGATCACCTACTCAATACATCAAATAAAAATAAATTGGGAACTTATTATTTCTAAGATGTCATTCTAAAACAAACAAAACTCTTCATTAGACATATGTTTTACCATGTAGGACTTAAAAAAAGTATTTTTTTAAAATAGCAGGAACTATCACTACATGCACACACCTCATACTTAAAACTTGCATTGTCCTCAATGTAAGATAAACATAAAGAAACAAGAGTGAGGAACAACACTACCGTGCATGGAGTTGATCAGGTTCCTGCTGGTCAGAATTTGGTTGCACCGGCTGTGTGGGTTGCGCTATTACCTGCATAAATACAAATGCAAACTAATAAACAAGTAAATAGCACATAATAAACTAAAAATTAAGTAAAGAAAAAAAAACAAATGCAAGGGTTGTATCCCCGCTAGCGCTAAATTTAACATCTTCAGCCAGACACAACCACCCAAATGGTCATAATGGCTTCAATGTAGCGAACCGAGTAGTCTCATCTGGCTTCTTCTTTGGTATCCACCGGTTGTTATGACATGAAAAATAATACTTGGCTGGCTGCTACAATTTATCCATGGATGATCCTTCAGGGTCTACTGATATTTGAAATTTTGGACTGCACATGTGGTAAAATTAGCTCGCCTATGTTTTGAGCTTTACATGGATCATCTTCAGGTTAGCATTGACTTTTGATTTCCTCTTTTTTCTGCACTTTGGGATCATTTGCAGTTCTATCTGCAGAGGATCTTCTTTGCATGGCTTCACTATGCTCATTGGTTGTTTAATTATTGGTTCACCCTACATGTTGGCTTGAATATATGGAGACACACCTAACACATGATCTTTGTCTTTTGCAACTGGGTTTTCTACAATGTCTATCCTGTGACATTCTTTATCACCTTGAGGACTAGACATAGCTCAGAAAACACTGAAGGTGACTTCTTTATCTTGAACTCTCATTTTCAATTCACCTTTTTGCACATCAGTGATCGCTCTGCCTGTTGCCAAGAAAGATCTCCCAAGGATGATTGGGACATCATTATCCTCTTCCATACCAAGAACAAAGAAGTCAGTAGGAAAATAAAACTTATCCACATTAACTAATACATCCATTACTATTCCTCGTGGGTAGGTGATGGATCTATTTGCTAGCTGCAATGGGACAATGGTTGGCTTTGCCTCACCTATGCCCAACTGTTTTAAGATGAATAAGGGCATGAGATTGATACTAGCACCTAGATCGCATAGCGTCTTACCAAAATATCAATTCCCAATAGTGCATGGTATAGTAAAGCTACCATGATCATTCAGCTTTGGAGGGAGCTTCTTCTGTCTAATGGCACTACACTATTCTGTGAGTGCTACTGTTTCAAAATCAGCCAGCTTCCTATTCTTTGACATCATCTCCTTCATAAACTTCACATAGTTAGGCATTTTTTCCAATGCGTCTGCGAATGAGATGTTTATATGGATCTTCTTAAAAAAATCAAGAAACTTGGGGAACTGATTGTAGGCACTGCATTTTTGCATGTGAGTCCCTATGATGAGTCTCATTTGGAGACACTACCTTTTTAGTCGAGGAAGTTGCGGGAAACGGTTGTCGGAAGGGAATCAGTATTTCGTTAAAGTTTATTCGATTGTTTAGCTCCAGGCTCACTCGTTGGACCTCCATTTTAAAGCACCTTTAGCCTAAAAAACCCGCAAACACATAACCTTGGCCCAAAACCCCACATCTAGCCCTCATGCATAAATCCAAGCCCATCTCACCCAAGCCCAATCCAAAAAATTAAAACATTTAAAACGCATGTCACAAATTAAATTAATTTAAATTAAAGCTAATTGAAATTAAATTAAGCCAATTAAATTAAATAATTAAATCAAATTAAAGGCTAATTAAATTAAACCAATTAAAATAAATCTAAATTAAATTAAACATTACTTAAAATAAAATATTAATTAATTGATATACCAAATTAAATAAGATATAAAAAATAATTATACCAAATTAAATATATTAACTTCCTAACTAAACAAAATCATATACTAAATTAAAAAGAAATATTATGCCTAATTAAAATCAATCATAACCAATTAAAAATATTGACTTCCTAATCTAACAAATTATATTCCTAAATCAAGCCAATCAAATATTCAACCTTCATAATTCACCAAAATTTGTCCCCAATCAAATATATATTTTCCTTTTTTGACACTAATTAGATATTACAAATCCCTATCCATGCAAACCCTACCCTCTCACTATAAAAATAAAACAAAACTAAACCTAGGGAGCTAGAGACACACTGCCACAACCAAATAATACAAACCTCACCTCTCCCAACTACTTCACCCTCACGGCACAAACAATAAACCACAAGACCAAAGGAACCCTAAAGCCCTCATCACGCCAACACTCGCACACTGCCCTTAGCCAAGAAACGCGCAGCACCTTCACACCTTGCCCCATTTGCTCACAAAATCATTCACGCTCAACGCCAATCAGCCCAATGCCTCACATTGCAACCAACACGTAGCAGCAGCCCTTCTGCCTCACGCTAACTGCCCTTCACGCCAACAGCCACGAACCAGCCTGCCAATAAACACCACACTGACCAGCTTCACCCACACAACAACCTTCACAGCCGCATAATATCCCCTGGCCTTCTTCACGCATATAGCCCATCAAAACCAGTCCAAACCTGCCGCAAGCAGTCCCCATACAGCCAAAACAGTCCCTTAAAACAGACCCAAACACCACCCTAAAACAGTGAGTAAACAACCCCAAAAAAACACCCAAAATAGTAGCCTAAATTACCAAACACAATGACCAAAGAACGGCAGCAAAACAGCAGCAAAACGGAGTCAAAAATAGTAGCTTGAGCAGCGGAACAGCGAGGTAAAACGCAAACCAGTGAACCAGAAAAGTTGTGGAGTGATAGCCCTTCCGACGGCCGTGAAACGCGAGTCCGAAAGTCGAAATAAAAGGTTAGACCTGAGGGTATTTTCCATATTCGTTTTCTGTTTTATTTTCATTATTTATTGAGTATTGTTAGCATGATTGTTATGTTAAAATGCATGTTGTGGCCCTTGAGTAGATAAATATGCATGGATTACGAAATATTGTATGTTGTGGCTTTGGAATAAAATGAAAGATGTGTCAACTCTCGCGGTATATCGGATGGAAACCCGGACATAAATTTCATAGCCGATTCCGAATGGACGGTAGTATGATCTGTACTCGGGATACAACTTCACGTACTGCTTGAGTAAACGGCACTTTCTTTTGTTTTATGTTGCTTTGATTTATTTATTTTTCATCATTTGATTTCCACATGTTACTTGTTTATGCATGACGCAATCGAGCGCATGGGCTTAGTAAGTCGGATTAAAGGTCCCATATTTGGAGGGGTTAAAATCCTTTACCACGATGCTTTACCGCGCCAGTTGATGTGTGTTTGGTTGGATGTAAGATATGTCCAATCGGGCATACTAAGTTTGATATTATTGTCTTTATTCTTTGTATGCATGATGCGATCGAGTGCATGGGCTTAGTAAGTCGGATTAAAGGTCCCCTATTCGGAGGGGTTCAAATCCTTTACCACGATGCTTTGCCGCACTGGTTGATGTATATTCGTTTGAATGTAAGATGTGTTCAATCGGGTATACGAAGTTTCATATAGTTATCATTGTCTTTGTACGCATTGTAATGAAAAGCGCATGGGCTTATTGTGTTGGATTAAAAGGTTCTCCATTTGGGGGAAGAAAAGCCTAAAAGGCTACCTTTACCACGATATTTGCCGTGTCTTTCATCTATTGATTGCATCATTTACCTTAGTCTTGGCTTAACGTAGTATAATTCATATATCCATGTTATGATAGCATTTGAGTATTATTTCTTGTAGTATATCGGATGGAAACCCAGACATAAATTCCGTAGCCGATTCCGAATGGACGGTAATGCGGTCTGTACTTGGGATACAATTCCACGTACCACTTGGAAAAGTGCTCACATGTGTGTTTGTGTCCATATTAGTTATCTTCTTTTGCACCACGTCATAACATGCTTACTTTAATGCCTAATTGCATCCTTAAGTGTCTTTTTGCATTATGTACTTAGTTGACTCTTTTATTTGTGCATGGACATGTAATGGCTATTTGTTTATGATATGTCTATGAAATCACATGTTCGACATTATTTAATTCGCCTTTATGTGTGCTTGTGTGGTTAGTGTGTGCTTGTGTTTCCATGAATACAATATGCCAATGAAGTTGTATGTTCATTGCTGCTTTGATGTTCTTTCAAGCATGCAATCTTAGATGTGAAATATATGCAAATTTAGGTGTAAGTTTTATTTTTGTGCATATGGATTTAGAAGTATGATGCTCTTGAAAATAAGTGTTACTTAAGCTTGATTAAATTATTACATAAATCCTTTCATTACAAGTGACATAAGTAAGGGACCATTCCAAACCCAACGGTTTGAGGTCTTCCCTTGTGAGGGGTGAGTGCGGCCTTAAATCTCATTTTCCCGGTTCACGCCGGGTGGCGACTCCATTATTCTCCGGTTTAGTCCCCTGTGGCTACTCCGTACTCCCGACTAGGCCGCGAGCCTAGAACAGCATGTGTCGTCCAGTTTCTGTGTCCCACACTGATCATCCAATTTCTTTCTTTGAAAGTGCTGAGGATATGGCAAAAGTGTCTTCGGGATGAGAGGTGGTTTAAATGGAGGAGCTACTGCATTGTTCTTTTCTTTTTTAATTATTTCCGCGTGAAGTGCTGCTTCTTTGTCTTTACTCCCTAAGTCTTTAGGACTATCTCTAATCTGTTTCCCACTCCTAAGGGAAACGGCTTGACACTGCTCTTTAAGGTTGACCATAGTTTACTAGGAAATGAACCTTTCTGTTGATTGGCCATGGAAGAAGCAATCTGCCCAATTTACACTACTAAGACTTTATTGTTGCTCTGATATTGCTCATGTGCGTTTCAATATTATTCAGCCTCAACCCATTCTTCTCAAACCTCTCTGAAGTTTTAGCAACAAACGTGCTCATGAGGTTTTCTAGGGAAGATATATGCTATGATCTTTGATTGTTGAAGCCAGAATGAGGCTGCAAGACATTCTCTGTATTAGCATATGATAAGTTCATATGATAATAGTTAGGCATAAGATTGTCTCTATAGTTGTTGAAGTTCTAATTTTTCACATATTGGACTTGCTCATATCTTCCATCAGGTAAGATCATTCTATTAACAACAGCAGCTTCAATAGATGGTTGGCCCTATTGATTGGTCAATGCTGCTAATTGAGTAATGAGGGATGACCCTTGAGCTGCAAGTGCAACAATAGGATCCACCTCGTATATACCATCCATCTTAGGCACATTAGTACGTTCACTTGGCAATTAGAAATTAATAATGGCCATCTCCTCCAGTAAAGCTTACGCATCTGCAGAAGATTTCTTGAACAAGGTTCCTCCAATAGCTGCATCTACCATGGTCCTGTTTGGACCATTCAACCCATTGTAGAATAACTGAATCTGAACCCAGTTTTTAAAATTATGTTGTGGGCATTTCCTGAGTAGATCTTTGAAGCGCACCCAGGCCTCATACAGATTCTCAGTCTCCAACTGCTTAAAAATGCTTATTTCTATTCTCAGTTGGGCTGATTTAACTGGTAGAAAGAACCTCACAAGAAATGTTGTAGCCATATCATTTCATGTCATGATGCTCCCCATCAGTATTGATTACAGCCAATCTCTTGCTTTGTTCCTTAAAGAGAATGGAAATAAGCGTAGCCTGATGGTCTTTTTAGTCACGCCATTCATCTTTATCGTATCCGCCATCACCAAGAACATCCTTAAATGTACATTGGGATCCTTTACAGTTGAATCACCAAACTGGTTTATTTGCACCATATTGATCAATGCAGGTTTCAGCTCAAAGTTATTGGCATTGATTGGTGGATACGCAATCTCAGAGTAGTTATCATCAATGACTGGCTTAAAATGATCTCTCATTGCCACCTGGCACGAGTTGTTCTCTATATTTCCAGCCACAATTGCTTCTTTCTCATTTTCCCTTAAAAGAAAATAAATAAATACAAAAAATAGAAATATAAAAAAAAAATCTAATTTAAAGTCAAGGTTACTTGGTAATAGTATTAATATGAATTAGATTAATATCCTCGACAACGGCGTTAAAAACTTGTTGAGAGATTATCGTACAACAAGTATACAGTCTCAAGTTTTAGTAAATGATAATTAAAGAGTGTCGAACCCTCAAGGATTGTAATCAAACTCTCACTAAGTAATATAATTAGTAAACCTAACTTTATTTAGAAGCAACTTTAAAATAAATTAAAGTAAAAAATAAAAACTAATTAAACAAGATATCAAAACGTTAAATCAAGATAAACCAAGATGAGAGAGATTCTAGAGTCTGATTTCACTTATCTATCCCATGTGTATTTATTATGCCATTCAATTATTACTCAATTTTATTATTTATAAGTCAAGAATCCTAAATTATTCTAACTCCCTATCCGAGTGCTGAGTGAAAATATTATTAACTACTGACTTCGATATCCTTAAAAAAAATCTAGTAATCAATAACTTATTACGCTATGTGAATCTTTGTTAATGACTTCAAAGGGATTATAAATTCTCCCGAACTCTACAAAATCTCCTAAGTTATATTCTCTAGATCCTATTCAGTCCTGAGTGATAGATTCTAAACATACATCATCTTAATTTGTGGCAAAAAAATTAGATGTATTAAACACAAGAAAATATAAATAAACTGAATTAAAACTTTGTAACAATCAATTGGCTATTAAACATAGGTTCAAGCATAGACTACATCATCCTCTAGAATAATAGATTTAGTTCATGACTAAAGATAAAACAATGAAAATAATGTCAAGAACATCATTAGAGTTTGAAGAAAGAAACTATCAAATTAAACCTGAATCGAATCCCTTCGTCTTCGGACGTCACCGCCTTTGTCTCTTCTCGTCGCTCTTCAATCCTTCTCCTTGGATCTCTCTAAAATATGTGTTTGGAACTCTTGAGTTGTGTATTTTTCTCCCCTAGGGTTTTGAACGTGCTTATATATTTATAGGGAAGTCTTAGAGTCTTTGTGCTTGTAGAATAATGATTTCTGAAGATCTGGACATCAGCCGCAGCGTTGCGACACCGTAATTGGCGTTGCAACACCCAAATCTCGGGAATTTATATATTGGCTTCCTGTGGGGGTGTCGCGATGCCATAAGTGGCGTCACAATGCCACCCACTTTTTCAGGATAAGTTTTCTCTGCATATTTAGCTTTCCCGCGTGCTTCCTTTGCATCCGTAAGGTCTCAAAACACGTACATTTGCTCCAAGATCCATGTTCCAATGTTTCTTATCAATAAGACATAAAATAAACTACAAAATATATTAAATGACACGAAACCTAACAAAATAGTAAGATAAGAATGCAGGAATAGGTGGGTATAAACCGTACTTAAAATCTTAAGTACATCCCTATAAGTTTCAGCATAAGATTGGATAGGTGTTTTCGATTTAATTCTAATTTTTTGATTTTTTCTAACCTTTTATTATCGAAGGTTGCACATATTGAATATTCTTTAGAATTCACTTCTATTTATGTATAGTCTAAGACTTCTTTATCAATAATTTCCTTTTCTTTAGACATCATTCTTCTTCTCAAGATGTTTCTGAGTAAATTTCAGATTTTTCAGATTCTTCAGAACTTAAATAATCAACTTCACTTAATTCAATTTTTATATCTTCATAATCTTCGAATAAGTGTAGCATCCCCCTCCATGAGATGCTACCGGCAGGGAATAGGCTGACCTATCCCCATGAGCCTTTGAGTATCCGACTGTGATCATCATTACTAAACTCATCAGAAAATTACCGATTCACGCATGAGACCATTGCCCTGACTCAATAACATAATATACAACTCAATAATGATAATTGTATACCCAATACTCCATTTAGAACTTTATTCACAACATTTTAAACTTTATACAATGACCGATGTAATACCAACGATTGTTACATGACTTAACTTTTGACTTTGACTGAACTCTCTCCCTTAGGCTTGACCTGGTGGACTCGACACCCTGGTGACTGCCATCAGTATCCATCCTCTCGATCTCGTCCTTCGGGTAAACCTGTAAAACAAAATACTAGGATTGGGGGGGTTAGATCGTTTGAACGATCTAGTGAGTTGACAGTTTAAAATATGAACTAAAACGGTTCTTGAAAATTCATGGTTCTAAAGTCAAATTCATCTTAAACCATTCCTTCTGAAATTTCTTGCATATTTGAAAGAAATGTTCTTTTTTTTTAATGAAACTTTCTTGAAAACTCTTTTAAATCTGAAAACGCCAACCTTTCCGGAAAACTGAGTTCTTTAAAAAAAAAACTGCTTTTATAAAACTGTTTCTTTGGAAAAAAATTTCATAAACCATTGTATTTGAAAATCTCATCTGAAATATCTGAGGATCTGTAGAAAACCTAATACATGGGGGCATTACGTATCGACTTCCCCCCATACGCCAACTAGTGGTATTGGGACGTTACATATCGTCATCCCCCAAGCCACTGCACTGGAGCCAAATGTACAAATCTATGACATTGGTGCGTTATATATCGATGTCTCCCAATGCATGCCACTATTATATTCCTGAATCTAGGGTCTAGGGGCATTACGTATCGCCGTCCCCCTAGCCATGCAATCTGATGGTCTTCGGATGTTACGTATCACCGTCCCCCAAGCCACTGAAACTAGGATCTATGGGCGCTACGTATCACCATCCCCCTACTCATGCTCTACATGTGCACATGTTTAATCTGTCAATCTCGTAAGTTACAGCCTGAGGTGAGTTTTTCCTCCATGCCTCAAAAATCACAAAATCATGCTTTGAAATCATCTCTTTCTAAATTATAGCTCAAACATTCACATTTATGAAATTACTGAGAATTTATGTTGGCTAACACCCTAAAATATTTCAAAAGTAAGTCTTGAGGTAAAAGAAATAAATAGAAATCAATTTGAGAAAAAAAGGTCCACTCACTTATTTTAGGATCTGGCCGATGTTACTTCGCTTCGTCGAAGAATGTTACGGTTCCTGCGATGATCTATAATCGAGAAACTTAATTAGAATATAAAGTATGAGACATGTTTCGAAGTTAGACTAAACTTCTAAATTATTCTAATCCATCAAGACCACACGACGAATTATGCTAGCGACTTGTCATTTTGCATGTATGTGCCTTAATATGAAACTCTTAGGGTGGTTCTCAACGTTGTAGATTGAAACTGAAATATCATTGAAATTTTCCTATATCGCGTTGTGACGCCATGTGTGGCGCGTTGTGATGCCCTTACAAGCCGAGCCAGACAGAGAATATAAACTTGAGGCAGAGCCTCTGTTCGTTACATGTCGCGATGCTGAGCATTCTGCGTCACGAAGCCCATATGCCCAGGCCGAGGCAGTAAGCAGCTTCTAGTGACGCATCGCGACGCTGGCCTATTTTCAGGACCTAAAAAATCAATTGTTCAATGACAATGCTCAACAATCCTCATACCATCCCTCTAACACTTTTACATAGGTACTTCTCCAAATTTCTACATCATTACAGAAGAAGCATATTCAATCTCGAACTTCTATATATCAATTTATCCACTCAATACATAAGAAACATATTCAATCCCTGTAACACACACTCACAAGGACCTCAATTCATGTTAATACTATCATGATACTCTAAAAAATGCATGCAAGTAACTTAATCAAAGCCAATTAAGCTAATCCCAACTTTAGGGTTTACTAAGTGCGAATTGGAGGTTTTAATTCCTTTGCTCAAAACTAAAAATTGAGAAGATAGAAAGAGAAAGGAAGCTTACCAAGATTGGAATGAAGCTTGGAATGGATCAAAATGTCTTGAAGAATTGAAGATGAGATGAAGAATTGGCATGAGAAAGCTTCTTTACAAGCCTTTCACGTTTTTGACAAAGAAGAGAGTGAATAATGCCTTATTTATAGGCAAAATGATGATTTTTGTAATGGTTTGGTTGGCTAGGATTGTGCAACCTCATCCAATCTAGACCATTCTCAAAATTACTTAGCAGCCGCAAAAATCTTGATTTTTGACTTGTTTCTGATTCGATTTTAGAAAAATATTCAAGCCGAAGTTGTAGGTCTCGGCCTTAGCTTTCCGAAAATATAAAAGTCATAAATATCAGAGTTTGTATGGAAATGTTACAGCCTAAAACCTAAGAGCTGTCCAAAATGGAACATCGTACAATTTCGTATCGGAATTGCGAAGAAATTACCGGTTATCTCCAAAGTCATTTCGTGAGTGTATATGTGCTCTAACATAATTTATATCACATATCATGCATCCCATAACGTATTAGTCGCCAGGATTATCGGGGTGTTACAAATAAGATTCTTATCTTTTTCTTGTCACATTCGACAATTCCAACATTCACATCTGGATTTTAGTTTATCTTTAGATTCGATCATTTTTATTTCTTTTTTCTTATTTTTAATTCATCATTAGAATAATATTGTGTGGAATCACAACCCTAGATATTTGTGTCTTTTGTTTATTTTCCTTAGTATTTTGTTTTGTGTATTTATTTATTTAGCAAATCCACATTCAACTAACCTATCAAGCAATCATTCATTTCTCATCCTAATTAGATACCTACAAATATTTAGCATCAATAATTAATAACAACAGTAGAAATTAAGTCCTCGTGGGATCGATATTTTTATACTACTTGAGCGATACGTGCACTTGTGTTATTTGTGTGATTACCACTGATCAGGTTGGCGTTCATTATGTAGAGCCTTTTCATCTCTACAACTGACAGTTCTCCCAGGCCGACTCAATTCCATATCACATACAACCCGGCCAACACCCTCTATCTGTTCAAATTCAGTTGGCAAAGGCCCAGGTTCATCACTTCCAATATTTTGGCGAAGTACCCTTACATGGGTAGACGAAGACTCATGTCTAATAAGGCTGAATAGAGGGCAACTCTATCACCATTCGAAAGGTTGGCTTGATCTCTGTCATCAGGAACCTTTAAAATAACCTACTCGGGAATGCCAAACCTCTTCATGAGCTGGTCCAGATATGCTGCAGTGGTGGTGGAAGTTGTATCCATGTCAAGACCAAAGAAGTACAATGGAGGAGGTGTTGGCTCAAGACGAGTCATCCTCTTACATTGTGATTGGTTCTCTTCCCCAAAGGGATCGGCGTTATGCCATAATCTTCGGATTCCTCCGACCCGGAGCTATGTATGTTGGTTAGCTAGATTTGGCACAGGGCATGTGTGAGATGAGACAGGACATTGAGGGGTGCTAGAGAAGAGCTGCCAGAGCTCGATTTGTGGGACTGATTCTATTGTCAGTTTTGGCTATATTTATTGTAGACAACAGAAATCGACGACGCTTTTCTAGGCTCGCGGCCTAGTTGGGAGTACGGAATAGCCCGCGGGGGAACTAAACCGGAGAAATAACATGGAGTCCCTACCCGGTGTGAACCGGGAAAATGATTTAAGGCCGCACTCACCCCTCGCAAGGGAAGACCTCAAACCATTGGGTTCGGAATGGTCCCTTACTTATGCCACTTGTAATGAAAATGATTTGCGCAATAACTTAACCGAATCTACACAACATATATGTTCAAGAGTAACCTAGATCTAGTTTGCATTCAAGAGAATAAACGTGTCTAAGTTTGCATGCTTTAAAAATAAGTCATCATAACGACAAGCATACGATATCACACAATAATCTCATGAGCATGTTGAATCATCAAACACGAAAAATAAACAACAACTTAAACATAAACGTAAATTAAATTCTTATTGCGAAAGCAAAGAACTAAATCATGCATAAAGAAATAACATAATCATACTTAAAATAAATAACATACTAGACTAAATCATGCTAAATAATCTACTAGGCTAAATCATGCTTAAATACAAGGTTGGCTGAAATGAAATACGTGTGCATCTCAAGTGGTACGTGGCTGTTGGGCAGTTATGACCCATAGCGTCACTATTTGTACAGATCATGGTGTTGTTGTACAAATTAACTATGTGACAAAGGAAATTGCTCTTTTATCATTTGTGATTAGATCACCAAGATGTATAAATGATGAAAGGTCTATATGATTTGTTCCTGGATTGAGATGATATGAGACAGTATCAATCCATAAAGGTTTAATCATTAAATATCCCTAGTCGTAGTATTATCGAGATTGGACATCGATAATACGGAATAGACTAGTATTACACTTGTGCGCTTTGTGGGAGCATAACGACATAGTCTCATATATTTGGGTATAGGATACTCATGCAAGTGTAGTAGGAGGTTGTGTTTTACCGATGGTACGGAAAATAGCTTCGCTCTGGATAGACCCCTCGGAATTCCATTGGTAGTATTACTATGTGTCTATGGAAGTCCGAACCAGGGTAGGTGTATTTGGTCTTAACCTGAGACTTGCACCGCTAATACTTGCGACAATCAATGTACTTTGGTTTTGATCGTCCAGGGCTTTAACAGGTTCTGTGTATGCTTCTTCTGGTATATTGAGAATCGTAGTGTATTGGGTGTGATGTCAAGATGGAAGTATCACTCCAGTAATAGTGGAGATGATGATCACGTAGGATAGGGAACTGGTTCTCTTATATGCTGCAGCTATCAGGATATTATGACTAGGTCATGTTTATCCGATTAAAGAGACTAGTTACCAGAGATCCGATATGTGCTTCGTACGGGGCAGACACATTTCCAGCCCCAGGCCTAGCATGTGACATCCGATACTGGATCGAAATACGCAATACTATGTATACTACGCCTGATATAGATTAGGGGTGTCAAAACGAATCAACGAATCGAATTTGTATCGAATCCTAAACGAATCGAATAAAAATGTGACGGATTCGTATTCGATTCGTTTATTAAACGAATCCTAATATCAGGATTCGTATTCGATTCGTTTATTAAACGAATCGAATACGAATATTCGTTTATTCGTTTAGTCAATGATATTATTTAATAAAATAATTTACCACACTTGATTTACACTAATTCTTCATAAATATATACATATGAAATATGTAATTAATATATTTACTAAAAATATCTCATCAAATATCGAAAATATTATTTTTTCTGTGATAATTAGCTATAATTTCTCGAATCTTAATTGAAAATTAACAAGAACTAGTAATAAAAATAATAAAACGAATCATAAACGAATAAACGAATCAATGAGTTTAAATTCGTATTCGATTCGTTTAATAAACGAATCGAATCGAATTGACCCATTTATTAAACGAATCTATTTTTCCAAACTCGTATTCGCTTTAAAGCGAATCGAATCGAACGAATAAACGAATCATGACCCAAATTGCCACCCCTAATATAGATCACATATTCTTGTAAGGATATTTCTGGAGAATTGGGTAGGCATGGCGCTTTGCTAGAAGCCAACCTTGTCTTGTAAATCGGTACAAACGTAGTACTAGGTACGTACGTGTTCGGATAGTCCGACGACCGGATTTACTGCCAACATATCTGGGGATCTCATGGGTCGCTTCCCGAAGATTCACCGATGACGTATGACTCGCACTTTATTAATCTGGGATTAATTAAACGAGAGAGAAAATTAATCTGGGATTAATTACAGAGATATTTTATCTGGGATAAAATATTAATTAAAGAGAGAGAACGATTAATTTGGAATTAATCGATAAATTAATATATTCGATATATTAAACGAAATTGGATTTCGACGCGGAATTGAAATTAGATTTTAATTCGGGCGAACGAGTTAATTTAGAATTAATTCGTTAGCGACGTGAATAGTGATTTTGTTAGGCATAATTATTTATTTACGTCGCAACGGAAAATTCATTAATTTGGAATTAGCGAACCCGAGCCCGAGAGTGTTTGCGGGCGCACTCGCATTACGAATTTAAATGCGGCCCACAAGTCACATCAAGCGTCAAATCACTAGTCAATTGATTGATGTGATGTTTAGTCACTTTTATTGATGTGACAACTAGTCATTGTGATTGATGGTGGTAGTTGGCAAAGCTTTAATGCTTTGACTTTAGGTAAATGAATTTTTGAAATTCAAAATGTGTATTAGATACACATTTTTCAACCACCAACACAACACACTCACTCTCTCCCTCCTCTCATCTCTCTCGGCCTCAAGGCCATTTTCTTCTTCCTTTCCACTACAATGCCGTGAGCCAAGGAGAGGCAATAGGAAATTTTGCGGCAAAATTTCTGGAGTGCTAGCACGCTTTAGGAGTCTTGCGAAGGTGATAGGGAACGCACCCGTGAGCATGGAATCACATCACAAAGCTTGGAGCTTGAGATCATCTATGGCAGAATTTGGAGGAGCAAAAACCAGTCAAAGCCATGAGCTCTCGGAGGGAAAAGCTTGATGATTTTGTTCTTCGCATCGCTCAACCGATCAATGTAAGTATTCCGCAACTTCTTTGTTGTATTCGCACATGGTTTCTTTGCTTAAATCGATCCCGGTTAGACCGTAGAAACCCAACAGTGGCATTGTATCCCGAGTACAAACCGCACTACCGTCTATTCGGATTTGGCTACGAAATTTACGTCCGGGTTTCTATCCGATATACCGCAAGAGAGAACACATATTCCGTTCATCCGGAAATCACATCATGCACCAATCCACAATACTCATATGAAATAAAGTATTAAAATAAATAAAAACAAAGGATAATAAATAAAAGGGGTGCCCTCAGGTCTAACCTCTTTAGTCGTCTATCGGAAGTGCGGTACGCGGTTGACGGAAGGGTTGATGCTTCGCAACTCCTCCGGTTCACTGGTTCAACATTTTCCTTCGCTTTTTGCTGTTTGGGCTGCTGTTTTTACTCCGTTTTGCTGTGGTTTTAAGGGTATTTTCTGGTCACTGCTTTTGCTATATTAAATGACTATTTTTGCGGTTATTTAAGGGTTTGGGGCTAAGTTGTTTTGGTACAGTTTTGGGGCGAATTCTAGACAGTTTTGCGGCAGTTTCTGGTGCTATTTGCGGCGGTTAAAAGATGCAGTTCAGAGGCAGTTTTTTATGGGGATAAAAGGTGCAGTGTAGGGCTGTTTTGTTTGGCGTGGTTTGTGCGTGACTGTGAGGTAGAATTCAGTAGTTGCTGGCAGATGACGGGTTGAGTGATGGCGTTGAAGGGGGCAGAGGACGTGTTGAGTAGAGTTGAAGGATGTGGCGTTGAAGGGGGCAGAGGACGTGTTGAGTGGAGTTGAAGGTTGTGGCCTTGAATGAGGCAATGGTTGTGGGTGTGTGAAAGTTCTTGGTACGTGAGGGCTAGGTGGCTTATTTGCGTGAGTGGGTGAGGGCTTAGTGGCGTGATCTCTCTGGTGAGTTGCTATCGGCTGGTGGTAGTGCTTTTTCGTTGATTTGTTTTTTTTTGGTCAAATGTGCAGTTTTATTTGTTTTTTATTTGGTCGGCTGTAGGTGGCTGGATGAAGGGTTTTTTCTGTGCTCTTGGCGTGAATGGACTTTGATTTTTCTTGTGTGAATATGCGTGAATGAGCTAGGGGTTTAATGTGTTGGTGAATGGTTCTTTTTATAGGCAAATGGATAGGGGCTTTCCTTGTTTGAGAAGGAGAATGATTTGTGCATTAAAGGGAATATCTTTTAAATATTATGTGATAAGGAAAAATCTTTTAATTAGGTAAGTGATTTGATTTAATTTGATTTATTCTTTTTTAGTTAGAGATATGATTTGGTTTAATTAGGCAATGGATTTATGGGATTTCTTTAATTTAGGAAGGGGATTTGGCTTGATTTATGCAGTATTAAAATTGGATTTTAGATACTGGATGTAGTACATAAATATGTACTGGTGTGCAGAATCTGCTGAAAAGCAGGATACTGACTTCAGTTGAGATTAAACTACGAATTGAGAACGGGACGAAAATCGCTGTTTTAACCGTAGAAACCTAAATTTAGGAACAACCCTTCGGGTGTGTACTTAAATTAGGAAACTGTTACAATGTAACTAGTTTGACTAGATACATTATCTCTATATCAGGGTTTAACCCGTTGCGGGTATACCTTTATATTCTAGAACACCAAAGTGTTTTATTTTATAAAGATGATATTGAGATAAACAAATTAGATGTGAATAACAGTATTTATATTTTGAATATAAATAAATCTCAAACGTATAACATGACAAACAAATAGCTCAAAACTGAGTAAATCAGTTGAAACTTAATTGTGGCATTGTTGTCTGGGAGACAATTTAAACAAGACTCGTATATCCACACTTTTGAAGAGTGGGTACTAGGACAAATTTTATTCTATTCAAATAATGTATACGAATCTAGTTTATTGGGCAAAGTGCCTAAAACACCTTTTAATTGGTAAAAGTGTAAGTGCCACCGATCTGTTAGCCCTTGGTCATAATGACGTAAGTGGGCCCATATCTAGCTAGGCTAGAGGTGGATATGAATGTTTCGTGACCTTTACGGATGTGGCATCGCGTTATGATTATGTGTTTCTTTTGAAACACGAATCGGAAACTTTTGATGAAATCAAAGAGTTTCGACACGAAGTAGACAAACAGATCGACAATAGTATTAAAACCATCACGATTAGACCATGATGAAAATACTTAAGCAATAAGTTTCTCATATACTTGAAAGAGTATAGTATTCTTTCAATGAGGACTCCTCCCGGAACACGTCAATTTGACGGTGTGTCCGAAAAGAGAAACCGAATTTTTTTGGACATGATAAGGTTAATCATGAGTCACTCTGAGCTACCATTTCCTTCAACGGATACGCATTTAACAGTGCAGAACTTATCACAAAGCTTGGAGCTTGAGATCATCCATGGCCGAATTTGGAGGAACAAAAACTAGTCAAAGCCGTGAGCTCTGGGAGGGAAAAGCTTGATGATTTTGTTCTTCGCATCGCTCAACCGATCAATGTAAGTATTCCGCAACTTCTTTGTTGTATTCGCACATGGTTTCTTTGCTTAAATCGATCCCGGTTAGACCGTAGAAACCCAACAGTGGCATTGTATCCTGAGTACAACCTGCACTACCGTCCATTCGGATTCGGCTATAAAATTTACGTCCGGGTTTCCATCCGATATACCGCAAGAGAGAACACATACTCCGTTCATCCGGAAATCACATCATGCACCAATCCACAATACTCATATGAAATAAAGTATTAAAATAAATAAAAACAAAGGATAATAAATAAAAGGGGTGCCCTCAGGTCTAACCTCTTTAGTCTTCTATCAGAAGTGTGGTACGCGGTTGTCGGAAGGGTTGATATTCCGCAACTCCTCCGGTTCACTGGTTCAACATTTTCCTTCGCTGTTTCGCTGTTTGGGCTGCTCTTTTTACTCCGTTTTGCTGCGGTTTTGAGGGTATTTTCTGGTCACTGCTTTTGCTGTATTAAAGGACTATTTTTGCGGTTATTTAAGGGTTTGGGGCTAAGGTTTTTTGGTGCAGTTTTGGGGCGAATTCTAGACAGTTTTGCGACAGTTTCCAAGGCTATTTGCGACGGTTAAAAGATGCAGTTCAGAGGCAGTTTTTTGTATGGATAAAAGGTGCAGTGTAGGGCTGTTTTGTTTGGCGTGGTTTGTGCGTGACTGTGAGGTAGAATTCAGTAGTTGCTGGCAGATGACGGTTTGAGTGATGGCGTTGAAGGGGGCAGAGGACGTGTTGAGTAGAGTTGAAGGCTGTGGCGTTGAATGGGGCAGATGACGCGTTGAGTGGAGTTGAAGGTTATGGCTTTGAATGGGGCAATGGCTGTGGGTGCGTGAAGGTTCTTGGTACGTGGGGCTAGGTGGCTTATTTGCGTGAGTGGGTGAGGGCTTAGTGGCGTGATCTCTCTGGTGAGTTGCTCTCGGCTGGTGGTAGTGCTTTTTCGTTGATTTGTTTTTTTTGGTCAAATGGGCAGTTTTATTTGTTGTTTATTTGGTCGGCTGAAGGTGGCTGGATGAAGGGTTTTTTCTGTGCTCTTGGCATGAATGGACTTTGATGTTTCTTGTGTGAATATGCGTGAATGAGCTAGGGGTTTAATGTGTTGGTGAAGGGTTCTTTTTATAGGCAAATGGATGGGGGCTTTCCTTGTTTGAGAATGAGAAGGATTTGTGCATTAAAGTGAATATCTTTTAAATATTATGTGATAAGGAAAAATCTTTTAATTAGGGAAGTGATTTGATTTAATTTGATTTATTCTTTTTTAGTTAGGGATATGATTTGGTTTAATTAGGCAAGGGATCTATGGGATTTCTTTAATTTAGGAAGGGGATTTGGCTTGATTTATGCATGTGTTTAATGTGATTTTTGTTATTTAGGGTGGTTATGGGCGTGTGACTTGGGTCCTATGGCGTGTATTGGGTTTGATTGGTGGGCTTGGTGTGTGGTTTAGTGTGTGTGGGCTTGGTGTGTGTCTTGCGGGGTTTTTGGCTTGGTATGTGTCTTGCGGGGTTTTGGGCTAAGGATGTGTTTTAAAACAGAGGTCCAACTAGCGAACCCGAAGCTAAACAAGCGAACTAAATCCAACAAAAATGTCAATTCTTGACTCTTCCCTTCTGACGTCCGTTTCCCGCGACTTCCACAATTTAAAAGGTAGTGTCTCCATGCGAGACTCATCATCGGGACTTACATGCAAAAATGCAGTGCCTACAGTCTCCCCCACTTTGATGGGACTTGTGCAGTGTGTGACAATGACAATCCTATCAAAGTTTATGCAATGAATTTTTACTTACCTGGCTCGCCAGTTGCCACCTGACTCGCTTGTTGCTTCGAACTGAGTTGATGAGAGGGGGTCCATTTCCGAACCGTTGGTGTGATGGGGTCCATTCCCGAACTGTTACTGGGAGGTGGTCCATTCCCGAACCGTGCTCCATTCTCATAGTGCCATTCCCTACTTGTTCATTCTCGAACCTTGTTCCATTCTCGGATTGCCATTCTCGGCTTGTTCATTCTCGAACCTTGCTCCATTCTCGGATTGCCATTCTCGGCATGTTCATTCTCGAACCTTGCTCCATTCTCGGATTTCCATTCTCGATTTGTTCATTCTCGAACCTTGTTCCATTCTCGTATTGCCATTCTCGGCTTGTTCATTCTCGAACCTGGTTCCATTCTCGGATTGCCATTCTCGGCTTGTTCATTCTCGAACCTTGCTCCATTCTCGGATTGCCATTCTCGACTTGTTCATTCTCGAACCTTGTACCATTCTCGGATTTCCATTCTCGGCTTGTTCATTCTCGAACCTGGTTTAATTCTCGGATTGCCATTCTTGGCTTGTTCATTCTCGAACCTTGCTCCATTCTCGGAGTGCCATACCCGGCAAGACTGATACTGATAATGATGTAGGCTTCGCCCCCAGAGTGCCATACCTGGCTAGACTGATACTGATAATGATGTGGGCCTCGCCCTCGGGACTCATCCCCAAAACTGATATTGATGATGTGATGGTTTATTTCAACATACTATACTGCCTCTCATGAGATAATTATGATAGCTAGACATATTTTCATCATCAACGAATGCTTCGCGTCGAAACCTGAGAACCTTCAAAATACTTGATACATGCAATTCCGATCGTCTGAATAGGTGATCTGAACTAGACTCCTAGTGTGTGTGCGCTAAGGCTCTTTCGCAGCTTAATCCTTAAATAGGCCAACTTGTTGATTTCGTCTCAAAGAATCGGACCAGTGGGTCTAACCAATCTAGATGTCTTGATCACACTGTGTGATTACTTCGTCATACTCAACATGATATGGTCTTCTTTTTTTTCTTGTCTCTTTCTTTTCATTTTGAACTTTCTTTTTTCTTTTTCTTTTTTTTTTCTTTTTCTCTTTTCTTTTCTTTCTTTTTCTTTCTTTTCTTTTTCTTTCTTTGACACACCTACCCTTTAAGGTAGAATTTCTCCTCATGGTGGTCCTGATACTCGCCCATGGGTAGCTTCACGCTTATCGGTTATAGGCGGTCTATTTTTCTTTTTCTTTTCATTGCAGAGACTTTCTCTTTGTTTCCAACCATATCATATATCATAGCATAAGTAAACCAGGATGGACATCCAGGCAAACGGTCATCCGCTGATCCACCATCTCTTCAACTAGCCATCTTGCCAACTACTCAGGCTTCTACTGTTGAGATCCCGTAATCTAGTGCTCGTGAGTCTAGCCGAGATCAATCCATTTAGAATACTGGATGTGAGTACATCTGGCACTTATCGTTTCTAAGGTTTCTCCTTACAGCAAACAATGTCATCACCGGACATATGCCTAACTATCAAAGACTTCTCTCTCTCTTTTTTTTTCTTTTTTTTTTCACTCACTCACTCCATGGAATTCTTTATTTCAACTGCTGATAATGTGAGCCTTGACCTTGGGATTCATTCTCGAAAACTGCTGGTAACGCGGGCCTCGACCCTGGGGTTTCATTCCCAAAACTGATGATCATGTGTGGGCCTCAACCCTGGGGATCCATTCTTGAAAACTGTTGATACTGTTTTGTTGCTCTCAGCTTGGTTGTATTTTGCCGCTTTTCCTTCTTTTCTTCGAGACCTGAGAACACAAAAACAACAGAATAATAAAAAAAAACTCTTGCATGTAATGTGTATGTATGCATGTGTGGGGGTACTCCCTATTCCGGATGGGTTAGACCCCCATTGTGCTCATTGGCGCCACGTGCCTACGCATGTCTCTGGTCGCCCCTAGGTCTGCTTATAGTTTCCTTCTGCCGTTTCTTTTCTGGTGATTGTTCAGTTCTTCTTTTGTTTGAAACCTGCAAACATAGAACAAACATAAAAATTGAAAGTACGTTACGTGTATGCATGCATGCATGGGTGAATTTCCTATCCCGTTGAGTTAGGTCTTCTGCCAGGTCTTCCGGAGATCGCTTGGTCTTCTCTTTATCAGGCAAAATACTGCTTCAATCTATCCACGTTGATTGGCTCGGTGAACTTATTCCCTTCCAAGTCTGACAGCCTCACTGCCCTATTTCCCATTACTTTTTGGACTATGTAGGGTCTTTCCCAGTTAGGTTTTGAACTTTCCTCTCGGGTCTGTCATCGACGGCTTCGACTGCTTAAGCACCAGATCACCTTTTCTGATCTTGGTAGAACACACATTCTTGTTGAATGCTCGAGCCAACCTTTTCTGGTATATCCGCATGTGATGTAAGGACTTCATTCTATTCTCATCAAGTAATGCCAACTGTTCAAGTCTCTGCGAGGCCCATTCTTGCTCTAGTAACACTACTTCTGCTAATATCCGCATGGACTGTATCTCAACTTTCACCGGCAATACTGCTTCCATTGCCTTCTTCTTTTCTTAAACACTTCAGCTGAATGCCATTTGCTTGTCTCTCTATCATTGCCGTAAGGTTTTCTATTTCTCAGTTTCCTTTTCCCGATATCTATATTTGTTAAACACCTTTTGACAAGTCTTTCTTTCCTAACCCAACGAATATCTATGATGCCTTTTAAGATACAGGGGTTAACATGATGCATGTATGCATGAGATGCATGAGATGCGTGCGATGCATGGAATATATAAGTCGGCCCATTATCATTTTAAAGCATTCAATCATACTATTGCGAGGTGCAAACTTGTCCCAGTTGAAAAGGCCTAACAGGTTTACACTTTTGCGATAACATGGCTAAACAACTTCAAATGATAAAATGCCTAAACACAAAATGACCCATTGGCATTTCAGAAGCTTTTGGCCCAATTGTCATAAAGCACAGACTCGTCCCTGCTTAAATGGCCCAACAAGCCCATACCTCATGACAAAAAGTCCAACTGAATCCAAATGCCGGTGGTCCCAAACATAAACATAAAGGAATGGTTTCTATTGGCCCTACAACTAAGGTTCATATTCAGGTTTGTAGGGGTATAGACAAAGGCTCTCGTCGACGAAGGATTGCCCACAACTAGTTCTCCCCACTCAAGGGTCCGAGCGACCAAGTGAGCACACCATTTTTATACGCTAAGGTACGTGCCAACGAGTTATGGTGCGTGACTAACTATCAAATGGATTTCCTATTGAAGATTCCCTAGAGGGAGGGCGGAGCGAACTCTCTTAGAAACCCAAGCCTCTTAGGCTCTTATCGCCTTGGTGACATGAATAAACAACAAGTCCTGCAAATTAGTCTGTCACAACGAGCTACGGGTAATGATTATCTAGGTGCCTTCGCAGCTTTTCCTTATAGAAAGGTAGTGAATGAAGGAAGACACCAAACCATCACCTAGCCTTAACAATGCCTTTGATTAAACCCCCTCAACCCACTATAGACACGGTTAACTAAAGCATAAATCACAATCATTACAAGACATTATTTCGAGGCCGATTCTCTATCCCCAGTGGAGTCGCCAGACTGTAGACAACAGAAATCGGCGACGCTGTTCTAGGCTCGCGGCCTAGTTGGGAGTACGGAATAGCCCGCGGGGGAACTAAACCGAAGAAATAACATGAAGTCGCCATCGGTGTGAACCGGAAAATGATTTAAGGCCGCATTCACCCCTCGCAAGGGAAGACCTCAAACCGTTGGGTTCGGAATGGTCTCTTATTTATGCCACTTGTAATGAAAATGATTTGTGCAATAACTTAACTGAATCTACACAACATATATGTTCAAGAGTAACCTAGATCTAGTTTGCATTCAAGAGAATAAACCTTATGTCTAAGTTTGCATGCTTTAAAAATAAGTCATCATAACGGCAAGCATACGATATCACATAATAATCTCATGAGCATGTTGAATCATCAAACACGAAAAATAAACAACAACTTAAACATAAACGTAAATTAAATTCTTATTGCGAAAGCAAAGAACTAAATCATGCATAAAGAAATAACATAATCATACTTAAAATAAATAACATACTAGACTAAATCATGCTAAATAATCTACTAGACTAAATCATGCTTGAATACAAGGTTGGATGAAACGAAATACGTGTGTGTCTCAAGTGGTACGTGGCATTGTATCCCGAGTACAAACCGCACTACCGTCCATTCGGATTCGGCTATAGAATTTACGTCCGGGTTTCCATCCGATATACCGCAAGAGAGAACACATATTCCGTTCATCCGGAAATCACATCATGCACCAATCCACAATACTCATATGAAATAAAGTATTAAAATAAATAAAAACAAAGGATAATAAATAAAAGGGGTGCCCTCAGGTCTAACCTCTTTAGTCGTCTATCGGAAGTGCGGTACGCGGTTGTCGGAAGGGTTGATGCTCCGCAACTCCTCCGGTTCACTGGTTCAACGTTTTCCTTCGCTGTTTCGCTGTTTGGGCTGCTGTTTTTACTCCGTTTTGCTGCGGTTTTAAGGGTATTTTCTGGTCACTTCTTTTGCTATATTAATGGACTGTTTTTGCTGTTATTTAAGGGTTTGGGCTGCGGTTTTTTGGTGCAGTTTTGGGGTGAATTCTGGACAGTTTTGCGGCAGTTTTTGGGGCTATTTGCGGCGGTTAAAAGATGCAGTTCAGAGGCAGTTTTTGTGGGGATAAAAGGTGCAGTGTAGGGCTGTTTGTTTGGCGTGGTTTGTGCGTGACTGTGAGGTACAATTCAGTAGTTCTGGCAGATGACGGGTTGAGTGATGGCGTTGAAGGGGGCAGATGACGTGTTGAGTGGAGTTGAAGGCTGTGGCCTTGAATGGGGCAATGGCTGTGGGTGCGTGAAGGTTCTCGGTACGTGAGGGCTAGGTAGCTTATTTGCATGAGTGGGTGAGGGCTTAGTGGTGTGATCTCTCTGGTGAGTTGCTTCTCGGCTGGTGGTAGTGCTTTTTCGTTGATTTGTTTTTTTGGTCAAATGGGCAATTTTATTTGTTGTTTATTTGGTCGGCTGAAGGTGGCTGGATGAAGGGTTTTTTCTGTGCTCTTGGCGTGAATGGACTTTGATGTTTCTTGTGTGAATATGCGTGAATGAGCTAGGGGTTTAATATGTTGGTGAAGGGTTCTTTTTATAGGCAAAGTGATGGGGGATTTCCTTGTTTGAGAAGGAGAAGGATTTGTGCATTAAAGGAAATATCTTTTAAATATTATGTGATAAGGAAAAATCTTTTAATTAGGGAAGTGATTTGATTTAATTTGATTTATTCTTTTTTAGTTAGGGATATGATTTGGTTTAATTAGGCTATGGATCTATGGGATTTCTTTAATTTAGGAAGGGGATTTGGCTTGATTTATACATGTGTTTAATGTGATTTTTGTTATTTAGGGTGGTTATGGGCGTGTGACTTGGGTCCTTGGGCGTGTATTGGGTTTGATTGGTGGGCTTGGTGTGTGGTTTAGTGGTGTGTGGGCTTGGTGTGTGTCTTGCGGGGTTTTGGGCTTGGTATGTGTCTTGCGGGGTTTTGGGCTAAGGATGTGTTTTAAAACAGAGGTCCAACAAGCGAACCCGAAGCTAAACAAGCGAACTAAATCCAACAAAAATGTCAATTCTTGACTCTTCCCTTCCGACGTCCGTTTCCCGCGACTTCCATAATTTAAAGAGGTAGTGTCTCCATGCGAGACTCATCATCGGGACTTACATGCAAAAATGCAGTGCCTACATTTATCTCGGTTTTTTCTGAGTCATTCCTACCAAGTGACTAACCCTAAAAATCTCTAAAAAGCCCTAACAATGGTGAGTTATTAAATCTGCAAGCACAACCACATCCCGAATACAGAAAACCCAAAATACCCACATTCAACATCGAGACTAAAAAACAGAAGCATATACCCATAAAGCCACATCATGAACCCGAAAAACACACATAGCGACGAAAACCAAGGGCAAATATCAAACCCACAGTCATCGATGAAAGAAGCGAATGTAGGGAAAAGAGCATAAACAACCTTTAAAGAGGTTGTTCAGGCAGATTTTGATGATCAGATTAAAGTAGTGGGGTATTGATGACATGTGTTAGGTCAATCACAACCGTTGGATTCAAATGAAGGACTTAGATTGAAGACATGAGCTCGGTTGATCACAATTGTCCAAGTTTTGGAACATGAGTCACAGATGGACGACACTTGGCACGTTGGAGAGACAAAGCATAAGATGATTTGATGGGCATTTAAGAAAGATCATTATGTCGTCACATCTTCCTAGGAACGATTCAGAAACCCTATAAAAACCTTTTCAGTTGGCTGTGAAAAAAAAGAAATCGCCACAAAAAGGGAATCTTTGGTAATATGTGCAGCAACTTGACCCGAGGAGTTAGTTTAGGGGAGCGTTTGCAAGAAGCCACAATCCGAGGACATTGGGTCGGTCTGTACCACTATCTTTTGTAAAGTTTCCGGCATCAACGCACCAACTGGTTGATACCGAGAATTAGGGGACATATGTTGATGATGGTTTTTTACCCCAAGGAATATTCAAATACCAATGAGGGGTAAGATAAGTATGGTACTTAGTCCAAAAAATGGATAACATGGTCCCAAGGGCCTGAAGAGACAGACAGAGTTTAACAGAAGGACCCGACCTTATTATACGGAAGAGTTCTCCCCAGAGTAGAACCTGCTGACGATTAAGCAAGTTGGGCTATCGACCCGACCTAAAGAAGAAGTGCTGGATTTGGGATTCATTTGAGTCTTTGTGGAAACCGACCCAATGAGGTCTATGCTTAACAACCTGACCTGGTTAAGGAAGTTAGGAGCATTGACAAGTATCATCTGCCTCGGTATGCTGACCCGAGGAACGAAGATGAGATCACATGCCGACCTGCATTCGAGTCATAGGACGTATGTCATACTTGGAAGTTTGGGCTTCTAGAAGGTTGATATGACGAAAATTGGTCAACGGCTCTCCTTGGAAAGGAACCTTGCCAGACGGAACAATGCCGGAGCAGTTGAGTTGCAGGCTGTCACTCCAATAAAGCGTGTAGCAGGAGCCCAAAGATTGGAATGATGAGTTTTCACTGATAATGGTGGTTGAACCAGGTGGCAGTACGACTGTTTACTAAGTGGTTGGGGAAAAGAAGCATGGGGCAATGATGGCCTGGTGATGACATTTGACGTCATGGGTTTGTGAAATGGTGGATCTGGGAGCCTATATAAAAGAGTTGAACTCTCAAATTCAGGGATCGACTAATTCTACATTTCACAACTGAGAGAGAAGCTGAGAGTTGAAAAAGAAATCAAAGTTGTTGGTATTGACTGCATTACAGAAGCTGGAAAGAAACCATAACATGAATGAAATGGAACTGATAAGGGCTATATGTTAGGCTTCTTGGCAAGATAGAAACCTCTGCATTTTTGAAGGAAAGAAAAAGGATCCAGTAAGATCATTAGCAAAGGCAGAAGTAATGGTGGAGATAGCCAGTAAGACAAAATCTGTAGAGATGATGAAAGGGGATAGGCTTAATGTATAAAGAGCGCAGAGATGGTAAACCCTTCCTCAAGGCTGGTTTAAAATGAACACAGATGATGCAACAGTGAGCAAAGATGACTAGTAAGTAGGTCTAGGGGTTGTAATCCAGGATCACAAGGGGGAAGTAGCGGCTGTTGCTATTCGGAATACAAAGTTCTTTGGAAATGTGGCTTGGGTTGAAGCTGAGGCAATCGGATTTGGACTAGAAGTTGTAGAGGAAATAACAGTGATTCCGCTAATCATTGAAATTGATTATTTCGAAGTGGTGGAATAAATTTTAATCAGAAAGGACAACAAAACAGAAATATATTGGGACATCAAAAATATTAACGAGAAGATGTCAAGTGTTATATGGAAAGACAACTTTCATTCTCAGTTCACCCTCCTTTCCTTAATTTATGAACGTGCTTTCTTCTCGAAAAAAAAAAAAAAGACCCAACAGGGTGCAGCGATAATGGTAATCAGTTGATTACATGAAACAAGGTTTAAAAGTTGGTTGAGGAGGCTCCTGTTATTTTAAAAGTCTTGCCTTTATCCTTTTAAGAAAATGGTCATTACAACATTTTGGTAAAGAGTCATTTTTTTATTAAAAAAAAAAAAAAAAAAAAAAGTTTATAACTCTAGGAGTCAATAATAAGGACCTCAAAAAAAAAAAAATATCGAATTTATACAGATCTGAAAGTTTTAGATTCAGAAAATCCGAATCCATGGATGAGATTTTTGGATGGAAAAGATCTGATAAAGATTTTTAAATACTCAGATCCGGATTATTATGATTTAATGTATAAATTTAATTTTTTAATTTTAATTTTTTTTATATATTACAAAAAAAAAATCATCTCATATAAACTTGCATCCAGATATATAAAACTAAATCTGAATTCAAATTCAGATATACCAAAATCTAAATTTAAATCTGAAATTTGTCAAAGTGGGACTGTGAGAGTAAATTTTCTTTCTTTAAAATAGATTTGACCATTTTTTTTAATTTAAGGTCGAGTAATTTGATAGTGGAATTTCTAACATTTTCAAAAACAGAAAATCCTATAATTTCTTTTGTTTGAAGATAATTGTGTTGGATTATTTCTATGTAACATTAATTATGCCTCAAAAACTAATTGAAGTGGTTTGTTAGTTTTCAATTAGTTTTATTTATCTTATTATTTGGGTTCAAATTATAAATAAATAAATATATATATATATACTAAGTTTGTTTTCGTTGTATTCAACATTTATTTGCATAATGTGTTACAGAATAACATCATTAACAATAACCAAAAAAAAAATGTTACTAATAACATAAAAGTTGTGGCTCTTTTTTTTTTTTTTTTGGTCAAAAGAAGTGTTGGCTGTTATTACTTGGAGATTATGAAAATTGATAAGACCCTAATTTATTTAAACAAAAAAATCTAAGTAGAACAATTTAAAACACTAATAATTTTTTGGTATTACTTATTATATAAATGAAATAATATTAAATATAATTATCATTTATATAATTATTTTTTATTATTTTAATATATTTGACAAAATATTATTAAATATTATATGAGAATACAGTCACACACTAAGGATAATATAAATCATGAAGTCTTAAAAATTTTTGGAAAAAGTAATGGGGGGGGTTTTGGGGATATTCATCTAAAAGGTAGAGGTAGTATATCATGTTTCGGGTGTATTGTGTGGGATCCAGCTGTTGTGAGAGAGATGTCATATACACCCGAAACATAATATAATTTTTCCTAAAAGGTAGTTGGAAAAACAAAGTAAATTTAATATAATTTATTTTTTCATTGCATATATTATGTGGTTTATCAACAACGAAACTGAACTGATAGCAACTGTAGAGAGGTCACAGAGACTCTTACAGCAATCGCACTTAAACAACCCCTCTTCTCTCTCTCTCTCTCTCATTAAAGCCTTCTCTTCTACACATAAACAGCTAAATAGCAAGTGAAAGAAGATAAAAAAGACTTGACTGACTTCTTGAGGAAAATACACACCAAACTCCAAAAAACAAAAACAAAAATTGAGTGCAGTTTGTTAATGATTGCATGTACAGTGAGTTTTAGCATCTCTAATGCTTATTTCTGAAGTTTTTTTTATTTTTTATTTTTACTGGTTTTGTTTATTTTTCTTCTCTTTTCATGTTGGTTATGGTTTTGTTATTATGTGCATGCATGTATTGTTTACATTTTACAGCCTTTTATTTTTCTTCTTGTTTTGATTTATTTTCATTTTTGGAAATTTTCCTTCTTTTTTTCTTTGGAAGGGCTTATAAGATCTCCACACTCAAACAAGATCTTTTCTTTTCCTGTTGTAGGCTTTGTGAGTAAGATTTTTCTCTTTGATTGTTGCTTAATTGGTGTCTTTTAAGTGAATATTTGGAGTTCTTGATAAATGATCTAACATTTGCTGCATGCGTAGCCAAAACTCATTATGCCTTAGATTCTAAAACAAGTAGTTGGTGTTTAACAGAATATTAGCATATGGCTTAATCTTCACAGATCAGTCAAAGTATCTTCCTTTCATGGGCTATTATACTTTAAAAGTTTCTACTAATAATGGATTGTCCCCTACATATTGATCTTGTTTTACTAATGACTCTTAATCCCTTTCAATTTTTTTTGTTTTGGTACATCTCAACAAAATTCTTCAAGTTCACTACTTCCTTGTCTTATTTATTATATCTTTGTTTTAATTTAGCTTAAAATTCCATATAATTAGATGGGATTACTCTAAATTTTTAATGTAATCTTTTTTATTTTTCGGGTCATGCAGAATTGATTGGATGTTGATAAGCAGTGATCTGCAACAATTTTTTGTGGCTTGAGAAAGGATGCAAACCAGCTATGGTTTGCACTGCTAATGATTTATCAGCATGGAAGGATTTTCCAAAGGGCCTCAGGGTCCTTTTACTTGATGAGGACACCAGTGCTGCTACCGAGTTAAAATTGAAGCTTGAAGCTATGGACTACATTGGTTAGAGACTTTGAATCCCGCTCTTTTTTTTTTTATTTGTGTTAACCCTTTTTTGTTATAGTTTTTCTTACTAAAAATATAAATTTCGGTTTCTTTATGAGTTCACTTTATCAATCTCATGGGTCCCCATTTTTGTTCTCAGAGGCACCTTTAGGGCTAATTGGTTTAGATGGTATTCAGTTGTTTAGTTTACCCATGTACGATTTTGGAAGTTTGTTATGTAGAACTTTGTAATAGTTTTGATGCAGATTCTATTCCTAGGAATCAAGTAATTGCAATGTATGAATAAAAAGATAACATTTCAAATCATATTAAGAATTTTGTAATATAAAGCAGATTAAAACTTGAGTCGGTGAAAACAGCGTGAGCTTATTGAATTGATCTTTTTACTGAATACAAGAAGATAATCGTATGTTGTTTGGTCTGCCTTTCGCTTATATCTGTTTCACCTTCTGTAACTTGGTACTAATTTTTTTTCTCCATTAATGATAAACTCACCATGCCTTTACAGTTTCCACATTCTACAGTGAGTATGAAGCTCTATCAGCATTTTCAGAAAAACCTGAGAACTTCCATGTTGCCATTGTAGAGGTAATCACCAGTAACTGAGACCACTTGTGTCATTAATTTTTATTTTTAAAACTTAATGTCCATATTTAAACTGAGGGTGTTTTGTTCACACACTACGTATCTCCAAAACAGAATGGAACAATGTTTGTCCGAGGGGAGCTGTTTCCTGACAATGCTTTTAGTGGCTGAACTTGTCTCATTCATCTTTTGTTAATTATTTTTCATTGATGCCAGCAACTAACAGTATTTTAAGATTCACTTCATTTTATTGTATTAACTCCAAAATTATTTTAGTATTGTTAATGCTTTTTTCATCCCATTCATGGTATAGGTAAGCACGAGCAACACTGTTGGTTGTTTCAAGTTTCTCGAAACTGCAAAGGACTTGCCTACTATTAGTAAGTTTCACACTTTTATCCCCATGTTGTATTTGTACATTTATTTATGTGAACTACATGTGCTGGCTTTGTTACAAATTTTTATTGAACTTTCAAGTTTCTTTTTTCCATTGCCTTTTCAATATTGCTCTTCCTATCTCCTTAGCCTTTTTAACTCAACCTGGATATAGAATTGTCAACATCAACAACTGTGTGGTGTTAAAAAAAAAACGTAATGATTTCTTTCCATTGAACTTGTCGGACACTTCTAATGCAGTACAAGTTTTTCTTTTATCGCAGTGACTTCAAATATTCATTGCTTGAGCACCATGATGAAGTGCATAGCGGTGAGACTTATTCTATTCTCATTCACTGTTCAGTGTACATTAGTAGTTTTATATTTTTCTTCTCCCATTCTAGTCATTTGGTTTTATTTCCTTTCTTTTGTTTCGTGACCTCTGAAGTTGAAGATCAATTTTGAACCTCTTTATGAGGGTTCTTTTAGGAAGAAAAATTTATTTTAACTTCCACTTGAACTTTTGAGAACTTTGGTGGAGTTTGAAGCTCTAAGTACAACAAAAAAGAAAGCATTGTCTTGTTTCACTCATCATAGTTATTAATCAATTATATGAAAATATTTTCAGCTAGGTGCAGTGGAATTTCTCCGGAAACCACTCTTAGAGGATAAACTCAGGAATATATGGCAGCATGTGGTTCATAAGGTACGTTTCGGTTCTGCCTATTTTTGTTGGGATACTGAAAGACAATGGTAATGCTGTAAGAGAATAATTGTCATTCCTGTCCAGGCATTCAATGCCCAGGGGAGTGTCCTCTCTGATTCACTAAAGCCTGTAAAAGAATCCGTAGTCTCCAGGCTTCAACTCCAACTGGAAAATGGAGAGTCCAAGAATGAGAATACAGAATATGTTTCTCCTCAACAAAATGACAATGAACAGTCAGAAGCAAATGATAAGTATCCTGCTCCTTCAACTCCACAACTCAAGCATGGAGTGAGGTTATTAGATGATGTGGATTGCCAAGATAATGCCAACTGCTCAACAGAAAAAGAGAGTGGGGATCAGGATGGGGAATCAAAATTCGCCGAAACTACTTGTGACAATTCAATTTTGGAAAGAACATTACAGGAGGGCCAACCTCCGATACCAATGGAGGCCATAGTCAAAGAGGAACATGACTCAACTAATGATTCCAAGACCAAGTGCGGTATGCATCCTCGTCCATGTGAAAAAGAAAGTCTCGAAGGTTCACATTGTGTTTCTGAAAACCCAAGTAAAGCTTCTGGTCTTCACATCTTTTCCAGAAATAAAGCTAAAAGAAAGAAGATGAAGGTAATTTTGATTACTTGTTTATGCAAATTTGACATCATTTTGGAAGAAACAAGCAGTACTCTAATTTAGTGTGATCAATCTATGAAATCCCCTTTAATCTGATGTAATTTACAACTTATTCACAAGTTCCTTGAATAATTGGAAATCCTTGATTTATTCTGTATAATTTCACGAATTTAACATATTCTTCCAATCTAGTATATATTATGTGTCCCTTTACTCTTGTATCTTGCCATTTTTTTGTAGACACTGTGATTCTGGAATTGTTCGAGTAAGAGCATGATTCATCTCCTGAACCTCCTACCCAATTATCTATATATATAATTCCCTCAATAATATTGAAGTAACAAGTATTGCCACTACTTTGTCGAATATGATAGTAGTCCTTTTACCAGCATATGCAACATTAAGCTTATGTTTTAATTAATTTTCTGGTCTCATAGATTATTCCTGCACATTTCAATAGCTTATATCGTCATATGCATTTGTATTCCCTCTAATTGTTTATTCTTGAATACTCCTACACTTAACATTAGTCAATAATATTTTCCCATTTCATCTTTATGACTGAATAGGAGTTGGCAGTTTCAGTTACCTGAATGCTTTTTGGTGCACGTGTGTAACTGGATCTTGTTTCTTTTGGAGTTTGCAGGTGGACTGGACGCCTGAATTGCACAAAAAATTTGTGAAGGCTGTGGAGGAATTAGGTGTAGATCAAGCCATTCCTTCTCGCATACTAGAGCTGATGAAAGTGGAAGGACTGACAAGGCATAATGTAGCAAGTCATCTCCAGGTAAGTGTAAATTTGCTCTTGCTGTGCTATTTTTTGAAATTTCCATCTTTACACAATACTCACATTCACATACCAGTTTACCTCTCTCACATGCTAACGTTTTTAAGTCAACAAAATGTGGCTAAGAAGTTTTTGAAAGTAGACCTTCACGCCATTCATTTTAAACTTGTTTGTTTTTTTACTATAAATGATCAACATGTTTAATTTTCTTTAAAAGAAGTGAAAAAGTGTGTATACATAGTCTTTAAGATTTGGATAGAGCTAAAAGACAAGGAAAACACGGACTCCAATGCAGTTTTTTTGTGTCTTTTAGATCTAATCGGATGTTGAAAAAGTGTGCACATCAGTATAAGATTTTTTGTGTGTGTGGCCCGACTCCTGAGCATATTAAGATGGTGGAGTAGTTGTTTGCCTTATAAAAATAAGAAACAATTGTCCATTTTGCAAATCCTGAAAAATTGTTTGTTTTGCGAAATCAGCTCGAATGGAGAATTGCCTTATTTATTTATTTTTGTGAAAAGAGAGAATTGCCTTATTAAAAGTAAGAAACTATTGTCCATTTTCCAAATCGTGAAATCTTTTTTGTTTGCGAAATCAGCATTTATATTCTCGAACTGAGAATCTTGTTGGCCGTTAAAAAGATGTTACTAAAATGAAATTGGTTTATGGTTGGAACACAACGGAAAACTTATTTAAGGTCGAGCACAGGTTTTTTAGTTTGGTTAGTGCCAAATTGATAAAAAAAACAATTCAGGAGCCCTTGTGAATTTTTCATTCCTAATCAATGACTCACTTCTCAACCAGAAATATAGAATGCATAGGAGAAACATCTTGCCCAAGGAAGATGACCGAAGATGGCTGCAGTCAAGAGATCAAATGCAAAGGAGTTATTATCCATATAAACCTATAATGGCATTCCCGCCATATCATTCTAATCACCTTGTCCCAACTGGTCCTGTCTATCCTGTCTGGGGAGCACCGAGCAATCACCCGGCTGCTGTCCAGATGTGGGGTCCGCCTGGATGTCCCCCATGGCAACAAGCAGAGAGTTGGCATTGGAAGCCTTATCCAGGGGTAATGTTTTCTATCTTGTTAAACTGTTATTGACACTCAAAGATGTGTTCACACTAGAACATATTTGTCATAAAGAAAGAATTGGACTAAATTTGAATGGCTGATATTTAGAATACTGTATTGTTTCAGATGCATGCAGATGCATGGGGCTGCCCTGTGATGCCTCCACCTCACGGTCCTCATTCCTCTTTCCCTCAGGTGAGTATATATAATAAAAAGGCATATTTTAATTTGCAACCAAAAAATACTTGTGTGGGTTTCTTAAAAGCATAATATTAATCTCGTCTTGCATTTATTCTTTTTGCAAAATGCAGAGTGCATCAGGGCTTCACAATTCAAGTGTGGTCGATAACAGCTATGCTATTCCACAGAATTCTGTTGACCTCCATCCGGTAATGCGACACCTTTTCTCATTCAATGTCATCACATTTAATGTTGGGAAATGAGTTGTTATTGCTAAAAAAATCGTGGTGATGATGTCCTGATCAATTTGAATAGTGGGATATGATGTTAAAAGTTGCACATCAAAATTACAATATCTATACATGTTTTGGACATGCAGGCGGAAGAGGTCGTTGACAAGGTTGTCAAAGAGGCTATAAGCAAGCCATGGCTACCCTTGCCATTGGGCCTTAAGCCTCCTTCATCTGACAGCGTGCTAGCTGAGCTCTCTAGGCAAGGCATCTACACCATCCCTCACATCAACGGCTCTCATCCCTGCTGATTTGGCAGTGGCACCATTATCACCATGGCCAACAACAAATAAAATGACATGTCAAATACCTGATCGGTCTGGAGACCCACTTGATACCAAACCCATTCAGGGATACGTAGATCCCAAACCAAAATGCCCATCTGGGTAAAATATCATCTAGTCCATCACCCACCACAGCGAAAAGGTCTACTTTCCAAACGAACAGCTGAGAAACATCCACGTATGTAAAGTTTACACCTCATGTAACCCATGAAAAGTTTGTGGTTGTAAATAGATCCTAACACTAAAAACACAACAAATTGTTGTATCACGTCAGGGGTTACTGGGTGTAAAATGTTTTTTTGTGGTAAGCTTTTTATGAGGGGGTGGGCCTCTTGTATGGTTATGGTGGTGGGATAATGGTTGTGATGCGATCTTGACACGGACATTGTGAATAAAGTTGACTGTGAACCTTTATTGATGCTCACTCACTTCTTGTTTATCTCTGCAGATTCTCGTGTAGCTGGCATTGTTCTTCCCTAATACCAAACTTATTGCCTCTGCCTATGGATTCCCATTAAACTTCTAACTTAAAAATAGAAGCAATCATAATCTCTCCCATAAAGTTCTCTACATAATCTTCTCTCCTAGAGACTTGTGTTGTGTATGAAGTCAACATAGCTTAGCTTAGCTTCTGTTCTTGCTAATATTGGCAGGGGGTTCCACAATTCTCTTCTCAAAGTAAAGCCCATTTCCTTGCATGACAATACAAGTGGACCATAAATTCACAGCTATCAATTCCTTGTTTGATTAATTAACGCACTATTAATTTGATTTGGTCAAATGTGACATTTTGGCCGTCTTTGACAGTATTAAATATTCTTGGTGGATTCCCAAAGTGGGAGTCGTTTACAGCGTTCGGTTTGATTTTGGACAAAACATATGGTATGATTTTATTAGATGATTTGTGATTGTTTTATCAAGAATTTTCTCTCCCTCTGACCCATCATTTCTTCGAGTGCAAAAAGACAAAAATTAAAAATAAACCACCTCTAATGGGGCTTATTGTGAAATCCATATACAAGAGATATAATCAACATTAGGTAATTTCTTTGAGTAAATTGTAGTTAAGTTACAAATATATCACGCACGTTGTTAATTATCAGAATTATGTTGAGAACGGAGACTTATATATCACTACAAGAAAATTGGAGTAAGGTAACAATCGTTTTTACACCATGCACATTAAAAATGTTATCAAATTTATAATTTAAGAACAATCACGTATTGCAAATTATTAAAGGTCAAGTTTTAACTTTTAACTAATGTTTTTAAAACAATTGAACTGGTAATCGAAAAATTTCAATGGTCACTGGTTCGACTGGTTGAATTGTTCCGAAAAAACCGATAAAACCGACTGACGTCAAAAATAATATTAATTATAAAAATATTTATAAAAATTATGATGAGTTGCACTGTTTATCTGTCAATATAATAATCTGTGATGCAAAACTTAGTAAAGATGGTGTATATCTAGATCCAACCTACCAGTTATGCAGAAAAGTGTTGGTTTTTAGAGTTCATGCGCAGCGGAAATCGTGTTCAGTAACAGGAAAAAAATTTATTTTTCATGAACAATAAAAATTGGATCCGTATTTTCTAGTATATTAATAACATAAATATTCAAAACTTAAATCGGAAATATACCTGTAGATCTGGATCTCTATAAATCATGATTCTTTGAACCACGATCTTCCTCGACTTATCTCCTCACCTCCAACGGCACGTGTGGGCGTGAAAATAATTACAAAGAACACTCTAATAATATGAATGATTCATGTACTCAGCACATGAGACGAATCCTAAGTGCTATTTCCTTTTGATTTTCTCAAAATCAAACTTAAGAAAAATAAAAGAAAACGCTTTTCCTTTATTTTCTTTTTCCAGCACACGTTTTTGTTTCTTGTTGTTGTTTTGTTCTTGTTCTATTTTATTTTGATCAAAATCTCAATCCCATAAAAACAACAACCCTTGCTCACGGTTTATGCTTTTTAAAAAGCATTTTGTTTTTGAAAAGGATTTTATTTTTATCAAAACTATAGTCAAGCAAATCCATTTAAGGATTTAATTTTAATTTCAAAATAAAATCAAAATAAAATCCTTTAACATTTATCTCATAATTTATCAAAGATAATTCATTAAAATTAATTTTCAAAATTTCAACTTTTGAAATATTATCTTATTAAATTAAAATTTAATTAATCAAATTAATTAAATATTAATTTTCATAAATTAATAAATAGATACATTATCTATTGATAAATATATTATGACAACTTTTGTCATAATTTCAAACAAGAGTTATATTGAATCATTAGAGTGTAAAATAATTCATAATTATTTTATATAATTCACAACTATTTTTCTTCGCAATTATAATCGTTCGAACAGTGATAGAAGACGACGAGGGGACCGATGGACCTATAATTCTAAGTTCCAATAATTTCGTCGATTAATTATAAACTCTTTTATTAATCAAACGAAATCATTAATTCTGGAGTAACTCCACTAAATACCCAGAATTGCACTCTCAGAATTATAGAATTAATTACTCAAAGTATTCATCCATTGATATAGTCATTACCTATGCAATGATCCTTCATAACAGATTCGTAAAGGAGCTAGGTATAAAATATCTGTTAACCTCTCCAATTACATCTTTATCATTGACTTCCATTAGTTCTCAAGTGAACAATTAATTCATAACTTTTATGAATTTGCGCGCTAATCGTTCAGGTCCTGAACTAACAAACAAGAGAATCTTATGAACGAATTTCATTGTATCAGGTTAGCATTCCCGGCTATTCATTCAACTCATTCCCAAAATACAAGGTTTACGAAATGTAATAAATATAAAGCCATACCGAGTAAATTAAAGAATAAATTAATATGATATAGGAGTCTGCTAAATACAATGAATTGAGATCATCACATATATGACCATCATTATGATAAAATTGATGTTTGATTAATTAACGCACTATTAATTTGATTTGGTCAAATGTGACATTTTGGCCGTCTTTGACAGTATTAAATATTCTTGGTGGAATCCCAAAGTCGGAGTCGTTTACAGCGTTCGGTTTGATTTGGTCAAAACATATGGTATGATTTTATTAGATGATTTGTGATTGTTTTATCAAGAATTTTCTCTCCCTCTGACCCATCATTTCTTCGAGTGCAAAAAGACAAAAATTAAAAATAAACCACCTCTAATGGGGCTTATTGTGAAATCCATATACAAGAGATATAATCAACATTAGGTAATTTCTTTGAGTAAATTGTAGTTAAGTTACAAATATATCACGCACGTTGTTAATTATCAGAATTATGTTGAGAACGGAGACTTATATATCACTACAAGAAAATTGGAGTAAGGTAACAATCGTTTTTACACCATGCACATTAAAAATGTTATCAAATTTATAATTTAAGAACAATCACATATTGCAAATTATTAAAGGTGAAGTTTTAACTTTTAACTAATGTTTTTAAAACAATTGAACTGGTAATCGAAAAAGTTCAATGGGTCACTGGTTCGACTGGTTGAACCGTTCCGAAAAAAACGATAGAACCGACTGACGTCATAAATAATATTAATTAATTAAAAATTATAAAAATATTTATAAAAATTATGATGAGTTGCACTGTTTATCTGTCAATATAATAATCTGTGATCCAAAACTTAGTAAAGATGGTGTATATCTAGATCCAACCTACCAGTTATGCAGAAAAGTGTTGGTTTTTAGAGTTCATGCGCAGCGGAAATCGTGTTCAGTAACAGGAAAAAAATTTATTTTTCATGAACAATAAAAATTGGATCCGTATTTTCTAGTATATTAATAACATAAATATTCAGAACTTAAATCGGAAATATACCTGTAGATCTGGATCTCTATAAATCATGATTCTTTGAACCACGATCTTCCTCGACTTATCTCCTCACCTCCAACGGCACGTGTGGGCGTGAAAATAATTACAAAGAACACTCTAATAATGTGAATGATTCATGAACTCAGCACATGAGACGAATCCTGAGTGCTATTTCCTTTTGATTTTCTCAAAACCAAACTTAAGAAAAATAAAAGAAAACTCTTTTCCTTTATTTTCTTTTTCCAGCACACGTTTTTGTTTCTTGTTGTTGTTTTGTTCTTGTTCTATTTTATTTTGATCAAAATCTCAATCCCATAAAACAACAACCATTGCTCACGGTTTATGCTTTTTAAAAAGCATTTTGTTTTTGAAAATGATTTTATTTTTATCAAAACTATAGTCAAGCAAATCCATTTAAGGATTTAATTTTAATTTCAAAATAAAATCCTTTAACATTTATCTCATAATTTATCAAAGATAATTCATTAAAATTAATTTTCAAAATTTCAACTTTTGAAATATTATCTTATTAAATTAAAATTTAATTAATCAAATTAATTAAATATTAATTTTCATAAATTAATAAATAGATACATTATCTATTGATAAATATATTATGACAATTTTTGTCATAATTTCAAACAAGAGTTATATTGAATCATTAGAGTGTAAAATAATTCATAATTATTTTATATAATTCACAACTATTTTTCTTCGCAATTATAATCGTTCGAACAGTGATAGAAGACGACGAGGGGACCGATGGACCTATAATTCTAAGTTCCAATAATTTCGTCGATTAATTATAAACTCTTTTATTAATCAAACGAAATCATTAATTCTGGAGTAACTCGACTAAATACCCAGAATTGCACTCTCAGAATTATAGAATTAATTACTCAAAGTATTCATCCATTGATATAGTCATTACCTATGCAATGATCCTTCATAACAGATTCGTAAAGGAGCTAGGTATAAAATATCTGTTAACCTCTCCAATTACATCTTTATCCTTGACTTCCATTAGTTCTCAAGTGAACAATTAATTCATAACTTTTATGAATTTACGCGCTAATCGTTCAGGTCCTGAACTAACAAACAAGAGAATCTTATGAACGAATTTCATTGTATCAGGTTAGCATTCCCGGCTATTCATTCAACTCATTCCCAAAATACAAGGTTTACGAAATGTAATAAATATATAGCCATACCGAGTAAATTAAAGAATAAATTAATATGATATAGGAGTCTGCTAAATACAATGAATTGAGATCATCACATATATGACCATCATTATGATAAAATTGATGTTTGATTAATTAACGCACTATTAATTTGATTTGGTCAAATGTGACATTTTGGCCGTCTTTGACAGTATTAAATATTCTTGGTGGAATCCCAAAGTCGGAGTCGTTTACAGCGTTCGGTTTGATTTGGTCAAAACATATGGTATGATTTTATTAGATGATTTGTGATTGTTTTATCAAGAATTTTCTCTCCCTCTGACCCATAATTTAAGAACAATCCCAGATTGCAAATTATTAAAGGTGAAGTTTTAACTTTTAACTAATGTTTTTAAAACTGGACCGGTAATTGAACTGGTAATCGAAAAAGTTCAATGGGTCACTGGTTCGACTGGTTGAATCGTTCCGAAAAAACCGATAGAACCGACTGACGTCATCAATAGTATTAATTATAAAAATATTTATAAAAATTATGATGAGTTGAACTGTTTATCTGTCAATATAGTAATCTGTGATGCAAAATGTTAGGTGTCCGTTGAGTTGCTCTTGTTACAGGTTTGTTGACAGGAAGAGAGTCTGGATCGGACTTGCGTGGCCTCCCTATATCGACTTATTTGGGTAATTCGAGGAACCCTAGGCCTCCACAACTCACGTTGATTTAATAATTCGCTGCTTTATTATTAAGAATAATCCCCTTTAAATAGAGAGATTTAAGAGTATCCATAAGTCTATTGGATATGCAATATCCTTATTAACAACTAATAATTATTCCTAAGTATATTGGATATGCAATATCATTATTAACAACTAATAACTATTCCTAATCTAATAGTAATTCCTAATCTAATCTCATGTTAAAGCAGCAATAATGTGCAGGTATACCTGCACCTAACAACTTCCTTCCCCCTTGAAAATACCCTTGTCCTCAAGGGTGAAATAAGGATATCGAAGCTGAAATTCTTCACGAGATTCCCAAGTAGCATCGGCCGGTGAATAGTCCTGCCAATGGACCAAAATTTCATCTCTGCAAGAAGCTTTCCTTGCGTCCAGCATGACCAAGGGTATTGGAAGCACTGCCGTTTCGTTGGTCAAATACTCAGGCAAAGACGTTTCTATCACAGTGTTATCTCCCACCATACGCTTAAGCTTAGAGACATGAAAAACTGGGTGTAGCTTGGCAGATGTTGGTAGTAGTAATTTGTAAGCTAATGGTCCAATTCTTTCAACAACTTGAAATGGCCCAAAGAACTTTGCCGCAAGCTTATTGTTTCTTTTTTGGGCTTTTGTTGTTTGCCTGTATGGTTGGAGCTTAAGGTACACCCAATCGCCCACGTTGAATTGGTAATCGGTGTGTTTGGAGTCATAGATGAGTTTCATTCGATTTTGAGCCGCCTTCAGATTTTCCCTGGCTTCTTGCAATGTCCTATCTCTCGCAAGAAGATAATGCTCCACTGAGTCCACCCGAGCTGTACCTGGAACATAAGATAAGAGATTTGAGGGTTTCCTTCCATAAACTAACTCAAATGATGTCGTGCCCGTGGACTTGTTGTAGGCACTGTATTTTTGCATATAAGTCCCTATGATGAGTCTCATTTGGAGACACTACCTTTTAAGTCGAGGAAGTCGCGGGAAATGGACGTCGGAAGGGAATCGGTATTTTTGTTAGATTATATTCGCTTGTTTAGCTTCGGGTTCGCTTGTTGGACCTTCGTTTTAAAAACACACCCTTAGCCTAAACCCTATAAGACACACACCAAGCCCATCTCACCCAAGCGCAATCAAAAAATAATTAAAACATGTCACAAATTAAAATTAAAACAAATTAAATTGAAATTAAATTAAATTAAAATCTAATTAAATTAAATTCCAAAATTAAAATAAATCACTTCCTAATTAAATAAATCACTCCCCTAATTTAAATAATTCCTTGCCTTAAATAATTAAAATTAAACACAAATTAAATTTACTTGATTTCTTTCCTTCCAAATAAACCCATGCAGAAACCCTAATACATTACTATATAAACAACAAACCCTAATGGTCTCATTCTTTCCTCCCTCACTCAACACACGCATACAATTCTCTCAACCAAAACCCTAATACCTTCCATCCAACCGACCAACAACTCCCTCACTCACACACGGCGTCACCATCTTCTCTCGACTCGGCAACCCTAATTCACCAACTGCTCACGCCTCTAACAAAAGAACACACACAATCTTCTTTCTTCATAGCCCCTGCACCCTCCATTGAACGTCATCAGCCCTCACACCTCACTCTCGGCAACACAACCCTTCACTCAGCATAAACACCCATGCACGCACCTTCACCCTTGACCACTCTCTCGGCAAACCCTCACGCAAGCCATCAGCCCTCACGCAAGCCTTGTCACTTGCCCTTCATTACACGCATACACTCCCCCTTAGCCTTCACCCTTATTGCCCATGCCTTACTCCACGCCACCTGCACCCTCCACTCACTGCCTCACCCTCCTCACGCTTCACGCAATCCAACAAGCCACATTCAGCCCCTCATCGAAGACAACACACCACAAATTCCCCTCACAGTCTGCCATAAACCCTCACCGCTTTACCTAGCCACGCAACCCTCACCGCTTCACCTAGCACCGCAACCCTCACCAGTCCTTTAACGAAAGCCACATAACCACACACACACCCACACAAATCAAACTGGCCTTGACTACTCTCCTTCCACAAAACAACAAACCCTAGCACACGGACCAATAACACCCCTTCAACTAGCTTGTCCCACATCGACCAAATTGCCAACATCACGCAAATCATCACTCAAACAGCACACACTCACATATCACCCACGCCATCATCACTCAAACAGCACACACTCACATTACACTCACGTAATCAGCAGCACACAACCACACCCTCACGCACAAAGTCATCGCACTACATCCCCATAAGAGGAAATAAATAGCCAAATCAGACCTCTCATCAACACACAAAAACAAACCCAGAACAGTCCTCGAATTAACCCAAAACAGTCCCAGAATTAACCCAAAACAGTCCCTAAATCACCCCAAAAATAGTGACCAGAAGATACAACAAAAACAACAGCGAAACAGAGTGAAAACAGCAGCCCAGACAGCGAAACAGCGAGGAAAAATGTTGGATTAGTGAACCAGAAAAGTTGCAGAGCATTCTCCCTTCCGACGGCCGTGTAACGCGCTTTCGTGAGACGAAAAAAGAGGTTAGACCTGAGGACACCCTTTTATTTATTATCTTTCGTTTATTTTATTTAGTTTGAATATTATCGCATGAGAGTCATTTGAGGCATGATGTGATTGTTGGATGAGCGGAATATGTGTTCCCTTTTGTGGTATATAGGATGGAAACCCGGACGTAAATTCCGTAGCCGAATTCGAATGGACGGCAGTGCGGTTTGTACTCGGGATACAACGCCACGTACCACTTAAGAGACACGTATTTCGTCTCATCCAAACTTGTGTTTGAGCATGTTCTAGTTCGTAGGTTATTTATTTGTTATTAAAGCATGATTAGGTTGTTAGCATTTTATTTATCTTAAGCATGATTTAGTCGATAGAAATTTATTTCTTTATGCATAATTAGGTTGTTTGCACATTAGGGATTTAATTTATATTTATGCTTAGATTCTTATTTATTTTCCGCATTAGATAATTGAGCATGCTTTTGTGATGATTGTATGTTATTGCGTGTTTGCCGTTATGACAACTTACTTTGAAGTATGTGAACTTAGATATAGGTTCTCATTGTTATTATTATGCATGCGGACTTAGGTGTAGATTACCCTTGAGCATGAATGTTGAATAGATTTGGTTAGTTTATTACACAAATAATATCATCACAAGTGACATAAGTAAGGGACCATTCTGAACCCAATGGTTTGAGGTCTTCCCTTACGAGGGGTGAGTGCGGCCTTAAATCTTTGTCCCGGTTCACACCGGGTGGCGACTCCATGTTATTTCGTACTCCCAACTAGGCCGCGAGTCTAGAACGGCGTCGTCAGTTTCTTTGTCCTACAGTTTGGCGACTCCACTGGGGATAGAGAATTGGCCCCGAAATAATGTCTTGTAATGTTTGGATTTGTGCTTTAATTAACCGTGTCTACAGTGGGTTGAAGGGGTTTAGTTAAAGGCATTGTCAGCAATCCTTCTTCGACGA
>SKCR01025406.1:0-126450 GCA_019454045.1 Zanthoxylum bungeanum
AGTTAGCTGTGTAAGGAATTTCCATTCTTGAGACGTATCTCAACCTATTTTGGAACAAGTTAATTTTTGTACTTCCTTAAATTATTTAATTTGTGAATTCTCCATAATATTGACTAAAATGAATCTTCATATGCTGAGTTGATAAGTATTATCAGCATACAGTGGTAACATATAGACATGAGCTGTAATTGAAATTTTTTAATATTCAGTGCTCTAGATTAATTGGAGGAAGCATCTATAAAAGCGACGGAGTAAAAATATATATATATATATATATATCTGAGATCTGAGTTATTAAGTTTGTAAGGTATTTTAACTCATAGTGCCCTAAAACTAACTGGTTGGGAGCCACTGGCCCAAAGCTCGCTACATGGATCAAATATGATGCAAAAGAAAATATATATATCTAATGTCTGAGTAATTAAGTCCGTAAGGGTGTCTTAACATCTGGTGCCTAAGCCAACTAGTTTGGAGCCACCGGCCCAAAGCTCGCTACATAGATGGTGATATTGCATATATAAAAAAAAAAAATTAAAAAATCAAAGAAAATCAGAAAAATCAGGAAAAAAATATTTCATTGCCAAAAAATGTGAGAATTCTGATAAAATTTAGGACAAAAATATTACTCTCTTTCACTACATTGTGACTATTGTGGCGAAAATGAGTTAATTAATATTTTTTTGGCTGTAGTCATTAGTGATGATTGACAAATGAGTTGTCTACCTGATGAATATACGTAGGCGAGACCGTGCCTCTGCTGTGAGCTGAAATATATTCACGGGATCCACTTTTCACTATTTATATTTAATTTAATTATTAAATATTTGTATTCTGTTTGGGATTACAGTATTGCATGATTTAGTGGGAGGGGCATATTAGATTAAAAATCCATGATCTGGTTTATGCTTTTGATATTATATGAAACTGCCTTAATTCTGCTAACCGTTTTTCGTGATCTATATGATAGATTTGCGATGGCGGGTCAATCCACAAACCAGTTTGCGCGTATGTAGATGCGAACAAACTAAAAGGCGCTGAGAAACTTTACAGACTGGGAATTGGATTTGAGGATTGTCCTCGATTCCGAAAAGTTGGGTTATGTTCTTGAGGGTCCTTTACCCCTTGCAGTGGGTGAGGATGCTTCAGAGGAGGAACGCCAAGTTTTTGAAGCTTGGAAGAATGATGATTTAAGAGTTAAATCATACATCATATCTTAGTTCGTCTCCGAAACTCAAGACACAATACTATGGAACATCAGATTCCTATAGTATGATAACGCGATTAAGACAATCGTTCGAGAACCAGGAACAGGTTATTGTTCACAAGGTCGCATGGAACTGTTCCATGCGCGTCTGGATGAGGGGCAAAGTGTTAGCCCACATGTTCTTCAAATGATCGATTTGATCGATCAATTGAGGCAACATAATCTCATCTAAATGACATTCTCGGTAGGAGTGTCATTCTTGGTTCTCTGCCAGCTTCATTCCGCCAGTTTGTGATGTACTTCAACATGCACGGGACAGTCTGCACCTACCAGGAGCTACATAGGATGTTGCTCACGGCAGAAGAGGATCTGAAGAAGGGAGTACCGACTCGCCCACCTAGATCTACTTCTCTGTCTGCTTCTTCCCTAGGAATGTCCAAGGGAAAGAAGAAGAAAGGGAAGAAGAAGAAGGCCTTCGGTCCTCCACAGCAGGCGAAGATAGCCAAGCCCAAAAGGGCTTCTGAAGACAAATGCCACCACTGCGGCAAAGTTGGGCACTGGAAAAGGAACTGTCCTGATTACATTGCCCAAATGAGGAGAGACAGAGCTTCTACATCAGGTACTTTTATTTTTCCAGTTATTGATTTATCTTTGGCTTGTGAAGCCGTTACATCCAGCTGGATTTTAGATTCTGCTTGTCCCATTCACATTTGCAATTCGTTGCAGGTGCTGAAGGAAAGTAGGAGGCTGAAGCCAGGGGAGATGCAGTTGCGATTCGGGAGTGGAGACTCTTTGGATGCAGTTGCAGTGGGAGTATGCGAGATCTCATTGCCGAATGGGACACTTTTGTTACATGACTGTCATTTTGTACCGGGATGTGTCGCTAATATTATATCACTTTTTGTATTGGATACAGAAGGGGTTTGTATGAATATTAAGAATAGTTCTTTGTATTTTATATGATAGTAATAATATTCAGATCCTTAGTTGTCCAAACCAGCATGGTCATTACACATTGCAAACTTCAAAAGATATATTAAATACTGGAGTTAATAAACGTAGATTACCTGTAATTAATAATACTGAACTTTGGCATATGAGACTTGGTCACATTGGCGTTAAACGCCTTACCCAATTGGTTAGGAATGGTTTGATATCAGATCTTACCATTGGATCCTATCCAACTTGTGAATCCTGTATTCAGGGTAAAATGACCAAGGCCCCATTTTCTGGTGTTGGACACCGTGCCACTAACTTACTGGAACTCGTACATTCTGATGTATGTGGTCCACTAAGTTAAACTGCTCACAGTGGTTATTCATACTTCGTTACCTTTACCGATGATTTGTCACGGTACGGTTATGTCTATTTGATGCGACATAAATCGGAAACCTTTGAAAAGTTCAAAGAGTTCCGAAATGAAGTAGAAAAACAGACTGGTAAATATATTAAATGCCTTCGATCAGATCGATCGAGGCGGCGAATATATGAGTGGTGAGTTCATGGATTATATGAAGGAGAATGGGATTCTCGCTCAATATACTCCTCCAGGTACCCCACAGCACAATGGAGTATCTGAGAAGGAGAAATCGGACTTTATTGGATATGGTCCGATCGATGTTGAGTTTCACAGATTTGCCCTATTACTTATGGGGTTACTGTCTCTTAACAGCCGCACATCTTTTGAATAAGATTCCTTCAAAGCTGTTCCTACGACACCGTATGAGATATGGTTCGGTAGGAGACCGAATCTTAATTATATTAAGGTTTGGGGTTGTCCTGCCTATGTCAGGGTGACTCAGCAAAGTAAGCTTCGCCTCGAGGGCAAAAGTTTAGGTTTGTTGGATATCCCTCAAATACGAGGGGATATCTGTTCTATGATACCGAGCATCGAAATGTCTTCGTAGCTCGCTTCGCAAAATTTCTAGAAGTAGAATTTTTGTCAGAAGGTAATGATCATAGAGGGTTGAACTTGATGAAGTCCAACCTGAAAACAACGAACCAACGGAGGAACCTGAAGTTCAAGTAGATGAAGGACCTTCAACACACACACTCCGTAGGTCGGAAAGGGTATCTAGACCTCCTGAACGCTTGTATTTGATACAAGAAAAGAGTTTGGATGTTCTCTTAGTTGAAGAGACCGATCCTTTCACCTATAGAGAATCGATGTTGGACATCGACTCCGTGAAATGGCAAAGTGCCATGAAATCCGAGATAGATTCAATGCATGAAAATCAAGTTTGGACTTGATTCCGCTTCCCGAAGGAATTGTTCCTATCGGTTGTAAATGGGTTTACAAAAGGAAGCGCGGGCCTGACGGTAAGGTTGAAACTTACAAGGCCCGACTGGTAGCAAAAGGTTACACGCAGCGACCTGGCGTCGACTACGATGAAACTTTTTCGCCGGTGGCAATGCTTAAGTCTATCCGGATTTTGCTTTCTATAGCTGCGTATCATGACTACGAGATTTGGCAAATGGATGTCAAAACGGCTTTTCTAAATGGGTTTCTTGATGAAGAAATCTATATGGAACAGCCGGAAGGTTTCACATCCAGCCAAACCTCGGGTATGGTTTGTAAGCTTAAGAAGTCCATTTATGGACTTAAACAAGCTTCACGAAGTTGGAATCTTCGATTCGACGAGATTATAGATCGTCTGGTTTTCTAAGAATTCGGAAGAATCCTGTGTGTATCAGAAGGCCAGTGGGAGCATGGTCGTATTTTTAGTCCTGTATGTTGATGACATCCTAATCATTGGGAATGATTTAGGAATGTTACAAAGCGTTAAAGCATATCTCTGTAAGAATTTCTCCATGAAGGACCTGGGAGAAGCTTCCTATGTTTTAAGGATAAAACTCTATCGAGATAGACAAAGGAGGCTGATTGGGTTATCCCAATCAACGTACGTAGATAAGATCTTGGAACGGTATAGCTTTGGTAACTGTAAGACAGCAAACATAATGTGTCCACAAACAGAAGATGAGAAGGTTAGAATGTCTAACCAACCTTATGCTTCATGTTTGGGTAGCATAATGTATGCCATGTTATGTACGAGGCCTGATATCAGTTTCGCTGTTAGCGTAACTAGTCGATATCAGTCCAATCCAGGTAATGACCATTGGATGGCCATTAAACATATCCTAAAGTATCTTAAAGGTACTAAGGATAAGTTGATTATATATGGAGGAAACGAACTGCAGGTTAACGGGTATACAGACTCCGATTTTCAATCGGATCCCGATGATAGAAAGTCTACATCTGGATTTGTCTTTACCCTTAACGGAGCTGCAGTATGTTGGAAGAGTTCCAAACAGGGATCTACAGCTGATTCCACCACTGAGGCGGAATATATTGCAGCTTCTGAAGCCGCAAAAGAGGCTGTGTGGATAAAGAACTTTATCACAGAATTGGGAGTTGTCCCAAGTATCGAGAATGCGATTCCGTTATACTGTGATAATACTGGAGCCATTGCGCAAGCAAAGGAACCGAGGGCGCATCAGAAGTCGAAGCATGTGGAACGCAAGTACCACATCATTCGAGAGATCGTGTCGCGAGGGGATATTGTCGTGTGCAAGGTACCGAGTGAAGACAACGTAGCAGACCCGCTGACGAAGGCCATACCTCCGAAGTTATTTGATAAACACGTGGAGTCGATGGGTATAGATACAATCGATATTGGCACTAGAGCAAGTGGAGATTTTGTAGGGGTTGGTGCTCAGAGCGCCAATTCCCGGTGTATTTTGTTAAATACTTCTGTAAAACATTATTATTAGTAATAATATATGCAGTTCCATAATATAATCTATCTTTATATGGTAAAGACGTAATGACCCATAGAATGATTAATCATGATACAGTTGCAAAAAGCGTCGCAACGACATTGAGTCGTATCATGACGTTGTCATTCTCAGACAGTTCCTGGTCAAGGTTTACACTACTGGTCAGTATAGTAAACCCGTTGAGACCGGTAAATGTCGTAATACTGGAATATATGATTCCAATGGTTTCTCAATGAACCATAGTCTTGGAGACTAGTATAGAGTGTAGGTTTGTTTTAGCAGATAAACACTGAACGAATCACGAAGATTCTTATGGATGGTACACCAGCGTCAATAAAATCTTCTTAGGTTGAGTAGCATTGTGATTCTTAGACTTGAGATGCATTGTGGGCACATGAGACTGAGAGGGGGTTTTATTTAGGGGGTGTGAACCAGGAGGTGGGGTAAGGTAACGAAGCGGAAGCGGTGAAAATCCGATTTTCAGATTTCAAAACTTTTTCTCGGATTAAATAAATAAACATATTTATTTAACATTCCAATAATCAAATTATGAAAATAAATTCAATAAACATTTTTAGGTGAATTTACCGAAATACCCTTGCTTTGTATTTTTGTCCGTTTTAGTCCGAAATTGATCCAATCAATTTTGAATGATTCTAAATCATTTCTAAGATGAACTTATGATGTTCAAAACATCAAAACACCAAAGCAACCAAATCCCCATTTTTCTCTCTCAAGCCGAGAGCACCAAATGGTGCCCAAGTTGTGACCATTGGTCATTTCATGCTTCAAACTCATCCAAATGAAATCCAATCAACATGAAACTTTGCATGCATCATATACACACCCAAATGCTCAACATATATGAAAAACCCCAAATTTGGAATTAGTTAGAAACCCTAATTTTCAATTTCCACAAATTGGACAAATTAGGTAATTACATTAAATCAAATGTTTCAATCATCAATCTTTCATCCAATTCAAGTCTCAACACAATGAAAAACTCAAGATCAAATCTAGGTCATTTAAGAGTGGGTCAACAACTCTAGAATAGCAACTTGGTTTCATAAACCTTAAAAGAGTGTTTATTACTACAATAGTTAAACACTTTATCATTACACATGCTCTACAACTTCACCAAAAATTCCATCACCAAAAACATAAAGAATAAAGAAAGAAATAACCTAAGGATATCAATATGGAAGCCTAGATACTAAGGAACATTTCCTTACTAATAGTAAGTTGGAGAAAACTTACTAAAATCAAGCTTTCCTTGGTTTTCTTTTCTTTCTCAAACTTCTTCAAGCTTTCTTCAATGGTGTTTCTTTTTGTAAAGTGTATATTTATTAGGTTAGTGAAATGAAAAATGAAAAAACAATTTATACTTGCCAAAAAAGTGCCTTGGCCGAAATTTGCATACCAATGCAACAAATTGTAATTTCAATTTCATTTTCATTATATTAAATCAACTTGCATAAATATCTTTTATAACCTTATTAGATATTTATTTGGTCAACAATTGCAACTAATGTCATTTACTTTAATTATCCTAACATAAGATATTTATATTTAATTAATTTAATCATTTAACAATTAAATAATTAATTAATTAATCAAATACAAATATATTAAATATATGTATAATATTTACATTAAATATTAAAAACATATATTCATTTAGGAAATAAGTCAAATAACTCATTTTGACTATTAATTAATGTGTATTTAAATTAATCAAGTATTAAATGTAAATACACAATAATTAAGTAAATGACTATCTAGTGTCTTTAGCATGTATCTTGCGTTTAACCATTAAACGACTTTATAAATAATCAATATTATTTATTTATGTTGCTCTAGTGCTCAACGAGTATGTTTCATTATTGAGACTCTCTAGGTTCAGGTATATCCGTCACGAAATCAAATTTCATGTCCATAATCTATCCACCCGTAGATTATGACGATCACGGATAATCTCGCTAAACCATACAGGTCGAGGTCATCGCAAATGTATAATTCCTCCGTCACAGGTATCCGGATAAATCCCAGAGATATAGATGTAAACGTCAAATCTCTATCGGGATTATCCAGTCGACTATTCTATTAGCAATCTCAAAAAGAATGTTTAGAACTAGCTTCTAAACTTACCACGGGCCCATGGTTTTATCTGATTGCTAATCATATGGACTACCTATGCTCTGGTACACAGAACTGACGGATCCTATCTTGATACACATAGGACACCCTGAGGATCTATCTACACCCAACGAACAGGCGGAGGTCTGATCTAAATAGATCGGTGACGTGACTGCCGTCTAAGTGTAGAAGATGTCTCATGTGCCCACAATGGCATCTCAAGTCTAAGAATCACAAGTGCTACTCAACCCAAGAAGATTCTTATTGACGCTGGTGTACCATCCATTAAGAATCTTCGGTGAGTCGTTCAGTGTTTATCCACTATAAACACCTACACGTCTATACTAGTCTCCAAGACTTATGGTTCATTGAGAAACCATTGGAATCATATATTCCAGTATACGACATGTACCTCGTCAACATTTATTCTCAACGGTTACTATACTGACCAAGTAGTGTAACCTTGACCAGGAACTGTCTGAGAATGACAACGTCATGATACGACTCAATGTCCGTTGCGACGCTTTTGCAACTGTATCATGACTAATCATTCTAGGGTCATTACGTCTTTACCATATAAAAGATTAGATTATATTATAGAAACTGCATATATTATTACTAATAATAATTTTTACAGAAGTATTTAACAAAATACAACCGGGAATTGGCGCTCTGAGCACCAACCCCTACAAAATCTCCCACTTGCTCTAGTGCCAATATCGATTGTATCTAATACCCATCGACTCCACGTGTTTATCAAATAACTTCGGAGGTATGGCCTTCGTCAGCGGGTCTGCTACGTTGTCTTCACTCGGTACCTTGCACACGACAATATCCCCTCGCGACACGATCTCTCGAATGATGTGGTACTTGCGTTCCACATGCTTCGACTTCTGATGCGCCCTCGGTTCCTTTGCTTGCGCAATGGCTCCAGTATTATCACAGTATAACGGAATCGCATTCTCGATACTTGGGACAACTCCCAATTCTGTGATAAAGTTCTTTATCCACACAGCCTCTTTTGCGGCTTCAGAAGCTGCAATATATTCCGCCTCAGTGGTGGAATCAGCTGTAGATCCCTGTTTGGAACTCTTCCAACAAACTGCACCTCCGTTAAGGGTAAAGACAAATCCAGATGTAGACTTTCTATCATCGGGATCCGATTGAAATCGGAGTCTGTATACCCGTTAACCTGCAGTTCGTTTCCTCCATATATTATCAACTTATCCTTAGTACCTTTAAGATACTTTAGGATATGTTTAATGGCCATCCAATGGTCATTACCTGGATTGGACTGATATCGACTAGTTACGCTAACAGCGAAACTGATATCAGGCCTCGTACATAACATGGCATACATTATGCTACCCAAACACGAAGCATAAGGTTGGTTAGACATTCTAACCTTCTCATCTTCTGTTTGTGGACACATCTTCTTAGAAAGATGAATCCCATGTCTGAACGGTATGTTTGCTGTCTTACAGTTACCAAAGCTATACCGTTCCAAGATCTTATCTACGTACGTTGATTGGGATAACCCAATCAGCCTCCTTTGTCTATCTCGATAGAGTTTTATCCCTAAAACATAGGAAGCTTCTCCCAGGTCCTTCATGGAGAAATTCTTACAGAGATATGCTTTAACGCTTTGTAACATACCTAAATCATTCCCAATGATTAGGATGTCATCAACATACAGGACTAAAAATACGACCATGCTCCCACTGGCCTTCTGATACACACAGGATTCTTCCGAATTCTTGAGAAAACCAGACGATCTAATAATCTCGTCGAATCGAAGATTCCAACTTCGTGAAGCTTGTTTAAGTCCATAAATGGACTTCTTAAGCTTACAAACCATACCCGAGGTTTGGCTGGATGTGAAACCTTCCGGCTGTTCCATATAGATTTCTTCATCAAGAAACCCATTTAGAAAAGCCGTTTTGACATCCATTTGCCAAATCTCGTAGTCATGATACGCAGCTATAGAAAGCAAAATCCGGATAGACTTAAGCATTGCTACCGGCGAAAAAGTTTCATCGTAGTCGACGCCAGGTCGCTGCGTGTAACCTTTTGCTACCAGTCGGGCCTTGTAAGTTTCAACCTTACCGTCAGGCCCGCGCTTCCTTTTGTAAACCCATTTACAACCGATAGGAACAATTCCTTCGGGAAGCGGAATCAAGTCCCAAACTTGATTTTCATGCATTGAATCTATCTCGGATTTCATGGCACTTTGCCATTTCACGGAGTCGATGTCCAACATCGATTCTCTATAGGTGAAAGGATCGGTCTCTTCAACTAAGAGAACATCCAGACTCTTTTCTTGTATCAAATACAAGCGTTCAGGAGGTCTAGATACCCTTTCCGACCTACGGAGTGTGTGTGTGAAGGTCCTTCATCTACTTGAACTTCAGGTTCCTCCGTTGGTTCGTTGTTTTCAGGTTGGACTTCATCAAGCTCAACCTTCTATGATCACTACCTTCTGACAAAAATTCTACTTCTAGAAATTTTGCGAAGCGAGCTACGAAGACATTTCGATGCTCGGTATCATAGAACAGATATCCCCTCGTATTTGAGGGATATCCAACAAACCTAAACTTTTGCCCTCGAGGCGAAAGCTTACTTTGCTGAGTCACCCTGACATAGGCAGGACAACCCCAAACCTTAATATAATTAAGATTCGGTCTCCTACCGAACCATATCTCATACGGTGTCGTAGGAACAGCCTTTGAAGGAATCTTATTCAAAAGATGTGCGGCTGTTAAGAGACAGTAACCCCATAAGTAATAGGGCAAATCTGTGAAACTCAACATCGATCGGACCATATCCAATAAAGTCCGATTTCTCCTTTCAGATACACCATTGTGCTGTGGTGTACCTGGAGGAGTATATTGAGCGAGAATCCCATTCTCCTTCATATAATCCATGAACTCACCACTCATATATTCGCCGCCTCGATCTGATCGAAGGCATTTAATATATTTACCAGTTTGTTTTTCTACTTCATTTCGGAACTCTTTGAACTTTTCAAAGGTTTCCGATTTATGTCGCATCAAATACACATAACCGTACCGTGACAAATCATCGGTAAAGGTAACGAAGTACGAATAACCACTGTGAGCAGTTTGACTTAGTGGACCACATACATCAGAATGTACGAGTTCCAGTAAGTTAGTGGCACGGTGTCCAACACCAGAAAATGGGGCTTGGTCATTTTACCCTGAATACAGGATTCACAAGTTGGATAGGATTCAATGGTAAGATCTGTATCAAACCATTCCTAACCAATTGGGTAAGGCGTTTAACGCCAATGTGACCAAGTCTCATATGCCAAAGTTCAGTATTATAATTACAGGTAAACTACGTTTATTAACTCCAGTATTTAATATATCTTTTGAAGTTTGCAATGTATAATGACCATGCTGGTTTGGACAACTAAGGATCTGAATATTATTTCTATCATATAAATACAAAGAACTATTCTTAATATTCATACAAAAGCCTTCTGTATCCAATACAAAAAGTGATATAATATTAGCGACACATCCCGGTACAAAATGACAGTCATTAACAAAAGTGTCCCATTCGGCAATGAGATCTCGCATACTCCCACTGCAACTGCATCCAAAGAGTCTCCACTCCCGAATCGCAACTGCATCTCCCTGGCTTCAGCCTCCTACTTTCCTTCAGCACCTGCAACGAATTGCAAATGTGAATGGGACAAGCAGAATCTAAAATCCAGCTGGATGTAACGGCTTCACAAGCCAAAGATAAATCAATAACTGGAAAAATAAAAGTACCTGATGTAGATGCTCTGTCTCTCCTCACTTGGGCAATGTAATCAGGACAGTTCCTTTTCCAGTGCCCGACCTTGCCGCAGTGGTGGCATTTGTCTTCAGAAGCCCTTTTGGGCTTGGCTATCTTCGCCTGCTGTGGAGGACCGAAGGCCTTCTTCTTCTTCCCCTTTCTTCTTTCCCTTGGACATTCCTTGGGAAGAAGCAGACAGAGAAGTAGATCTAGGTGGGCGAGTCGGTACTCCCTTCTTCAGATCCTCTTCTGCCGTGAGCAACATCCTATGTAGCTCCTGGTAGGTGCAGACTGTCCCGTGCATGTTGAAGTACATCACAAACTGGCGGAATGAAGCTGGCAGAGAACCAAGAATGACACTCCTACCGAGAATGTCATTCAGGATGAGATTATGTTGCCTCAATTGATCGATCAAATCGATCATTTGAAGAACATGTGGGCTAACACTTTGCCCCTCATCCAGACGCGCATGGAACAGTTCCATGGACCTTGTGAACAATAACTTGTTCCTGGTTCTCGAACGATTGTCTTAATCGCTGTATCATACTATAGGAATCTGATGTTCCATAGTATTGTTGCTTGAGTTTCGGAGAGAGCGAACTAAGGATGTATGATTTAACCCTTAAATCATCATTCTTCCAAGCTTCAAAACTTGGCGTTCCTCCTCCGAAGCATCCTCACCCACTGCAAGGGGTAAAGGACCCTCAAGAACATAACCCAACTTTTCGGAATCGAGGACAATCCCAAATCCAATTCCCAGTCTGCAAAGTTCTCAGCGCCTTTCAGTTTGTTCGCATCTAACATACGCGCAAACTGGTTTGTGGATTGACCCGCCATCGCAAATCTATCATATAGATCACGAAAAACGGTTAGCAGAAATTAAGCAGTTTCATATAATATAAAAGCATAAACTAGATCATGGATTTTTAATCTAATATGCCCCTCCCACTAAATCATGCAATACTGTAATCCCAAAACAGAATACAAATATTTAATAATTAAATTAAATATAAATAGTGAAAAGTGGATCCCGTGAATATATTTCAGCTCACAGCAGAGGCACGGTCTCGCCTACGTATATTCATCAGGTAGACAACTCATTTGTCAATCACTCACTAATGACTCCTAAGTACCCGGTCCTGGCCGTTTCTCGTTGTCGCTGCGAAGGCAGGCCCACAAGGAGACGTACCAAGGTTAAACTCGTCAATGATAAACTCAAGTTACTTACGTAATCCTGACAGCTAGGGCACGTTCAGAATTCCGCTTTTACTTGAATTTATCTAGTATCTAATATACATCCGGTATAAATAAATCTTTATCGGCTACACCCTCACAGCAGAGGCACGGTCTCGGATGTAGTCACAAAGAAGTATTCATAAACCGTATTGACAAGACGGACCATATAACATGCATCAAATACAAAATTACATTTAAACCTTATTATTAGGGATTTTCCGCTAAGTGTCATACACCCTAAATCTAACCAAATTAGATCCTAATAAGCATGCATAAAGTCAAGAAAACATGATTAAACATTGATTCAATGTAGGCTAAGCATTTTAAGTGGCCTAGAATCAGACTGCTCTGATACCATTTTGAAGGGGTTATTTAGGGTGAATCCGGTAACGCAGCGGAAGCGGTGAAAATCCGATTTTCAGATTTCAAAACTTTTTCTCGGATAAATTAAATAAACATATTTATTTAATATTCCAATAATCAAATTATGAAATAAATTCAATAAAAAATTTTTAGGTGAATTTACCGAAATACCCTTGCTTTGTATTTTGTCCGTTTTAGTCCGAAATTGATCCAATCAATTTTGAATGATTCTAAATCATTTCTAAGATGAACTTATGATGTTCAAAACATCAAAACACCAAAGCAACCAAAATCCCCATTTTTCTCTCTCAAAGCCGAGAGCACCAAATGGTGCCCAATTGACCATTTGGTCATTTCATGCTTCAAAACTCATCCAAATGAAATCCAATCAACATGAAACTTTGCATGCATCATATACACACCCAAATGCTCAACATATATGAAAACCCCCAAATTTGGAATTAGTTAAAACCCTAATTTTTCAATTTCCACAAATTGGACAAATTAGGCTAATTACATAAATCAAATGTTTCAATCATCAATCTTTCATCCAATTCAAGTCTCAACACAATGAAACAACTCAAGATCAAATCTAGGTCATTTAAGAGTGGGTCAACAACTCTAGAATAGCAACATGGTTTCATAAACCTTAAAGAGTGTTTATACTACAATAGTTTCAACCTTTATCATTACACATGCTCTACAACTTCACCAAATTTCCATCACAAAAAACACAAAGAATAAAGAAAGAAATAACCTAAGGATATCATATATGGAAGCCTAGATCCTAAGGAACATTTCCTTACTAATAGTAAGTTGGAGAAAACTTACTAAAATCAAGCTTTCCTTGGTTTTCTTTTCTTTCTCAAACTTTCTTCAAGCTTTCTTCAATGGTGTTTCTTTTTGATAAAGTGTATTAGGTTAGTGAAATGAAAAATGAAAAAAAAACAATTATACTTGCAAAAAAGTGCCTTGGCCGAAATTGCATACCAAATACAACAAATTGTAATTTCAATTTCATTTCAATTATTATTAAATCAACTTGCATAAATATCTTTATAACTTTATTAGATATTTATTTTGGTCAACAATTGCAACTAATGTCATTTACTTTAATTATCCTAACATAAGATTTATATTTTAATTAATTTAATCATTTAACAATTAAATAATTAATTAATTAATCAAATACAAATATATTAAATATATGTATAATATTTACATTAAATATTAAAAACATATATTCATTTAGGAAATAAGTCAAATAACTCATTTTGACTATTAATTAATGTGTATTTAAATTAATCAAGTATTAAATGTAAATACACAATAATTAAGTAAATGACTATCTAGTGTCTTTAGCATGTATCTTGCGTTTAACCATTAAACGACTTTATAAATAATCAATATTATTTATTATTATGTTGCTCTAGTGCTCAACGAGTATGTTTCATTATTGAGACTCTCTAGGTTCAGGTATATCCGTCACGAAATCAAATTTCATGTCCATAATCTATCCACCCGTAGATTATGACGATCACGGATAATCTCGCTAAACCATACAGGTCGAGGTCATCGCAAATGTATAATTCCTCCGTCACAGGTATCCGGATAAATCCCAGAGATATAGATGTAAACGTCAAATCTCTATCGGGATTATCCAGTCGACTATTCTATTAGCAATCTCAAAAAGAATGTTTAGAACTAGCTTCTAAACTTACCACGGGCCCATGGTTTTATCTGATTGCTAATCATATGGACTACCTATGCTCTGGTACACAGAACTGACGGATCCTATCTTGATACACATAGGACACCCTGAGGATCTATCTACACCCAACGAACAGGCGGAGGTCTGATCTAAATAGATCGGTGACGTGACTGCCGTCTAAGTGTAGAAGATGTCTCATGTGCCCACAATGGCATCTCAAGTCTAAGAATCACAAGTGCTACTCAACCCAAGAAGATTCTTATTGACGCTGGTGTACCATCCATTAAGAATCTTCGGTGAGTCGTTCAGTGTTTATCCGCTATAAACACCTACACGTCTATACTAGTCTCCAAGACTTATGGTTCATTGAGAAACCATTGGAATCATATATTCCAGTATACGACATGTACCGGTCTCAACGGGTTTACTATACTGACCAAGTAGTGTAAACCTTGACCAGGAACTGTCTGAGAATGACAACGTCATGATACGACTCAATGTCCGTTGCGACGCTTTTGCAACTGTATCATGACTAATCATTCTAGGGTCATTACGTCTTTACCATATAAAAGATTAGATTATATTATAGAAACTGCATATATATTACTATAATAATGTTTTACAGAAGTATTTAACAAAATACAACCGGGAATTGGCGCTCTGAGCACCAACCCCTACAGAGACATCTTCACACTTAGACGGCTAGTCACGTCACCGATCTATTTAGATCAGACTAGCCTGTTCGTTGGGTGTAGATAGATAATCAGGGTTGTCTATTGATATCAAAGATAGGATCCGTCAGTTCTGGTAACCAGAGCATAGGTAGTCCATATGATTAGCAATCAGATAAAACCATGGGCCCGTGGTAAGTTTAGAAGCTAGTCTAAACATTCTTTTGAGATTGCTAATAGAATAGTCGACTGGATAGTCCCGATAGAGATTTGACGTTTACATCATATCTCTGGGATTTATCCGGTTACTGTGACGGAGGAATTATACATTGCGATGACCTCGACCTGTATGGTTTAGCGAGATTATCCGTGATCGTCATAATCTAAGGGTGGATAGTTATGGACATGAAATTTGATTTCGTGACGGATATACCTGAACCTAGAGAATCTCAATATGAAACATACTCGTGAGCACTAGAGCAAATAAATAAATAATATTGATTATTTATAAAGTCGTTTAAAGGTTTTAAACGCAAAATACATGCTAAAGAGACTAGATAGTCATTTGCTTAATATTGTGTATTTACATTTAATACTTGATTAATTTAAATACACATTAATTAATAGTCAAAATGAGTTATTTGACTTGTATCCTAAATGAATATATGTTTTTAATATTAATGTAAAATTATACATATAATTTAATATATTTATTTAATTAATTAATTAATTATTTAATTGTTAAATGATTAAATTAATTAAGATATAAATATTTTAAGTTAGGATATTTGAAGCTAATGATCATAGTTGCAAGTTGACCAAAATAAATATCTATAAAGTTTTTAGATATTTATCAAGTTGACTAAATGCATTAGAAATGAAAATTGAAATGAAAAATTTGTTATACCTTGATGTGATTTCGGCCAGGCAATCTTTGACAAGTATATATTGTTTTCATTGCTTTTCATTTCATAATAACCTAATACACATTTCACAAAAGAGACTCCATTGAAGAAAGCTTAAGAAATTTGAGAAAGAAAGAAAAACCAAGGAAAAGCTTGATTTTAGTAAGTTTTCTCCAACTTACTATTAGTAAGGAAATTGTTCCTTAGGATCTAGGCTTCAATATATGAATCCTTAGGTTATTTCTCTCTTTATTCTTTATGTTTTTGTTGATGGAAATTTTGGTGAAATGGTGTGAAGCATGTGTAATGAACAAAGAATGTAACTAGTGTAGTTATATGTATTCTTTTAAGGTTTATGAAACCATGTTGCTATTCTAGAGTTGTTGACCCACTCTTAAATGACCTAGATTTGATCTTGAGTTGTTTCATTGTGTTGAGACTTGAATTGGATGAAAGATTGATGATTGAAACAATTGATTTAATGTAATTAGCCTAATTTGTCCAATTTGGGGAAATTGAAAAATTAGGGTTTATAACCTATTCTAAATTTGGGGGGTTTTGAGATATGTTGAGCTTGGGTGTGTATATGATGCATGCAAAGTTTCATGTTGATTGGATTTCATTAAGATGAGTTTTGAGACATGAAATGACCAAATGGTCAATATGCCCCTAAATGGAGCTCACGGCAATGTGAGGGAATTATGGGATTTTGTGTCTTTTGGTGTTTTGATGTTTTGAACATGCTAAGTTCATCTTAGAAATGATTTAGAATCATTCAAAATTGATTGGATCAATTTCGGACTAAAATGGACAAAATACCATATAAGGGTAATTTGGTAATTTCACTTGAATTTGATTCATTTGAAATTTTATTTCATTATTTGATTATTGGGTAATTAAATAAATGTGTTTATTTATTTAATCCAAGAAAAAGTTTTTTGAAATCTGAAAATCGGATTTTCACCGCTTCCGCTGCGTTACCGGATTCACCCCTATCAGACCCCTTCAGAGCGGACAATATATCAATATTTACCGCCCCTTTTACTTAATATTTTGTTTAGTTTCTCGAGTTCGATGAACGTTTTGATATGTTCTAGTTTATTTTACAGATAAAATAATATTGGGACTCAATGAAATCATTTAGGACGAAATGTGGGTCAAATAAGGGTAAATATTTGACTTGACATATTAATTTTGGAGACTGGAACCTTGAAAGGGCGTTCTAAAGAAGTGCAGTTTCGGAAATTCCAGTTTTACACAACTATCAGATTTTGGGCATAACCGTTTACTCCGATATCGGATTGAGCTGATTCAAGTTCTAGATTAAAGAATATTCAAAGATCTACAACTTTGATACGCAAAATAATTTCGATTTCTGAAGATTTCATGACCAAAATTGATGAATCATTCGCAAGTGTGTTATGTGTAATTATTAATGTCATTTTCAAAGCAAATAAATAAATAAAAATTAAAAATAGTCAAGCTCCCACCAAACATAATATCAATTAATAATGGATTTGGTGGAGCAATTAATGAAGCAATTAATAATGGATTTGGTGGAGCAATTAGTGGAGGAATTAATAATAGATTGGTAGGGAATTTAATAATGGATTTGGTGGAGGCAAAAGTTTGCCTTTAAATACCAATCCATTTCATTTGTAAATTTATACTTTCTTCTTTGAAATTCCTTATTAATAACTAAGAAAATTATATCTTGTTTGTTTATTTACAGTTTTCAGTAATTAATTTTCGTTTTCGCACTTTCTTTTCTTTACTTTTCAGTTTTTACTTTTTGTAATTTACTTTTATGCACAATATTTTCCTTTCTTTAATTTTTACTTTTCAAGCAATGAGGAGGTAACTCCCCCTCGCTCGGGTAAAAGGTAAAACTTTTATTATTGCTTTTTAGATTAATCTCCTCTAATTATAATATAATTACTATTTAAAATATGACTTAACTAGGATACCGCCATATTGGTCAGTTTGTAATTAATTATAAATTGGTTTTAACTTGAATAAGCATGCATACCGTCTGGTTGGTTGGGTGGTAATTAATTATTAATTTGACTTAATCAGGATACTGTCTACATGGCTGGTTGACAATTATCACGAAAGTTAATATATTATATTAATAGAGATATCTAAAATAGTAGTAATAAAAGTGACACTTTTACCTCATCATTTTCTTTACCGTACTTTTACTTTATTTACTTTCAGTAATTTACTTTTACTTTATTTACTTTCAGCAATTTACTTTTACTTTATTTACTTTCAGCAATTTACTTTTCAGTATTTAATTTCTAGCAATTTACTTTATGTCTTTTCTTTTATTTAAGTTTTTACTACCCCGTAAATATGTGCCGTAACTAAGCCAGTTATCTGCGGTTGTGATGAAATCCAATATCACCGGTTTATAAGGGGTTAAATTACAGTTTGGGTAATATAAAAGGTTTATTTATTGAGCCTTAATCCTAATATTTTTTATTAACTGGCCATTAATAAAATTGAACTGGTAAACTTAAAATGAACTTGGAAAAGAGATTTTAGGTTAAAGACCTTAGAGTCAATAGCCCACGATCTCCCTTGAGGATAGATAACCCTTTAATAGATTTCCTTACAGGATATGAATATATCTGTTGGGCGGGGGTAACCATAATTGGAACTTAATATTAATGAATTTAGATAACTTGGTTGACATAGGAATATGATTAATTGGGTTATACTGGGTATTTGTATCTGACCATCGGAAGAGGCTTTTACATAATTAATGTTCCAGTTTAATAAACCAATATATCAGACAAACGTAAAATAACCACTTCATCTTTTAAAAAGATATTGGAAAGATTCACAACCCTGGATAGTTTTATAAATTTGAATTTTCTTTAATCTACTTTCAAGTAATTTTATTTACTTGTTTTAATTTTAAAGTCACCACTCAATCAAACAATCAATCCATTAGATACTTGTAAACATTTAACTTCATAAATTGACAACAGAAGGCTTTAAGTCCTCGTGGGATCGATACTTTTATACTACTTGAACTATTCGTGAGCTTACTTTATACGGGTGTGATTACGCACCGTTCAAGTTTTTGGCGCCGTTGCTGGGGATTTATTTATCTTTCACAATTAGTTTTGGGGTTGGATACTTTACTTGTATCTAATTTCTTTTTACTTATTGTTTTTGTTTTCTTGTGTTTCAGGTTCTCAGACACTACAAGAGACGAACCAAAAGCTTTGAACTCTGACCTCTTGACCCAAAGATTGAAAAAACCATCGCACAGTTGACAAGGGAAAGGCGAGAAGGCTAAGAAGCAATCGTTAATATGGAACCTGAACCGTTGGAAGTTGCACCACAAATTCTCATTCGAGACAGAACCATTCTGGTGGTTGACGGCTTCATTTCTTGTATTTTCCTTCCTCCCTTACCAGCAAATGTGTGTGATATGAAAACATGCATTCAGATGATTCAACAGTCAGTTCAGTTTGAGTGGAATGCAACTGAAGATCCCAATTCCCATATCAGTAACTTAATGAAAGTTTGCGGTACATTCAACAGCAACAGAGCATCAGAAGAAGCAATAAGACTGTGAGTTTTTCCATATTCCTTGAAAGACAAAGTCAAAGCTTGGCAACATTCACTACCAGCAGGTTCCATCACAACTTGGAACACTCTAGCCACCAAATTCCTTGCAAAATACTTTGCACCAGCCATAACTGCAAAGTTGAGGAATGATATTACATCATTTGTGCAATTAAATATGGATTTTAACCTTTAACTTTTCATTTAGATGTAGAAGTTCAGCTAACCAAGTATGGTTTTCTAAACTCTTATTCTACTGTTTAAGACATTGGCGATAATGTCTCATTTAGGTTTGAGGAAGGAGAATAGTTAAATTGTATCTTGTTTTTATTGTTTTATTTTTAGTTAAAAAATTTTCGAAAAAGCCAAAAAAATTTGAAAAATTTTACAAAAATAATAAAAAAAAAACTATTTTGTATTTTTGAGTTTTTTTATTAATCAGGTGAAATTGGTATTAATTAGCTGTATAAGGAATTTCCATTCTTGAGACGTATCTCAACCTATTTCGGAACAAGTTAATTTTTGTTATTTCCTTTTAAATTATTTAATTTGTGAATTCTCCATAATACTGATTAAAATGAATCTTCATATGCTCAATTAACAGGTATTATCAGCATACATGGTAACATACAGACATGAGCTGTAACTGAAAAGTTTGTAATATTCAGTGCCCTAATTTAATTGGAGGAAGCATCTATAAAAAGTGATGAAGTAAATATATATATATATATATATATATATATATATATATATATATATATATATATATATATATATATGATATCTGAGTTATCAAGTCTGTAAGGGTGTTTTAACAACTAGTGCCCTAAAACCAACTGGTTTGGGAGTCACTGGCCTAAAGCTCGCTACATGGATCGAAGATGCTGCAAAAGTCTAAAGTCTGAGTAATTAAATCCGTAAGGGTGTCTCAACACCTAGTGCCCTGAATCCAACAAGTTTGGGAGCCACCGGCCCAAAGCTTTCACACTTTCTTCTTTACTTTTCAGTTTTTACTTTCCGTAATTTACTTTTACAGACAGTACTTTACTTTCTTTAATTTTTCATTTTTTACTTTTCATGCAATGAAGAGGTCACTCCCCATTATTGGGGTAAAAGGTAAAGTTTTTATTATTACTATTTAGATTAATCTCCCCTAATTATAATATAACAACTATTTAAAATCTGACTTGACGAGGATACCTCCATTTTGGTCGGTTGGTAATTAATTATAAATTGGTTTTAACATGACAAAGCAATGACACCGCCTGCTTAGTCGGTTGGTAATTAATTATTAATTTGACTTAATCAGGATACTGCCTATATGGCTGGTTGGTAATTATCACGCAAAGTTAATATATTATATTAATGGAGATATCTAAAATAGTAGTAATAAAAGTGACCCATTTACCTCAACATTTTCTTTATTGTACTTTTACTTTATTTACTTTCAGCAATTTACTTTTACTTTATTTACTTTCAGCAATTTACTTTTTTAGCAATTTATATTTCAGTATTTATTTTCTAGCAATTTACTGTATGTCTTTTCTTTTATTAAAGTTTTTACTACCCGTAAATATGTGCCTAACTAAGCCAGTTATCTGGGATTGTGATGAAATCTAATATCACCGGTTTATACGGGGTAAAATTACAGTTTGGGTAATATAAAGGTTTATTTATTGATCTTTAATCCTAATGCTTTTTATTAACTTGCCATTTATAAAATTGAATTAGTAAACTTAAAATGAACTTGGAAAAGAGATTTTAGGTTAAAGACCTTAGATTCAATAGCCCACGATCTTCCTTGTGGATAGATAAACCTTTAATAGATTTCCTTACAGGATATGAATATATCTGTCGGGCGGGGGTAGCCATAATTGGAACTTAATCTTAATAAATTCAGATAACTTGGTTGATATAGGAATATGATAAATTGAGTTATACTGGGTATTTGTATTTGACCATCGGAATAGGCTTTTACATAATTTAATGTTCCAAATTAATAAACCAATATATTACATAAACGTAAAATAACCACTTCATCTTTTAAAAATATATTGGAAGGATTCACAACCCTGGATAGTTTTATAAATTTGAATTTTCTTCAATATACTTTCAAGCAATTTTATTTACTTGTTTTAATTTTAAAGTCACCACTGTAACATCCCGCTTAAGCCAAGATGCTACCTGCAGGAGACAGGCTAATCCTGCCTCCATAAGCCTCTGACTTTGATGAAATTTTGGCTTGACCACTACGTAAAGTCATGAAATCTGGATCCAAGTCTAGCACCTCAATACAACCTAAAGGACCCAACACATAATATACACTAAAACAATGAACTTAAGTCATAACAGAATTGGGCTCTGTGCCCGAAAATACATAAAAACAAAAACTTTTACAATTAAACTTGTACAGACTTAAACTTTTTATAACAAGACTTATAAACGACTCTTGTACGCCCAAGACCTAGTGACTGGCTGACTACAATGCTGCTATTCGGCTTCTCAAGCTCTAAAATCTGTGGTCGACCGATCGGGTCACCAACCTGCAAAACTCAAAACACAGATGGGATGTGAGTCATAAGACTCAGTAAGAAACTATGCTCATTCCTTGAGCATCAAACACTAGTAAAGTGTGATTTCCATTTTATATTAATATGTACCTCTAATGATCATACTCATGTATCAGACCTGATCTATACTTTTGATTTCTTTTTCATTTTTCAAACTTATTTCTAGCTACTGTCTTCTAACTATTCATACGTGAACTTTAAGTCTTGTTTCCTGTTTAGGTTCATTATTCATATTATTTCTATTAAGTCAAGCTTTACCATGTTTTCGCTGTGATACTATGATATCTCAATACTTACCCATTTACTCTTTACTAATCTAGTTTGGTTATTTATCATACTTATCTTTCTTTTACTTCATTGAAATATCATCAAATCGGATTTAAAAATCGTTCTTGCTATTAAATATTCTTCTTTAACTGTTTTATATTCTATATACTAATTCTATCACTAATATACCTCACATGCAGATAAATGAGTGCACTTGCATAACAAATTATCACCCTATCACAAACATTTGCAATCTAACATATCTTTATATCTATAACTTCATATATCCAAGTTCGAATTTATTTAGGCTTTAACGCTAGAAATACATGCATTTGCAAATTTCTATTTCCAACTCAATAATATCATACATGTATATGGAATATCATAAACTATCATCCACAAAATTTCTCTTGTGTAAATACAGTTCAAGCCAATATTCATCTTCTTATGCATACAAACATAATAATGCTATTATGCATTTGTATAAATTTTATATATATAACTCAAATGATATCTAAATGTATGATTTCTATGCTCTATTTGTAAATTAAGCTCTACTTAAATATGTCATGATTCGGTAATACTTAATCTACGTACTACATACTTATACTATCATCAATGCAATGTACATACACCACACACACAAATACTAATTATATATATATATATATATACATGTCGATGCAAACACGCCATTATGCATTAATGTCAATTATATGCTCTCTAGATGATCTCCAAGATATATAATCTTTATGTATAACTTATGAATTATGTCCCTCTTATCAAGCCATGCTTTTTATAAAATATTTTTTGAAAACCTTTTTGGAAAACTATTTTCTAAAAACCATATCTTGAAACTTTTTATAAAACCTGTATTTCTTAAAACTGAAGTCTGAAATCTTTTTTTGAAAATCGAAATTTGAATTGTGCATCTCTGCTTATAGGCGCATCTCCGCCCAGAATGTACCATCTGAGCTTAAAAAGTGATCCAGGGGCGTTACGTATCTCCGTCCCTCTAGTCCTATTGAAGATCTGAGAGCGTCCTCTCAGTCCTCCACATGTGCATATGCGTATAAATCCGTCAATTCCAATTTGTCTGTCAATTCCAAATATAAAATCCCATGCAAAGCATTACGTAAAACTCATCATAGGAAGACATAAATGCCAAGACGTCGATAAATTCAAATAATCATTATTACTACGGAAAATAATCATCATAACTCAATATATCAAATGTCAAGAGTAATAAATCGAGATGTCAATAAACGACGCAAAATGTTTCAAAACAATTCAGCACCTCAATATCAAAATGTGACTCAAATCACGTCATTTGAATCAAAATCCTCACTTATCATAGTAATCGTAATCCTAAACTTGTCAATAAATCAAATCTCAAATATTACCAAGGACTCATCTTAATATCATCAAGTATATCACAATTCCATAATAAAGTATAACGTCAATTAAAATAAATGAATATTATGAAAACAAATACTCCACTCACTGTGTTCTAGCTAACTTAGGTTCCTTCATGAGATAGGAAATCACTGTGTGTCATGCGGTTAAATTTAAATCCAATTTAATTCGTTTGGATGTCGTCTATAAAATACTTTCCGCAGATGAAAGTAAAATGTTCTGCATAATTATTAAATTTACTGGATTCCTAACATGTCCGGGTGTTCTAGGAATTTTTACGAAGTTCGTTTCACCATCTCGCAAGTCACCTATTCAATTTCTTGCTAAATACTGAAATCAGTAAAGTCACACATAACCGCCAACTTTAAAAATTTATCCCTCTTAGTTGAATTTATATCAGGTCCTGAAATTTTTATGATAGGATCCCTTATGAGTCTATTTTATGCCATTTTTTACAGATCAGTTTCAATTCCTAGAATACAAGATACACCTTACTCAGCAGGGACAGGACCAGTTTGTCCCTGCAGTTCACCCAACTTTGAAAATTCACCACGACTTCGTTTCTTATCGAAAAATTCTAATTTTTGAGCCCGACATTCTTTGACCTGTGTCCTTTACCTAAAATTTTACAGTTTATCAAACGGACTTCTAAAACTCAAGTTATTCATTTCGTAAGATGGACTGTCCAGAACAGGGATGGGTCAAATCTCGAATCATGAATCCTCCACAATTAGTATTTGCCTTTAATTTGATTTCATACATTCATGCTCAAGCTCAACGCTTTAACTCAACTAAAGCTTACATCTATAAACATTAATCAATTACAGTATCCGTTTATTCCTGTTAATTTCATCTTCTGCAATATGTATTACAAGTTAAAATTTTCCAATTAGTTCTGGAAATCTGCCATATCTAATAAACTCAAGATGCCAACAGTTCAGTTTATTAAAATACACAAGATGTCCTTAGCCTCCTTGGCTTTGGTCAATTTTCTCATTAAATTTTCACAGTTGAAATGCATAAATACAAAATTCATGGAACCAAAATTGGAGTAATCAAAGGGACTATTTTGATAATATAACATCTAATGCCAATTTGGCATGATGAAACCATATGACATTCTAAGGAAAGGTATTCACGGCATCTTTTTCGTCCAATGCTAGGTAGTGAAGGTCATGAAATATTTGGATTCATCTGTGCATAATGATTACTAAAAATCTAAATCAAAATATCGAGTTTCTTTTTTTTTCAAGTTAGCAGAAGATGGCTATTTCATGAGCACGGCTGCTTCAAAATTATAGACTCGACTCAAAACATGATAATATACACAAGCACAGATAGCAATATACAGCTCTGTACCTTAGAAGAACTAGACCATAAAACTTACACTAGTCTTCTTATTAAAAAGTAAAAACTAAAATAACCCAAGACAAATGACTAATTTGCATTCCAAATCATGGATTTTTCATTCACATAAAATGTTTTATTAGCAACATTGCAACACACAAAATAGAACCTAAAAATTTTGAAATCCAAAATTAAATGAAAGTATATAATTTTTTTTCAAATCATTGCACGACAAGGAAAAGTTTTTACATCCTGAAATGAAAACAAGATTTCTCAGAAGATGATAGGGAGAACAAATACTATAACATCCCGCCTAGGCCAGGATGTTACGGCAGGAGATAGGAAAACCCATCTCTATAAGCCTCTGATTCTAACGAAATTTCGGCATGATATATGCAGAACATCATGTAACCTGGCTTATAGCCAGCACCCTGTGACAACCTATTATGCAACTCATAACATATGCAAGCATCAACTAGGCCTCAGGCCTGAACTCAATGAACAAAATGTAAATAACTTGACCTCCGACCAGAACTCAAATAAAACCAAACTTTTACATAACCTTTACATCTGTAATAGAAATGCAAATACAATACAAGGGGTCTTGAGGACCCATAACGTGACCCAGGACTCAAAAACTCTCTTGACTGCAATTGGGGCGATCATCTGTCTTCAAAGTCTTTTCTAAAATCTGACTGGCTCAGTATGGCAGCTACTGACCTGCAAGACTAACAAACTATTGTGGTGTGAGTCATAAAACTCAGTAAGTAACCATAGACTTATATAGTACGCAATCTCAAACATTCCACTTCATTTCTTATCTTTAATTTCCAGGTTATAAGACACATAAAATTCCTATTACTTATTTCTCTTACTTTCCTATAAGTATGGTCATCACACATATATATAATACTTTGTCTTGTCTTTCGAATCTCACTTTCATCAGCATCTGTAACTCATACACTAATATACATTACAAATCTTTTTACTCTATGAACTTACGTTAATTTCAGTTATGACAATCTGTTCCTTTCATTCCTTGTTGTTGACTTAATAATCACACAATACTAAAATATATATCATATTTAAAAGCATATCTTATATCTAGTTTTAATTCTTTTCTTTTCCATCACTCTTATATGAAATCACAATCTGCTATCTTAATAACTCTACATGTCTAGAAATACTTTCTACTTTAATGCATACATGAATACCTTTCAGTGTATCGTATATTCGTTACTTACCACTTATGCTTACATAATTTTCGAAGGTCTTTTCCATAACCATGTGCATCTGAAATCTTTTCCGATACTAATACATACATACTTATATGCATTTCATCACACATATAAAATCCTGTAATGCACAAATAGCATAATTAGAATACTTAATGCATATCAATCATAAAACATAATTCTTAACTATGCACATGTAACTGTTGGGGTGGTGCTCAGAGCGCCAATTCTCGGTTGTATTTTTTTATGAATACTAATGTAAAACATTATTATTATGAATAATATATGCAGTTTCTATAATATAATCTATCTTTTAATATGGTAAAGATGTATTGACCTTAGACTGACTAGTCATGATGCTGTTGCAAAAGCGTCGCAGCTGCCATTGAGTAGTATCATGACATTATCGTTCTCAGACAGTTCCTGGTCAAGGTTTACACTAATTGGTTAGTAAAAGTAGACCCGTTAAGACTGGTACATCTCGTATACAAGAATATATGATTCCAATGGTTTCTCAATGAACCATAAGTCTTGGAGATTAGTATAGAAGTGTAGGTGTGTATAGCGGATAAACACTGAACGACTCACCAAAGATTCTTAATGGATGGTACACCAACGTCAATAAGAATCTTCTCGGGTTGAGTAGCACTTGTGATTCTTAGACGTGAGATACCAATGTGGGCATATGAGACATCTTCTACACTTAGATGGCAGTCACGTCACCGATCTATTAAGATCAGACCTCCACCTGTTCATTGGGTGTAGATAGATCCTCAGGGTGTCCTGTGTGTATCAAGATATGATCCGTCAGTTTTGTGTATCAGAGCATAGGTAGTCCATATGATTAGCAATTAGATAAAAAACCATGGGCCCGTGGTACAGTTTAGAAGACAGTTCAAAGCGTTCTTTTTGAGATTGCTAATAGAGACGTCGACGGGATAATCCCCATAGAGATTTGATGTTTACATCTATATCTAGGATATATCCGGATACCTATGACGGAGGAATTATACATTTTCCATAACCTTGACTTGTATGATTCAGCGAGTTTATCCATGATCGTCATAATTTACGGGTGGATAAATTATTGACACGAAATTGGATTTCTTGACGGATATGCCTGTATCTAGAGAGTCTCACTAATGAAACATACTCGTAGAGCACTAGAGCAACTTTTATGAATAATATTGATTATTTAAAAAGTCGTTTAAAGGTTTAACGCAAAATACATGTGTATTCCCCGCCATTCTTTTCTTCTTTGGATGTCCATTCAGGGAGGCCTGTGTACTCAGGACAGTCTAATGAAATTTGGTATATCCTCTTGCTCGCGGTGTATCCTTTGTGGTTGTTCGAGTGAGGACATCGATCATCTTTTTTTTCAGTGCCTCTTTTCTTTGAGGGTTTGGTCGTCTGTGCTAGCCATGTGTGGTTTAGACTGGAGCTGTCGAGATTGGCGCCAAACTATTGAGTGGCTTTGTCAGTTCTCTGGTGCCTCTTTATATCATCTTCTGGTTCGTCTGTCCTTTGCAGCGTCAGTTTACCATATATGGAGGGAGAGGAATGCTCGCACTCATGATATGCCTCTTAGGCCAGTTTCTGTTCTTCTATATGATATTGTTTTTGATGTTCGGAATCGTATTAGTTCTTTACGTAAGGTGACTCCTTCTTATGACAATAAATGGCTTCACCTTTCGTGGCACTTGCCCGATGACATCTTTAGTTGATCTGTTGTAGCCGTTTGGCTTTCTTCTAGGAGGGCTTGTCCTCTCTAGATCCTGGGGGATGCCCCTTTGCTCTTGTATAGTTTTCTTTTGGTTATAATACTTACCTTATCCAAAAAAAATAATACATATATTTAATATATTTATATTTAATTAATTAATTAATTATTTAATTGTTAAATGATTAAATTAATTTAAATATAAATATCTTAAAGTTATATTATTTATTTTAATGACTTGAGTTGCCTTTATTGACTTGTTATAAAGTTATTAAAGTTGTAATGATTAAATATAACAAGTTGATAAAGCTAATTAAATGAAACAAAAATTGAGAAAATATCTAGATATTTTCTCAATTTTTGTTTCATTTAATTAGCTTTCTCACATATTTTCTACACTCAAAATTCGGCCAAGGGCCATATTTTTGTTGAGTATATATTGTTTGTTTCATTTTTAAGGTTTCATAAGTTTAAAAACATACAAAATAACACAAAAAGAGTTGAGAGCAAGTTTGAAGGCCAAAGATAAAAAGTCTTGGAAAATCTAACTTTTGTTAGTTTTTCTTAAACCTTCAACATGGAAATTGTTTCTAACTACCTAAGCATCATTTTGTAATGCTTTGATGTTCTTTGTACTCTTGAAGTTTGTGTTGTTTGTTTAAGAACTTGGATGAAAGTTTGATGCATTTAAAGGCGTTGAAATTTTTTCATAGGTTTGCTTATGATTCTTTAGAATCAAAGTTGCTTATCTATAGTTGTTGACCCACTATTAAATGACCTAGATTTGTTCTATAGTTGTTTCATTGTGGTGAGGCTTGATTGTAATGGAAGAAACATGATTGAAGTATTGGATTTAACAAATTTAGTCTAATTTGTCCAATTTGAAGATTATGGTTTTAGACCACTTCTAAATTTGGGGATTTTCATTTATATGGTGTATTTGGATGTGTAAATGATGCATGAAAAATATTGGGTTGATTGGATTTTGTCTTAATGTGTTTTGAACATTGGAAGTGCAAAATGCACAATTTCCCCACTATATAGGGCTCTCGGCCTTTAGGCTATTTGGGGGTTTTATTTTGAAATTTGTTTTTGACATGTACGACATGTTAAATTCATATTGTAATGATTTAGAATCATCCAAAATCGTTTCGAATAATTTCGGATTAAAATAAACAAAATGTTATGTTTAAGGGCAATTCGGTAAATTTACATAAATCTGATTTATTGTGTTTTATTTCATAAGTTGATAATTGGATAATAAAATAAATAACTTTATTTTATTAATCTGAGAAAAAGTTTTGAAATAGGAAAATTTTGATTTTCTACGATTCTGCTGCGTTAACGGACTTCGACCTTAAACCCCTACAGTAACAATATAATCATTTATCTTAAACTATAAAACTCATTCCCACTTATGCGTGTCACAAAACTGAATCCAAAATTAAAAAAAGAAAATTGAAATATGGATATAGAAAAACTGAAAACAATGTACTGAGAGTCTGAAAACTAAAATCTGCTCTACGTCCAGGACCATAACTCAACTGGACGTCTCTTTACACCTAGTACCATAACTCAACTAGGTGTACTCTATGCCCAGAACTATAACTCAACTGGGCAACTATGAAACTAGTGGTTTTCTATGTCCAGGACAATAACTCAACTGCAATGCAGAGCCCTACACCCAGGACAACAACTCAACTGGGTGTAGTCACGCCCACGACAACAGCTCAACTGCAACGTAACCACCATTAGAATTGGGGGAGCGGATCAATGCTACCGCCCAAGCTCTATACTAGGCACGAGGTACACGATCCTAAGTCACTATCCTGGCCCTACATGTGCATATGTCCTCTATGTCGGTCATTTCCAACAGTATCTCTGTAATAGTTACATACTGGGGTGAGGTTTTACCTCATGCCCCGAAAAACATAAAGCTCACTGAAAATAAAACTATAAAACATCCTTGAAATCTTCTAAGGCTCTTTTAAAATATTTTTAGCTGTCAAATCTTTTCAAACCATTAAAAACATTTTAATCATTGAAATCACCTTACAATATTTTATACTCGTATGCTCATGTATATACATTTATGTTTGAGTACACACACACTCATGCTTCATGTTTACTTACAAATATTCTTATATTATCTTGTCATAAACTTACATATGTTTTTTTTTCTTACATTCCAACTACGTACACCTGTATGCATCTCTTCCTCATACTAACATACATGCTTCCATTAAAAACTTATATATACACATAATTGCACCCTACAATCCGCATACATGTATTTCCATTATTTCATATATATATAATATATATATATATATATATATATAATCCTTAGAATGTAGTCTCTACAACCCCCATACCCAAGTATACTGATATCATACTCACATATATTTATACACAAACAAGCGTTTCAAGAACTTATCGCATAGGTTACTTACCTGGCTTGGCGGACACTCATACTCCCGGTCCGATCTGTTAGAACAAATAAAAAACATGGTCAGAACCATTATTTGTGGAACTTTCTACTCATCCATAATAAACTTCCGGATCGCTCGAGTCATCTCCGATTCTACAGTTTAAGCTTTGTTACTCCAATATATCTTTCTATACAATGGATAGCTCAGATTCTCATTTTTAAGCATTTGCAGCAAATCTAGTGGAAAAGTTTCCGCAAACGCTACAGAAGGGTCTCAAGCCCTCCGAAGTTATCCATAACTATTTAATTATCTTCGTACTATCATAATTAGGTCATATTTATGATCACGGTTGTTAGACCATAGTCGCGCGAGAAACTCCATTTTAGCGGAAACTCACTAATTCTACTGGATCGATCTAATTTATTCCATTTCTACTCGGATTATACCACATACATCGTTTTAACATATTTTATCACATCCAATTCATTTCATATCAATTCGCTGCACTACGGAACTACTGGAATCATCCGAATATATAAAGGTAAACTTTAAAATAACACATTTTTAATGGAGAGTCGTACCGAAATTCCGAGGGCATTTCGGACTCCCAACGGCCATACGAACGCGCTGGTATTGTCAAAATTCCAATTGGAGCTATTGTTCATCTAGGTTTTACTATTCATATGCGTTCCTTCCTCTTTTGGAGTGGAACCGGCCGCTGTTTGGCGAAATCGACTCTGCATACTTGTAGTACTCTCCGAGGGCTTTGATATCGCGGGTGGCTCGGGCCGTGAAATAAAGCGACTGTAATTGGGGTGATCCTCTGTCTTCAAAGTCTTCACTAAAATCCGACTGGCTCAATATGACAACTACTGACCTGCAAGACTAACAAACTGTTGTGGTGTGAGTCATAAAACTCAGTAAGTAACCATGGACTTATATAGTACTCAATCATAAACATTCCACTTCATTTCCTATCTTTAATTTCCAGGATATAAGGCACACAAAATTCCTATTACTTATTTCTCTTACTTTCCTATAAGTATAGTCATCACACACATATATATATATTACCTTGTCTTGTCTTTCGCATCTCACTTTCATCAGCATCTGTAACTTATACACTAATATGCATTACGAATATTTTTACTCTATGAACTTACCTTAGGTTTGTTCTTACGATTCCAGTTATGACAACATGTTATTCCTTTCATTACTTGTTGTTGACTTAATGATCACACAATGCTAAAATATATATCATATTTAAAACCATATCTTATCAAGTTTCAATTCTTTTCTTTACCATCACTCATATATGAAATCACAATATGCTATCTTAATAACTCTACATGTCCATAAATACTTTCTACTTCAATGCATACATGAATACCTTTCAACGTATTGTATATTCATTATTTACCAATTCTGCTTACTCAATTTTCGAAGGTCTTGTCTATAACCATGTGCATCTTAAATCTTTTCTGATACTAATACATACATACTTATATGTATTTCATCACACATGTAAAATCATGTAATTCACATATAGCATAATTTGAATACTTAATTCATATCAATCATAAAAACATAATTCTTAACTATGCACACGTAACAACATAAACATTTATCTTAAACTATAAAACTCATTCCCACTTATGTATGTCACAAAACTGAATCCAAAATTAAAATAGAAAACTGAAATTTGGATACAGAAAATCTGAAAACTATGCACTCAGAGTCTAAAAACGAAAAACTGCTCTACGTCCAGGACCATAACTCAACTGGACGTCTCTCTACACAACCCCAGGACCATAACACAACTGGGTGTACTCTATGCCCAATACCATAACTCAATTGGGCATCTTTGAAACTGGTGGTGCTCTACGTCCAGGAAAATAACTCAACTGCAACGTAGAGCCCCACACCCACGCAACAACTCAACTGGGTGTAGTCCACGCCCAGGACAACAGCTCAACTGCAACGTAACCACCACTGGAACTAGGCGAGCAGATCAATGCTACCGTCCAAGCTCTATACTAGGGATCAGGTACACGATCCTAAGCTGTCATCATGGCCCTACATGTGCACATGTCCTCTATGTCCGTCAATTCCAATAGTATCTCTATAATAGTTACATACAAGGGTGAGGTTTTACCACATGCCCCGAAAAGCATAAAGCTCATTGAAAATAAAACTATAAAACATCATTGATATCTTCTAAGGCTCTTTTAAAATCTTTTTGGCTTATCAAATACATTTCAAAATGGTCAAATCTTTTCAAAACTTCAAGAATATTTTAATTATTGAAATCACCTTTCAATATTTTATACTCGTATGCTCATGTATATACACTTATGTTTGAGTACACACACACACACACTCATTTTTCATGTTTACTTACAAATATTCTTATACTATCTCGTGTCATAATCTTACATATGTTCTCTTTTCTTACTAACGTTCCAACTACTTATGCCTATATGCATCTCTTCCTCATACTAACATACATGCTTCCATTATATAACTTGTATCTATACACACATAATTGCACCCTACAATCCGCATACATGTATTTCCATTATTTAATATATATATATAAATTCATTCATATCACTAGTCCCAATCCCTAGGTTATAGTCTCTACAACCACCATACCCAAGTATAATGATATCATACTCACATATATTTATACACAAACAAGCTTTTCAAGCACTTATCATATAGGTTACTTACTTGGCTTGGCGTACACTCATACTCCCTATCTTATCTGCCAAAATAAATAATAAAACATAATCAGAACCCCTATTTACGGAACTTTCTACTCATCTAAAATAAACTTCCGGGTCGTTTTAGTCCTCTCTGATTCTACGGTTTAAGCTTCTTCACTCTAATATATCTTTCTATACTATTCTAAACAAACTAGATAGCTCAAATTCTCATTTTTACGCGTTTGTGGAAAATCTTGCGGAAAAGTTTCCGCAAACGCTACGGAAGGGTCTCAAACCCTTCAAACTTATCCGGAACTATTTATTTATCTTTGTACTATCATAATTAGGTCATATTCATGAAAAGGTCGTTAGACCATAGTCGCGCGAAAAACTCAGTTTTACCGGAAACTCGCTAATTCTACCGGATTGATCTAATTTATTCTGTTTTCTTACACGGATTCTACCACATACATTGTTTTAACATATTATATCACATCCAATTCATTTCATGTCAATTCGCTACACTACGGAACTACTAGAAGCATCCGAAATATAACAGTAAACTTTAAAATAACCCATTTTTAACGGAGAATCGTACCGAAATTCCGAGGGCATATTCGGACTCCCAACAGCCATACGAACGTGCTAGGGTCGTAGGAATTCTGATCGGAGCTACAGTTTATCTGGGTTTTAATGTTCACACGCGCGTTCCTTCCACGTTTGGAGTGCAACCGGCCGCTGATCGGTGAAATCGACTCCGTATACTTGTAGTACTTTTCGAGGGCTTTGATTTGGTGGGTGGCTCAGGCCGTGAAACGAAGCGATGAGCCGAAACCACGAAACCCATTCACGCCATTATTTTCTCTCTCCTGCGCCGATTTCGATGATCCATTGCATCAACGCTAGCCACCAGCAGGTACGCCGTGGCCGGATGAGTTGGAGGCCGGTGGTCAGCCGACGAGGTCCTAGCGGGAGGCCACCGGCATGGCTTCTTCTCCCTCTCTCTCCTGCGCATCTCCTATGCGTGTTTCTTCTTTCATTTTTTTTTATTTTGTATTTTTTTCTTTTTATTTTGTTTTTTTGTAATATAAATCAATAATAACAAAATATCACAATCCATAATTTACAAAAATACCCCCACTTAGAAAGGTATTTTTGGAAATCTTTGATTTTGAAGCCTTTCCGGTGTGATTTTCGAAAAATGTTTAACGTGATAGTTGTTCGTCTCGGAAAAACGAGTCCGATGGTCAAGAATCAACACAATCGGAGTTCGTTTGCTATATCCCATGACCAAAATTGTAAACTTTACGCGTATAAAAAAAATCACGTAACTGATTTCTTTGAGACGATACGTCTTCCAATGCAACAATCGTCATTTCATATTATTCTGATCCATATATCATCGGTTGAACTCTTATTCTTTATTATCATCCTGTTCTGAGGCTCTAACTTCAGTAGGGAACATTCTAGAACTGTCTCGAAAATCTAGAATGTTACATACACCCCACCTTATAAAATTTCGTCCTCGAAATTTCTCTGTCCTTATATTTGCTGATTCGAACCTGGTCGTACAGATGAAAACTATCTTACTCTAAACTCTAATGGTATAACTTCTCTGTCTCAACTATGAACATTCTAGATTTTTTAACAACTCATCTTCGGCTTTAAACTGACTATACTTGTCTGGTTCTCATCTCTGAATATACTGACCTGATTCTTATCTCTAGCTGTACTGTTCTTGTTCTCATATCTAATCATCTAGCCTCACAAGGCCCTATACTGATACTATATAATTTATGCGAGTTCTCTAATCTAAAGAGGCCGCAAAAGTAGTAACTTAATTTAATCTCCTCCCATACGGAGATAACTAATCTATGCACATCAATTGAGTCACCCTTGGACTCATATTCAAGCAAGCAAGGCACTAAATAAAGAAATAATATCATATCAAACAATCATAGAAAGTACGAACAAAGACCTACGTGGTCTTTACAAACTGAAGACAATCTTTGACAGCCAGATCCCCACAGTTGCAGTCACTGACTTCTAGACCATGCTACTGACTCTAACTCTTAAACCATGCTCTGATACCAACTTTGTAACATCCCGCTTAGGCCAGGATGTTACTGGTAGGAGACAGGAAAATCCATCTCCATAAGCCTCTGATTCTAGCGAAATTTTGGCATGATGTATGTAAAACATCATGCAATCTGGCTTATAGCTAGCACAAGGAGACAATCTATTATGCAATTCATAACATATACAAGCATTAACTAGGCCTCAGGTCTGAAATCAATGAACAAAATGTTCAGAACTCAAAATAAAACCAAACTTTTACATAACCTTTACATGTGTAATAGAAATGAAAATATAATACAAGGCGTCGTGGGGACCCATAACTCAACCCAGGACTCGAAAAATCTCTTGACTGCAATTGGGTCGATCTTCTGTCTTCAAAGTTTTCACTAAAATCCGACTGCCTCAGTAAGGCAGCTACTGAACTACAAGACTAACAAACAACTATTGTGGTGTAAGTCATAAAACTCAAAAAGTAACCATGGAGTTATATAGTACTCGATCACAAACATCCACTTCATTTCTCATCTCTGTTTTGCAGATGACGTTATGATTTGTTGTAAAGCAGATGCATCCTCTCTGTTTCTTTGATCAAGGATTGTATTGGGCAGTTCAGTGGTTTTATCAGGTTTAATTCTGAATCCAGCTAAGAGTCATCTCTTCTCTCTCTTCTGCATCTCTCTTTCTATGCAAGACCAACTGCGTGATGTGTTAAGATTCCAGGTGGGGACTCTTCCTGTGAGGTATTTGGGGGTTCCTTGATCTCTACTACTAACTTAGGGCCTCTGACTGTGCTTCTCTTGTGGATCGTATTGTTATGCGTGCTAAAAGTTGGAGTTGTAAGTTTCTCTCTTATGCAGGTCGGCTCCAGCTTATAAAGTCTGTTTTGTTCTCCATTCAAGTTTATTGGTCTTCTTTATTTATTCTTCCTAAGTCAGTGATTAGGAAGGTGGAGACTATCCTACGTTCTTTCCTTTGGAAGGGTAGTGCGCTTATCCCTACTGGGGCTAGAGTAGCTTGGAGCAAAATTTGTTTACCTCTTAAGGAGGGGGGCTGGGTATAAAGAGTCTGGAAGCTTGGAATAGAGCGGCTATTGTCAAGCATATTTGGTTTCTCTCTGTTCTGGCCAGGTTTCTCTTCTTGGTCTACTTGGGTTTACTCTTATTTACTGAGGGGGAGAAGTTTTTGGGAGATCCCACGTCCTTCTGATTGCTCTTGGAGTTGGCGTAAGATTTTGGAGCTTCGTTCTTGGTCCCGTCGGCGGATGAGAGTGAATATTGGGAATGGTGAGTCGACTTTATTGTGGTTTGATAATTGGCATCATGTAGGCCCGATTGAGGACTCGTTGGGCGAGAGAGTGATTTATGATTCTGGCTTGGATAGGATGGCGACAGTTGCTTCCATTATCTCTGATTCTGCTTGGCATTGGCCCCCTTCTAGATCTGCTGCTCTTGTTGTGATTTGGTTCAGACTCACCTTCCGTCTCCTTCTAGTTTGAGGGAGGATGTGCTGGTTTGGGAGGATGATAGACATGGGAGATTTTCTGTGGATAGTGCCTGGAATGCTTTGAGGTCAAGGAGACCCGAGATGCCTTGGTCCCGAGTTGTATGGTTCCGGAAATCTATTCCCCGCCATTCTTTTCTTCTTTGGATGTCTATTCAGGGAGGCCTTTGTACTCAGGACAGTCTGATGAATTTGGTATATCCTAATGCTCGCGGTGTATCCTTTGTGGTTGTTCGAGTGAGGACATCGATCATCTTTTCTTTCAGTGCCTCTTTTCATCGAGGGTTTGGTCGTCTGTGCTAGCCATGTGTGGATTAGATTGGAGCTGTCGAGATTGGCGCCAAACTGTTGAGTGGCTTTGTCAGTTCTCCGATGCCTCTTTATATCATCTTCTCTGGTTCGTATGTCCTTTGCAGCGTCAGTTTACCATATATGGAGGGAGAGGAATGCTCGCACTCATGATATGCCTCTTAGGCCAGTTTCTGTTCTTCTATATGATATTGTTTTTGATGTTCGGAATCGTGTTAGTTCTTTACGTAAGGTGAATCCATCTTATGACAATAAATGGCTTCACCTTTCGTGGCACTTGCCCGATGACATCTTTAGTTGATCTCTTGTAGCCGTTTGGCTTTCTTCTAGGAGGGCATGTCCTCTCTAGATCCTGGGGGATGCCCCTTTGCTCTTTTATAGTTTTCCTTTTGGTTATAATACTTACCTTATCCAAAAAAAAAAAGCATATGTAACTCATACACTATTTTTCATTACGAATATTTTTACTCTATGAACTTACCTTAGATTTGCTCTTACTATATGACAACATGTTATTCCTTTCATTCCTTTGTAATATCCCAGATTTTCAGGACTATTTTAGAATATTCCCGACGGCTGTTTTAGTCTCGGAGCATGAGGATGAGGAAGAATAAGAGTTTAAGCAATGTTATACGAGTTAGAATAATAGATTATGAAGTTTCATCGCGTTGGAAAACGCGTAGGATCGAAAGTCAGTTACGCGATTTTCGTGAACGCGTAAAGTTTACTGTTACGGCCACAAAAGGAGCAAACAAACTCCGATCGAGCTTATTTCTAGACCATCGGACTCGTTTTTCCGAGACGAACAACTTTCGTGTTGAACACTTTTCGAGAATCGCATCAGAAGGGCTCCGAAATTGCGAATTTCCAGAAGGTTCTAGAATAGGGGCTGTTTTGTAATTTTTTCCATGGACCAAAATGATATTTACCAGCATAGTATTTAAAGCCTCCAATTTTCTCTTAATTGCAGAATTGTCAAACCTCTCCAAATAGCCACACCCGACCCCTCGTCGCACTTTGGAGTTAGCCTCGCCGGCGACGACTCCGGCCACGTCAGGCCGGCGCACCGGTGGTGACTGACCGGCGTAATCACACACGTTAAACGCAAGCGCACGTATCGTTCAAGTAGTATAAAAAGATATCGATCCCACAAGGACTTTTACCTATTCTATTAATTTTATGAGGTTAAGTGATTACTGATATCTAACAAGTTGTTTGATTAAAATGACGATGATTCTAAATTTAAAACAAGTAAAAGAATTGAGAGTGATTAATGAGAATTAAAACTATCTAGGGTTGTGAATTCTCCAATACTTATTAAATGATGAAGTAGTTAAATCATAGTTGTGTAAAATATTGAGTTATTAATCTGGAATACTAAATATGTAAAAGCCTCTTTCGAACGATCATTTACAATACCTAGAATAATCAAATTGAACCATATGTCTAGGTCAATTAAATTACCTAGATTCATTAAGATTGAATTCCAATTATGATTACCCCCGCCCAACAGGTATATTCCTATCCTGTAAGGAAATCTATTAAAGGTTTATCTATCCTTAAAGAAGATGTGGGTTGTTAAGTCTGTGGTCTTTAACTTAAAATCTCTATGTCTAGTTCGTTTTAAGTTTTATTTAGTCAATTTTATTAATCGCCAGTTAATAAAAAGCATTAAGATTATGACTCAACAAATACTCTTAATTAATTCCCAAACTATAATCTAACCCTTTTTTAAACCAGTGATATTAGATTTTATCACAACCCTAGATATTTAACTTAGTTACAATACATAGTTAAAGCTGATAAAAACTTAAAAGACTAAAATGAAATTGCTGAAAAGTAATTGGAGAATAATGAATTGCAATAAAAAGAAATGAAATGCTAAGATAAAAGGAAATAACTTTTACTATATAATTTAGATATCTCCTAAAATAATAATATATATACTTGTGATATTTTAAACCAACCGTCCGGAATGGCGGTATCCTGATTAAGTCAAATTCAAATATACCAGCCATAAGGCGGAACAGAAATATAAATTTAAACCAACCGACCTAGAATGGGGTATCCTCATTAAGTCAGGTTTAACCAGTTTAAATTGATAAACCAACCGACCTAGAATGGCGGTATCTTTTTATTAATTCAGATTTTATATAGTTTATATATTATATTTTAAGGGAGATTAATCTAAATAGCAAAAGTAAAAGTATTACCTTATTACCTCAGCATAGAGAAGTTACCCCCTCATGGATGGATAGAATTACTACTACAAAGCGTAAATAAAACTGAATAAAAGAAGAAAATATGAAGAACTCTCAATTTATTTATAAGGATTTCAGAGGAAGAGGTACATTTGAAACTAAAAATTCGAAATCTATTTATAGGCAAAAAAATCTAATTTTTTATTATTATTTTTCTGATTTTTTTTTTTTTATTTTTTTTCTGATTTTTATTTTTTTTATTATTTTTTTTGGATCGCTGAATTTTCGACACGTGGCATGGTGTGCTAAAAATGACGGCTCGTTGAATCTTTGACATGTGGCTTGGTGGTGCAATTACCAAAATACCCTCGGTGTCGGGACGCCCAAAATTACCAAAATACCCTTTTCGCCAAATTTCACAGTTTTGCTCCAAATCACCTCCAGAATGTCTTGAAACTTTATTTATCTACAAAATAACACAAAATACATCAAAATATTCACAAAACTCAAGAAACTATACAAAATATTAAGTTAAATGAGTGGGAAATAGTGATAGTTTTACCACTCATCAGTGACGTGACGGTCCGGCGATGAGGAGCATTGTGGTGGCCAGCGATCGGCCGTTAGACGCCGGCAACGGCGAGAAAAAGGAGGAAGAGGGCGCAACCTTGGGTGTGTCGATCCCGGCTCGTTGGGTCGTTTCACGAGCCGTGCCACCTACCAAATCGAAGACCTCGGAGAGTACTACGAGTGTGCGGAGTCGGTTTCACCAAAAAACGGCCGACGGCTCGCGAATCGAGAGAGGAAGATTTGGTGAACAGTAAACCCATGTCGAACGGTTGCTCCGATCGGAATTCTATTGACACCAGCGCGTTCGTATGGCCGGTGGGAGTCCGAATACGGCCTCAGAATTTCGGTACGACTCTCCGTTTAGAATTTCATATTTCAAAGTGTATTGTCATATAATCGGATTGTTCCAGTAGTTCCGTAGAGTAATAAATGGACATGAATTGAATTGGATATGTCTTAACATGTTAAAATGATAAATGTGGTAGAATCCGGGGAGAAACATATTAGTTTGCTCGATCCGATAGAATATGTAAGTTTTGGGAAAAAGTGAGTTTTTTTGCGTATAAAGATGTATTTTGGTTTTGATAATAATTATGAGTTATTTTTGATATTACGAACATGTTTGGATAAATCCGGGATGGTTCGGAGGGTTCGAGACCTTTCCGTAGCGTTTGCGGAAACGGTTTTCGGAAGATTTTCTAAGAACGCGTAAAATCGGGAATTTAAGTGAACTAGTGGCTTGTAATAGATTTTAGTGATGTTCTAAGAATACTGAAACTGAATGTATTGAAATCGGAGTTGATTTGATCATTTTGAAGAGATTTGGAATTTTATAGTAGTTTGGTCGAGAACTTTGTAAGTCGTGTGTCTGACGGCTTTTCGTCATTTATTTTGACAGACTTGACTAGGATCTTCGGCGCTCGCGAAGCCAGGTAAGTAACTCATGCGATGAGAGCTTAATGTGTGATTTCGTATCTTGATTTTACATATATACATGTATAGATGATTAATATGTTAGGTAAAACAGAAGATAGTTAAGAAGTAGTTTGAGAAGCAGTTCAAGGTTATGTGTAGCTAAGTGAAACGATCATCGCAGGTAGGTTTGGTTTATTAGCATAATATAAAGTAAGAGGTTTAATGATGTTAATGACTATGCGTATGTATGAATGTACATAAAGGTATGAATCTGTAACGATATGAATTGTGTATGTGAATAAATATGAAAATGTGTAAATATATATTAGATATGTATGTATTCGTATATGCATATGATACTAAGATATGTATAGGTTGGATATGTTCAGTTGATAAAGATGTTATATCAGATGTTCCTAGATAGAGAGCCTGAATGATTATGTTTGATCGATAAAGGAAAAGCTATGAGAATTATTAAAGGTATGACATTTGAATTTGATAACAAGAGTGTATTCATATGTTTGAAACATATGTTTGTACGTGAGTGTTTGAGTCGTGTTTTGGAATGTTTGTTATGAATGTGCTTATGTATGAGGAGTCGCGTGACAAACTTGGTGTGCCGTGATATGTATGTATTGTTTGACTGTATGCCTTGTGATGTATTGGTTGTTAAGTTTGCGTCATGATTAGTTGTATGATGATTGTATGTGTGACTGTGTGTATGTACGTGTATGATGGAGCTCGTTGATTATATGGATAACGAATGCTTATGTGAAATGAGTTAATGAATTCGGAAACTAATGTGTGTTAGATGTTATAAAGCGAAGCTGTGTTGGTATGGTATGCATGCATGTATAAGAACCTTAGAAATTATTTTTGGCATGTATATAAGAGGGGTGTGTTAAGGTATGTGTAAATGTATATGAATCGCGATTGTTAAGTCATTGTAATGATGTTGTAATTAAAGGAAGTTAAGAAAGGCTTGATTTGATATTGAGAAAAGTTTATTTAACATAGCGATTTGATGATATTTCAAAGTTGGACTATTGTGATAAAGTATAGATATATATACGATTTGCTTTGTATACTTTAGGCGTTAGCTATTAGATTAGCATATATGTTAATATGAAAATGTGAAACTTTGATAAGAGTTAAGAATAAGGAATAATAATAAATTAATAAATTCGAATTTAAAGTAACTTAGTAAATCTGTGATAAACGGCTGTTATGTTTGACTTGTTTGTTGTGTTACTAGCAGGGTTACTTACTGAGTTTTAAAACTCACACCAACCAGTTTGCCAGTTTTTCAGGATAACTTGTAGATTGGTCAATATATCGGCTTTGGAAGTCATTCTCGAGACGTGGATTACCCAAGCGGCAGTCACCCTCGCAAGTGTCTTGGGAAATGTTTTAGAGGATTAGGATATTTGATTTATTGTTTTATTTTATGTACTGAGCAAGTGGTTTGTATTAATAATTTAAAGTTTTGATTGCATGTGATGTTGTGGGCACAGAGCCCTTGAGTGTTGATAGATGATGTGGGCACAGAGCCCTTAGGTTGTGGTTGATGATGTTTTTTTTGGACCTGAGGTCTTTTTATTGTTTTGATGTTTTCTTGGATTGCCTTTGATGTGGACTGCGATCCAGGTTATCCAGTTTTTAGGATACATCATGCCGAATTTTTCAGTTGATTCAGAGGCTTAAGATGGGTCAATCCTGTCTCCGCCGGTAGCATCCTGCCTCTGGCGGGGTGTTACAGTTATGGTATCAGAGCAAAGGTTAGGGCGTCGATGACTGCTGCTACAAGGTATCGATCGTCTGAGTAAGTTTTCTGCTACGTAAAGACTGTATAGTTTTATGTTAATTTGATTTCTGGTGTATGGAATGATGTGCTATGGTTTGATTAATATATGTGATTTGGATTATTCGTATATGTTTGTGTAGTATGAATAAATGTATGTGTTTAAGTGTATAAAGTTAAAGCTTGTGGTTTATATATGAATATGAATATGTAAGTAATGTGAATCTGAGGTGTTTTGAAGTATGGGAGATTTCATGATGTTGATAGTCTGAATTGTGAAATGATATTTTGAATCATATTTTGAAAACTTGGAATTTGATTTCTGGCATAACAGAGTTTGAAAAGAAAAAGAAAAGGAGGAAAGAAAGTTTTCAGAGGTTTTGATTTTGATTATAAAGGATATAGAAAATGTTTCTGCCTCGACGTTTGATTTGAGTTTTCATGATTTGAGATTTATTAATATGTTTCCGTCTCGGTGCTCGAAATGATTTTGATATTTTTAGACTGTAAAATTTGTTTCCGCCGAGACGCTCGAAAATTTGTTTCCGCCACGGTGCTTGGTGATTTTATGTTTTTGACCCTCCGTGGTGATCGGTTATGTTACGTTCCGGGTTGGCCACCGGGGCGATCGTTACGGTCCAGACTATCGGAAAATGGCTGGCCCATTACCCGTCGACATGGTACGTACATTGTCCAGTCTTTGCGCGCGACTGAGCAGTGGACGATCGGTATTATTTTGAAAACATTGCATTACAGACTCATTTATTAATTATTCAAATTTATGTTTTGGGGAGAAAAGGAAAAAAGGTTTCAAACAAATTGCATTTTGATTTTACTTTTGATATTTTACATATATGATGTATTTATATGTTTCCGTCTCAGCGATCGTTAATGTTTTCTTAATGTGTTTCCGCTGAGATGATCGGTTATTGTTATGTTTCCGCCCCGACGATCGGTGTATGCATTTATGTTTTTTTATAACTCATCATATGTTTCCGCCGGGGTGATCGTATGGTCTAAGCCATCAGAAATGGTACGACCCAACCCTCTGTCGACATGGGATCGGTTCGTTCATTGTCTGATCTGTGCTCGCGATTTGGGCATTGGACACTCGTTTATGTTTCGTCCAGTGAGTTATGCTGGATGCTCGATATGGTTTTTACGATGATGGATTTTTTTTTAAATTGATTTTGTTTACAGTAAAAGAGTTTTTCAAATGCATTTTCGAAATGATTTTAAAAAGAAATCATTTTATGTTTTCAAATGTATTTTGAATAATGACAGATATTGACAGATTTTAGACTATCAACATCATAAGGGTATTATGGTTGTCACTTCTGGTTGTGACGATAGACGTATTTGATGGTATAAAAGTTTATATCGTTATAAGAGTATGTATGTAAGTTTATAGTTAGGCATGGATCTTATGGATATAGTGATGATTATGTGTGCTATGTGGATAGCCATACAAAGTTGTAGGTGCGATGGGATATGTATGGATGTAAACTTTGATTGATGTCGTTTACATATAAGATGTAGAATGACATGATGTGAAATGAATGAGTTCCATTTTGTATTATGGATGAAATAGATAGTATGAGATTCGTAATAAGTTTCCGTTTTGATATTGTGTTGTGTGTAAAGGACATGTAATGTTCCTTGTTTCAGATGATGTATTCGATTGGCTGCGTAGAATCCGTGTTCTATTTTCTTTTTTTGTTGATGGATGAGCTTGAAAACAGTTTGAGAGTGTTCTTATGAATGGATGTGAATTGAAATGACAAGTTTGGCTTGATTTAGACATGAAATGTTTGATTTGATGTGTTTTGTTTCGAAATAGCATAATTCATATTGATGTATGTAATATGTAACTTTTGAAAGGTGTTAAGTATGGTGACTTCTGAATACAGACAAGATGGTATAGTACGTATGATTGGTTCCGAGAGATCAGATATAAGGACAGAGAAATTTCGAGGACGAAATTTTTATAAGGAGAGGAGAGAATGTAATATCCCAGATTTTCAGGACTATTTTAGAATATTCCCGAACGGCTGTTTTAGTCTCGGAGCATGAGGATGAGAAGAATAAGAGTTCAAGCGATGTTATACGAGTTAGAATAATAGATTATGAAGTTTCGTCGCGTTGGAAAACGCGTAGGATCGAAAGTCAGTTACGCGATTTTCGTGAACGCGTAAAGTTTACTGTTACGGTCACAGAAGGAGCAACCAAACTCCGATCGAGCTGATTTCTAGACCAAAGGACTCATTTTTCCGAGACGAACAACTTTCTTGTTGAACACTTTTCGAGAATCGCATCAGAATGGCTCCGAAATTGCGAATTTCCAGAAGGTTCTAGAATAGGGGCTGTTTTGTAATTTTTTCCAGGGACCAAAATGATATTTACCAGCATAGTATTTAAAGCCTCCAATTTTCTCTTAATTGCAGAATTGTCAAACCTCTCCAAATAGCCACACCCGACCCCCCCGTTGCACTTTGGAGTTAGCCTCGCCGGCGACGACTCTGGCCACGTCAGGCCGGCGCACCGGTGGTGACGTGACGGTCCGGCGATGAGGAGCATCGTGGTGGCCGGCGATCGGCCGTTAGACGCCGGCAACGGCGAGAAAAATGAGGAAGAGGGCGCGACCTTGGGTTGTGTCGATCCCGACTCGTCGGGTCGTTTCACGAGCCGTGCCACCTACCAAATCGAAGACCTCGGAGAGTACTACGAGTGTGCGGAGTCGGTTTCACCGAACAACGGCCGACGGCTCGCGAATCGAGAGAGGAAGATTCGGTGAACAGTAAATCCATGTCGAACGGTTGCTCCGATCGGAATTCCGTTGACACCAGCGCGTTCGTATGGCCGGTGGGAGTCCGAATACGGCCTCGGAATTTCGGTACGACTCTCCGTTTAGAATTTCATATTTCAAAGTGTATTGTCATATAATCGGATAGTTCCAGTAGTTCCGTAGAGTAATAAATGGACATGAATTGAATTGGATATGTCTTAATATGTTAAAACGATAAATGTGGTAGAATCCGGGGAGAAACGGATTATATTTGCTAGATCCGATAGAATATGTAAGTTTTGGGAAAAAGTGAGTTTTTTTGCGTATAAAGATGTATTTTGGTTTTGATAATAATTATGAGTTATTTTTGATATTACGAACATGTTTGGATAAATCCGGGATGGTTCGGAGGGTTCGAGACCTTTCCGTAGCGTTTGCAGAAACTTTTTCGGAAGATTTTCTAAGAACGCGTAAAATCGGGAATTTAAGTGAACTAGTGGTTGGAATAGATTTTAGTGATGTTCTAAGAATACTGAAACTGAATGTATTGAAATCGGAGTTGATTTGATCATTTTGAAGAGATTTGGAATTTTATAGTAGTTTGGTCGAGAACTTTGTAAGTCGTGTGTCTGACGGCTTTTCGTCATCTATTTTGACAGACTTGACTAGGATCTTCGGCGCTCGCGAAGCCAGGTAAGTAACTCATGCGATGAGAGCTTAATGTGTGGTTTCGTATCTTGATTTTACATATATACATGTATAGATGATTAATGTGTTAGGTAAAACAGAAGATAGTTAAAAAGTAGTTTGAGAAGCAGTTCAAGGTTATGTGTAGCTAAGTAAAACGATCATCGCAGGTATGGCTTTTGGTTATTAGCATAATATGAAGTTAGAGGTTTAATGATGTTAATGTCTATGCGTATGTATGAATGTACATAAAGGTATGAATCTGTATCGATATGAATTGTGTATGTGAATAAATATGAAAATGTGTAAATATATATATATATATATATGAGTATGTATTCGTATATGCATATGATACTAAGATATGTATATGTTGGATATGTTCAGTTGATAAGGATATTATATCAGATGTTCCTAGATAGAGAGCCTGAATGATTATGTTTGATCGATAAAGGAAAATGCTATGAGAATTATTAAAGGTATGACATTTGAATTTGATAACAAGAGGTGTATTCATATGTTTGAAACATATGTTTGTACGTGAGTGTTTGAGTCGTGTTTTGGAATGTTTGTTATGAAGTGCTTATGTATGAGGAGTCGCGTGCAAACTTTGGTGTGCCGTGATATGTATGTATTGTTTGACTGTATCCTTGTGATTATTGGTTGTTAAGTTTGCGTCATGATTAGTTGTATGATGATTGTATGTGTGACTGTGTGTATGTACTGTATGATGGAGCTCGTTGATTATATGGATAACGAATGCTTATGTGAAATGAGTTAATGAATTCGGAAACTAATGTGTGTTAGATGTTATAAAGCGAAGCTGTATTGGTATGCATGCATATGTATAAGAACCTTAGAAATTATTTTTGGCATGTATATAAGAGGGGTGTGTTGAGGTATGTGTAAATGTATATGAATCGCGATTGTTAAGTCATTGTAATGATGTTGTAATTAAAGGAAGTTAAGAAAGGCTTGATTTGATATTGAGAAAAGTTTATTTACATAGCGATTTGATGATATTTCAAAGTTGGACTATTGTGATAAAGTATAGATATATATACGATTTGCTTTGTATACTTTAGGCGTTAGCTATTAGATTAGCCTATATGTTAAATGAAAATATGAAACTTTGATAAGAGTTAAGAATAAGGAATAATAATAAATTAATAATTTGAATTTAAAGTAACTTAGTAAATCTGATAAACGGCTGTTATGTTTGACTTGTTTGTTGTGTTACTAGCAGGTACTTACTGGGTTTTAAAACTCACACCAACCAGTTTGCCAGTTTTGCAGGATAACTTGTAGATTGGTCAATTATATCGGCTTTGGAAGTCATTCTCGAGATGTGGATTACCCAAGCGCGGCAGTCACTCTCACAAGTGTCTTGGGAATATTTTAGAGGATTAGGATATTTGATTTATTGTTTTATTTTATTGTACTTAGCAAGTGGTTTGTATTAATAATTTAAAGTTTTGATTGCATGTGATGTTGTGGGCACAAAGCCCTTGAGTGTTGATAGATGATGTGGGCACAGAGCCCTTAGGTTGTGGTTTTGATGAGTTTTATTTGGACCTGAGGTCATTTTATTGTTTTGATGTTTTCTTGGATTGCCTTTGATGCTGGACTGTGATCCAGGTTATCCAGTTTTTAGGATACATCATGCCGAATTTTTCAGTTGATTCAGAGGCTTATGGAGATGGGTCAATCCTGTCTCCTGCCGGTAGCATCCTGCCTCTGGCGGGGTGTTACATCATGTTGTTGACTTAATAATCAAACAGAACTAAAATATATATAATATTTAAAAGAATATCTTATACCAAGTTTCAATTCTTTTCCTTACCATCACTCTATTTTGAAATCAGAATCTGCTATCTTAATAACTCTACATGCCCATAAATACATTCTACTTTAATGTATATATGAATACCTTTCAGAGTATCGTATATTCATTACTTACCACTTCTACTTACACAATTTTTGAAGGTCTTGTCCATAATCGTGTGCATCTGAAATCTTTTCCGATACTAATACATACATACTTATATGCATTTCATCACACATGCAAAATTATGTAATGCACAAATAGGATATTAGAATACTTAATGCATATCAATCATAAAACATAATTCTTAACTATGCATACGTAACAACATAAACATTTAACTTAAACTATAAAACTCCTTCCCACTTATGCGTGTCACAAAACTGAATCCAAAATTAAAACAGAAAAATGAAATCTGGACACAAAAAATCTGAAAACTATGTACTAAGAGTCTGAAAATTGAAAAATGCTCTACGTCCAGGACCATAACTCAACCCAACGTCTCTCTACACCCAGGACCATAAATCAACTGGGTGTACACTATGCCCAGGACCATAACTCAACTGGGCATCTCTGAAACGGGTGGTGCTCTACGTCCAGGACAACAATTCAACTGCAACGTAGAGCCCTACACCCAGGACAACAACTCAACTAGGTGTAGTCACGCCCAGGACAACAGCTCAACTGCATTGTAACCACCACTAGAACTGGGGGAGCGAATCAATGCTACCGCCCAAGCTCTATACTAAGGACCAGGTACGCGATCCTAAGCCGCCATCATGGCCCTAAATGTGCACATGTCCTCTATGTCTATCAATTCCAACAGTATCTCTGTAACAATTACATACTGGGGTGAGGTTTTACCTCATGCCCTGAAAAACATAAAGCTCACTGAAAATAAAACTATAAAACATTTTTGAAATATTCTGAGGCTCATTTAAAATCTTTTTCGCTTATCAAAAACATTCAAAATGGTCAAATCTTTTCATAACTTCAAAAACATTTTAATCATTGAAATCACCTTACAATATTTTATACTCATATGCTCATGTATATACATTTATGTTTGAGTACACACACACTCATGCTTCATGTTTACTTACAAATATTCTTATACTATCTCATGTCATAAACTTACATATGTTCTCTTTTCTTACTTACATTCCAACTAGGTACGCATATATGCTTCTTTTCCTCATACGTTAATACACGCTTCCATTATATAACTTATATATACACACATAATTGCACCCTACAATCCGCATACATGTATTTCCATTATTCAAATATATATATAGTCCCAATCTCTAGGGTGTAGTCTCTACAACCCCCATACTCAAGTATACTGATATCATACTCACATATATTTATACACAAACGAGCGTTTCAAGCACTTATCGCATAGGTTACTTACCTGGCTTGGCAGACAATCATACTTCCGGTCTGATCTGAAAAAAATGAATAAAAAAACATGGTAAGAACCGTTATTTGCGGAACTTTCTACTCATCTATAATAAACTTCTGGATCGCTCGAGTCCTCTTCGATTCTACGGTTTAAGCTTCATTACTATAATATATCTTTCTATATTATTCTAAACTAACTAGATAGCTCAGATTCTCATTTTTACGCGTTTGCGGTAAATCTTGCGGAAAAGTTTCTGCAAACGCTACGGAAAGGTCTCGAACCCTCCGAACTTATCTGGAACTATTTAATTATCTTCATAGTATCATAATTAGGTCATATTCATGATCACGGTTGTTAGAGCATAGTTGCGCGAGAAACTCCATTTTATCAGAAACTCATTAACTCTACCGGATCGATCTAATTTATTCTGTTTCTGCCCTGATTCTACCACATACATCGTTTTAACATATTATATCATCCAATTCATTACATGTAACTACTGGAAGCATCCGAATATTTAACGATAAACTTTAAAATAACACATTTTTAACGGAGAGTCATACCAAAATTCCAAGGGCATATTCGGACTCCCAACGGCCATAAGAATGCGCTGGTGTCGTCGAAATTCCGATCGGAGCTACTGTTCATCTAGGTTTTACTATTCATATGCTCATTCCTTCCTTATTTTGCATACAACTGGTCACTGTTCGGTGAAATTGACACCGCATACTTGTAGTACTCTTTGAGGGCTTCAATTTGGCGGGTGGCTCGAGCCGTGAAATGAAGCGATGAGTCGGAACCATGAAACCCATTCAGGCCACTATTTTCCCTCTCATGCGCCGATTTCGGTGATCCATTCATCAACGTCGGCCACCAGCAGGTGCGTCGTGGCTGGAGGACTCGGAGGCCAGTGGTCTGCCGGTGAGCTCCTGGCCGAAGGCCGCCGACTTGGCTTCTTCTCCCACTCTCTCCTCGCGCATCTCATCTGCGTGTTTCTTCTTCATATTTTTTTTTATTTTGTATTTGGTATTTTTTTCTTTTTTATTTACTTTTTTGTAATGTAAATCAATAATAAAAAAATATCACAATCCAGAATTTACCAAAATGCCCCCACTTAGAAGGGTATTTTTGGAAATCTGTGATTTTGAAGCCCTTCCGAAGTGATTTTCGAAAAGTGTTTAATGCAAAAGTTGTTCGACTCGAGAAAAAAGTCTGATGGTCCAGGAATCAACTCAATCAGAGTTTTTTTGCTATATCCCATGACCAAAATCGTGAACATTACGCGTACAATAAAAATAGTGTAATTGATTTCTTTGAGACGATATGTCTTCCAATGCGACAAATCTTCATTTCATATTATTCTGATCCATATATCATCACTTGAACTCTTATTCCTTATTATCATCATGTTCCAAGGCTCTAACTTCAGTCCGGGAACCTTCCAGAAATGTCTCGAAAATCTGGGATATTATAAATACAGATATCATGTGGAAGTTAAATTTTCCTGACTTACCATAATCTATCGCCAATCATCAAAACTAAACTCTGAATGATAACAAAATACTAATTATTCGCATTCATCAAAATCCCCAAATGGCAAAATTAATTACACTTAAGAAAATCACAGCATAATTTACTTACCAACTACATCTCTCTCTTTCTCTGCTCTCTCGTCGACACATGTTTACTCTCACCGGCATCTAAGGCTGCGCTGAGCTCGCCGACGGCCAGTGCAAGGCTGGACAGCTCCATTTTCTCTCTTCCTTCTCTCTATTTCCTCAATTCTTCTCACCTTCCATTTCTTTCGACCTCTGCTTTTCGCTCTCCATTTTTTACTTTCGGCTTTCTTTGCCTTCTGGATTCACGAACTGTGTCGTAGGGATGGCAGTGGGTAAGGTATGGTGCGGGTTTTCCATTACCAAACCCGCACCCGCATATGGAAATAAATTACCAAACCCGCACCATACCCGTTGCGGGTTTTAATTTTCATTACCAAATCCGCACCGCATATAAAAATAAATTACCAAACCCGCATTGGTACCCAACAGATTTTTTGCGGGTTTTTAAAATATTGAATTACTTTGTGTTATTAATAATATAATTTTTTAATTAAATAATTTATTTTTAATTGCTAGCTGTAATTTTCACATTTGTTTTTCATTTGACATATACAACATGCAATGTATGTATATACAGTACATAGATAACATAATGTATGAAAGACTCAATGCCATATGTTTATTTTTTCATATAAACATAATTAAATCGAGTTTTTTCCCTTAATAATTATAATGACCTAAGTTAGCCAACTCAATCGACAATAAGCTAAAAAGTAATCACCAAACTTTGGTCATATTTTTATGCTAAGTGTAATGAAAGTGATGCTTACAGGACTCAAGTGGTGTAAGTGTAATGAAAAAACAGGAAAGCTACTGAAGTTGCAGCAAACACTAGCTTATTTTGCTCATCTCCCATGTAACATCCCGGCTTATTATAGCAAGTTGCGTGAATTTTAAATTTTCGCGCGTGAGACCGCGTCCGAACGCGAGGATTATTTTTACGAAGTAATGGGAATTATTATAAGAGAAAAGATGAAGAATAATGTAGAATTAACTAGAAAGGTTAAACTTGGAATTTAACAAATTAAATAAATAAACCCTAGATATTTTACACACAAATATTATAAATATATAACACACACACGTGTAGTGAATACACACCACACACACTTGCAAAATGAATTAACACACGCACACAGCCACATAACGCACACAATTCACTCACGCACACAGTTCACACACAACTCACAGCACACCAGATTCGCAGAGGACGAAAAGAAAATAAAATAGAAGGAAAAAGAAGAAATGAGAAAGAGAAATGGAGGAAGAAGCCAAGAATAAGGAGAGAGAGAGAGAGGAGCTCCGACGATGTTTCCAGCGCCGGCGAGTCTCCAGTTCGGTGACGTTGAGCAGGGGCCGTGAGAGGGAGAAAGAGCAGTGGCAGTTTGAGAAAGGGAGAGAGCATGGAAGAAGAATAATTCGAAATTGAAGTCCCAAAGAAAAATAAAATAAAATGAAAACCAGATTTCAGTGATTTCTTGGTGATTTTAGATGCATATAAAGCTAGTAAGTATTCTATCTCTGACTTCCTTGAAATTGATCGATTTTGCTATTTAGGTTTTAAGATAATTTTTGTAAATTGGGGGTTTTGGCCGAATATATATATATATATATATATATATATATATATACAAAAATTGGGGTTTTTTTTTAATGTTTATTTTCCTAGACTAGAGACTGAGTTGCTGGTTGGTTTGGTGAGTGACGTGGTTAGGGATAAGGAAGATTTGAGAGAAGGGTTATGGGTTGATTTGGGGACTGTTTCTGGTGCCATTTCCATTGGGCTTGGTAGAGCTTTGGGGAGTAAAGGGAAAGTTATTGTTATTGATTAGAATCTATTGGCCGCTGAGGTGGCCGATTTTAATGTGCAGAGGTATGGTCTGCAGATTGGTGAGGTTGATAGTTTTAGGTGGAACACAATGTGACAACTTCAAGATTTGTAACTGTTGATATTAGCTTGTTGTTGGTATAGTGACCCACATTTACTGCACTTTTACATTAAAGTTGTGTTGATCCAAATGTTATGGGTATTGCAACCCCTGCTTGTGATTTATATAATATTCTTTCTTCATTTATATTCTCTTGCATAAGCAGAAATTTGGTGATTGAAGTTGAGGGTATTACTGGGGTGTCAGTTTAGGAGTTGGCTGAATTTAGGTTTGTGTCAATAGAGGTCTTGAATTCCTGGTTTGGTGTTTGTAGAAAGAGATTTGGAAAGCTTTAGACCTGTTGTATATTTGATCCAACTGTTTAATATTTTCATTTCGGGCACAGAAAATGATATCCCCGGGTATTCCCAATAGACCAGTATTCTTATTGCTAAAAGCCTAAAACTATAAAATATGTATTTCAATTTGGGCTTAGAGTGCTCTGGACTGCATTTCAGGTAGTAGTGTGGTAAGTTGATAAATTTTAAATCTTTCTGGTAGATTATGCTTGCTTACATTCTGTAGTGTTTGTTGAATCTGATTGTTGTGCTTATGGAAAAGAAAAAAAAAATTGAACTAGTCAACTGGATTAGAGTACGTTGAATAATGGTAGTTATATTTGATTTGGGCTTTAAATAATGATAATGTAGAATTAAAATCATTATTTGTTTGGTAGTTAATTTAATGTAACAGTAAAGGATTTAATGTTTTATCACTATATAAAGTTAAGTTTTGTGTTTGCATAGAATGTGCATGTATGTGAATAATCTCAATGTGTCATAGATATGCATAAATGAATGCATGAGCATATATGATAATACGAGGAAAGCATTCATTAAAGCATGATTAGGGAAAGTGAAAGCATTAAAACATATATGCATATATATATATGCATGTGGTATCATTTTTAGAGGACAAGTTAAATTTGGAATGATTTAAAAGACTCAAAGTGTTTCTAAGAAAAGTTTTCAGATGCTTTTGAGTAAAATGTATTTCAGAAAATGTCTTCTTACAATTTTGAGATTTAAATATAATTTTATGGTTTTCGGGGCATGAGGTAAAAACTCACCCCAATATGTAACTTGAGATATAGTTCGGAATTGACGGATACCTTTGATTCGGGATTTGAGATTTGACCCATCCCAATTTACACTATTGGAATTGACGGATACAGACACATGTGCACATGTGGAGGACTGAGGGGACGCTCTCAGATCCTCGAGCAGGACTAGGGGCTACAGGGTCCCGAAATCCTAATTTTAGATGCCCAGTTGAGTTATGGTCCTGGGCATCGAGTACACCCAGTTGAGTTATGGTCCTGGGTGTAGAAAGACGTCCAGTTGAGTTATGGTCCTGGACGTAGAGCAGTTTTCAGTTTTCAGATTTTCAGTACACAGTTTTCAAATCATCAGTATATAATTTTCAAAAGTCAGATTTTAGTAAACAGTTTTCAGAAAATAGATTTTAGAAATAGCTTCCAAAAACAGCAGTTTTATAAGAAATTTAGAATTTTAAAGCAGAAATCAGTTTTCAAGTAAAGGTTTCAGCAAAGAGTTATTCAGAAAGAAGCTTTCAGAAAAGAGTTATTTAGAAAGGGTTTTCAAAAAGCATTTTTTGAAAGTATAGCATGTTAAAGTAGTATATAGTTTACAAGTCATGCATATGACTAATTCATTTTAGTAATCATTTCAGATGCATTAGTTGATATTAATGTATAATAGCATTAGTATATTCATATGTAAGTGTTTCAGAAAAAGCTTTAAAGTAATAGTTCATATAAGCATGGTATACTAGAGTAGAGCATAATATTTTAATCACGCATATAAACATATATTCTGGATATCATTTGAAGAGCATGTAGTTGGCATTAATACATAATAGCATGTTGCATCTATTTGTATATATGATTAGCACTTGTGTGTGTGGTATGTGTACATAGGAGGATCACTTTATGAAACACCGGTGCATAATGATTTGATGGTGTACTGATTGTTTGAGATTGAAATAATATTTTATAATGACCGATTTGATGATATTTCAAAATAAGGGAAGAAAGAAAGTTATAATAATTACCTGAACTGAATGACTATAGAGTTTATAAGAAAATAGAAAGATATCAGAGTAGCGCAACGGAAACATGGTAAGATTTATCCTAGTGAATAAAATAATGGAAGTTGAGTGTGTGCAGGAAACAGGATCTTAAGTTTATGTACGAATGGTTAGAAAGACTTGTAGCAAAAAGTATGGAAGTAAAGTGGATAAAAGTAATATGGTTAGATCAGACTTTGTAATATTTGCATGGTCACATAGACAGCCCAGGTTAAAACAGAAAAGGAATTCAGACTTTGCATGTGTTTGACGCTCAATGAATGATCATAGTTACTTACTGAGTCTTATGACTCACATCTCAACAGTGTTTGAGTTTTGCAGGTTGGTGACCTGAGCGGTCGACCACAGACACCAAAGCTTGAGAAGCCGGATAGCAGCGTTGCAGTTAGCCAGTCACCAGGTCTTGGGAGTATCAGAGTCAAATTGTATAAGTTTAATTGTAGAAGATTGAGTTGTATAAGAGTAATAGTAAAAGTTTTTGTTTATACATACTTTCGGGCACATAGCCCATTTATATTTGTCTGAGATTATTGATTTGGTGTTAGATTATTTATTGGGCCCTATAGGTTGTATTGGAGGTGCTGGACTTGATCCAGGTTTCATGATTTTCAGCAAAGGTCATGCCGAATTTCGTCAGAGTCAGAGGCTTACGGAGGCGGGATTAGCCTGTCTCCTGCCGGTAGCATCCTGGCCTAGGCGGGATGTTACATCCCATTTCTGATCATGTGAACTTAATCCAAATTTTTGTATTATAATTTATTAACAACTGTAATTAAAAAATAATAATAATAGTCATGCAAAAAATCTTCAGTTGGGCAGGTTGCGGGCTGCGGCTGAGTGGGAGTGTGGAACTGTGGATTAATGTTTTAGGTTTAGGTTTTGTTAGTTGTTTTTATATGAGGGTTTTTTTATATTGTCTTAAAAATATTAATTAATAAAAAATAATATTGCGGGTATGCGGATACCCGCAGCGAATACCCGTATTTTTTTCTTAAATACCAAACCCGCACCGCACCCGCAGCGGGTTCTGCTTTAAATTACCAAACCCGCACCGCACCCACTAATATATTTACCAAATCCTACCCATTGCGGACGGGTTTTTACGGATTTGCGGGTTTGTGGGTAAAATTGCCATCCCTATGTGTATACCTGTTATGTGTGCGAGTGTTAAATAGGTCACGTGTGTGTGTTTTATAAATGTTTGGAAATTTCTAAGCTTTTTTTTCTTTCTCTTCTTTTATATATATATAGATATATATATATATATATATATATATATATATAATATATATATATATATATATATATTATATATATATATATATATATATATATATAATATATATATAATTGGTAATTCACAATTTCACCCTTTAAAATTAATTTAATGAATACTTATAATTAATTTCTTGAAAAAAGTCCCCATTTTACTAAATTCAACCTCACATTCGGGCACAGTCTCACTTTGCGAAAAATAAAATTTACGCAAACACTTTAAAATAATCTGGGATATTACAACCACCCAATCAAACTATCAATCCATTAGATACTTGTAACCATTTAACTTCATAAATTGATAAAAAAAGGTTTTCAGTCCTCGTAGGATCGATACTTTTATACTACTTGAATGATACGTGCGATTGCGTTATACGCGTGTGATTACGCACCGATCAGTTTAGGAGGGCGAGTCGGTACTCCGTTCCTTAAATCTTCCTCCGCTGCCTATAGCATCTTATACAGCTCATAGTAAGAATAGCTATTCATGTTCATGTTGAACTACATCACAAATTAACGATAGGACGCCGGTAGAGATCCAAGGATGACACTTCGTCCTAAAGTGTCATTAAGAGAGAAGTTATAGCGCCTCAACTGTTCCATCAAATCGGTTAGATGAAGCACATTTCCAATCTTGCATGGAACGGATCCATAACAATCTTATGAACCGAGACCTATTCTTGGTTCATAAGGATTCTATCAACTGCGTCATCATAGTATATGTGTCGGGCAATCCAAAATATTGCCTCTTAAGGTCCGGTCCCAAAGAACTGAGAATATATGATTTGACAAATCTGTCATCATCTCTCCATTTTTGGAGAGTCTCATGTTCCTCTGGTGTAGCATCCGGTGCTATGGCCAGTGGTAACAGACCTCCAACACATATTATATTTGTTCGGACCTAAGAATAATTCTTAGATCTAGATCCCAATCTGTGAAGTTTTCAGCGCCCTTAAGCTTGTTCGTATCTAGCATATGGGCAAAAGGATTAGGAGCAGGTGCTTCCATCGCAAATCTAATATATAGATCGCGAAAAAAAGGTTAGCAGATATAACAGTTTCATAATAATATAAATAAAAAAAAGCATAAATATATCATGGATTTTTAATCTAAAAATGCCTCCTCCCACTATAACATGCAATACTGTAATCCCCAAACAGAATACAATTAAATTTAATAACGAAAGGTGGATCCCATGATTATATTTCAGTTCACAGATTTGGCACGTTCTTGCCTACGTATATTCACTACGTAGACAACATATTGTCAATCACTCAATAGTGACTTCTAGGTTCCGGTCCTGGCCGTTTCTCATTGTGACAACTTTGGCACGTTCACAAGAAGGCTTACCAAGGTTAAACTTGTCAATGAAAAATTCAAGATACTTGTGTAGTCTTGACAGCTTTGGCACGTTCGGGATTTCTGCTTTCGCTTGAATGAATTTATCTAGTATCAGATATACATCTGGTATGGATAAATTTCTATCAACTTCACCCTCACAGCTTTGGCACGTTCTCGGATGCATCCATAGAATAGATATCCATAAACTGTATTGACAAGACGAACCAAGAAATATGTATCCAATACATATTACTAACAAAACCTTATTAAATAGGGATTTTCTGCAAACATGAATCATATTAATTTAATCAAATTAAACCAATACTAACATGTATCATATAAGAACATATTAAAACAATGAATTTAAAGGCTTATTCATAATATGCATCGGGGTTTAGACCCGCAATGATACCAATTTTGTTGGGGGTTCGAGCGAGGGTAATTTGGGTAAACGCAGCTGATTGCGGAAAATCAAAATTTTCCGATTTTAATTATTTTCTCGCGCTATAAATATAAACTAATTTATTTCAATTTCTCAATATTTAGTAACTAAAATTTACCCAAAAATCATATTTTTCAAAATTATAGTTTTGCCCCAAAATTTTGAATTTTAATAATTTAAGTCCAAAACTGTTAAATACAATTCTAATTGATTCTAAATCAATTCCAAAATGATTTATTTATGTCTAATGAATTAAAATTGAGATTTACAATTTCAAAAACAATTTTTCCTTAATTTCTTATCGGTCCCTCAATTTTCAAGAATTTGTAATTTGGTCCTTTATGTTCAATTTGGTCCTTTATGTTCAAAATATGCCAAAATCAATTGCAAAAAATTCCCAAATTTAATATACATCTAATATACATTAAATCTCATCACATATATGAAAAGGCCCAATTTTGGTGATGGTTGGAAACCCTAATTTAATATTTTCACAAATTAAACAACACCAAATTAATTCAATTCAAAGCTTTAATTCAATTCTTTTTACACCAATTGAGTCTAACCAACATGAAATTCATCAAGAACATTTCTAGGTCTAACATGAGTGGCTACTAAACTCTAGAATGGCAACAATCCATCAAAATTGATAAAAGTTTGCTTATTAAACAATTTGAAGTAAACTAAAACTATACACATGCTTCCATCTTCATTCAAGTTCCCAAATCATCAAATCTCAACCATGAAAGAGTAGAGAATAAGCTAAGTTAATCATATTAAAGCCTAGTATGCTAGATGCATTTTTCATAAAAGAAAAAGTGAAGAAAAACTTACTAAAATGCTAGATTTTCCAAGTTTCTTCTTCTTTTCTCTTTCTCTTTCTTTTGGTACTTGATTTTAGGGTTCATAAGAATTATGAAAAATAAAACAAAAAATGCTTAAATAATTTCCCTTCATGACCCATTCTTGGGAAATAATTATAGCCACATCCTTTTTCAATTTTGTTTAATAATTGGTAAATGATTTAATTAATTTATGTGGTTATAAAACACCAATCTAGTCAATGTTTATCTATGACCAACTAATTAAATCATTCCAAGTGTCACCAATCAAAATTGGTCACTTAACACCAATTAAAAGATGCCATTTGTCTTATCTAGATAAGAAATAAAGATATTAACTATTTAATTAATTTATTCATTCAACAATTGAATAAATAAATAATTAAATACAAATATCTTAAAAATATATGTATTATATTTACATTAAATAATCAAAATACATATATTAATTTTAAATGTCAAATTTCACAATTCGACATTTAATAATGGCCAAAACATGTATTTCGTTTAACCGTTAAACGACTTATAAATAATCAATATCATTTATAAAAGTTGTCATAGTGCCCAACGAGTATATCTCATTAGTAAGACTCTCTAAGTTCAGGCATATCCGTAGCAAAATCCAATTTCGTGTCCATAATTTACTCACCCGTAAATTATGACGAACACGAATAAAACCTCTGAACCATATAGATTAAGGTCAGAGATACTGACAATCCCTCCATCACAGGTATCCGAATTATCCTAGAGTTATAGATATAAATGTCAAATCTCTGTAGGTATAATCCCGTCGACGAACCTATTAGTAATCTCTTAAAATAACACTTAGAACTAATTTCTACAATGTACCACGGGCCCATGGGTTTAACATATCGCTATTTTGGATATCTATGCTCTATACAAAAAGCTAACAGATCTTATCTTGATATGCACCTGATATCATGAGGATCAGTCCACACCCAACGAACAGGTGGAGGTATGATCTAAATAGATCGGTGAAGTGAATGTCATCAAAGTGTGGAGGATACCTAATATATCCACAGTGGTACCTCAAGTCTGGGGATCAGTATGCTCACTCAACCCGAGAAGATTCTTATTGATGTTAGTGTACCATATATTAAGAATCTTCGGTGATTCATTCAGTGTTTATCCGATATAAACACCTACGTGTCCATACGAGTCTCCCGAGACGCATCGTTCATTGAGAAACCATTAGAATCAAACATTATAATATACGACAAGTACCGATCTCAATGGGTTTACTTACTAACCAAGTAATTATAAACCTTGATGAGAAACAGTTAAAGAATAATAATGTTATGATATAGCTCAATGTTAGTGTAGGCATTGCATTTTTACATTTGAAACCCGATGATGAGTCTAATTTGGAGGCACTACCTTTTAAGTTGTGGAAACCGAGGGGGAAACGCACGTCGGAAGGGAAGAGTCAAGAATTGACTCATTATCATATTAAATTTGCTAGATTAGCTTCGGGTTACTCGTTGAATTTCCATTTAAAAATTATTCTCGGCCCAAAACCCTCGCAAATTCCACATAACCTTGGCCCAAACCATCACTAAGACACAAACCAAGCCCATTTCTTCCGAGCCATTTAAATCAATCCAAAAAATAATTAAAACATTTAAAATACGTCACAAATTAAATTAATTAAATTAAAGCTAATTAAATTGAAATCAATTAATTAAAATAACTAAATTGAAATTAAATTAAAAATCCAATTAAATTAAAGCCAAATCTAATTAATATCAAATTAAAATTAAATCCCTAATTAAAATAAATCATTTTTAAATTAAAATCAAATTAAATGATTCACTCACCAATTTAAATAAAATTCCCCCACCAATTACAATTATTTATTTCCCTTAATAAACTTAATTAGATACATCCATTTGGCATGATTTATTCCCATACTTAAAAACCCTAGCAAGCATATCCCTAACCCTAGGATCCCATCATGAAGGTGACATAAACCAACTCTCTCACCTCTAGACATTCACGGCAAAAACAAAAGAATAAACCCTAAAGGAACCTCTCTAATCACTGACTCTCTCGGCCAAAATAAACAACAAAAACAAAAAGACCAAAAAAAAAAACACTCATCCAACAACCAGCACCCCTCTACACACACATTCACGTTAACCTAATAAACTCTAGCATCCTCATCAGCTCTCCCCCTTCAAAAATCACAAACGATGAAACCTAAAGCTTCTCATTGAACCGGCACAAACAAAGCTCCCTGCTCCTAACTGCTCCAATCTCCACGGCAACAACCAAATAAACAGACAAAAACCCTAAACTAGCTGATCACTCACGTTCTCTCTCTCCCCATCAAAAAGAAAAACACAAAGTAAACCCTAAAACCTAACCACCACTCCACTCATCAATAAACACACACAGAGACCACTCGTAACTGCCCCACACTGCCTCACGTACCTGGCCCTTCACACACGAATTGCACACAAAAATTCACTCACGTCTAGCCACACAAAGCCTTCCATCCAGTCGACCAAGAACCAACAAAAGCAACGTCAAAGCCCTAGACTTCGCAGCCCTCACGCCTCACGTACTCTCACCAAATTCATTCACACGCCCACTAGCCACATTAATAGCCTTCACGTTGCACCCACTTCACACGCCCACTAGCCACATTAGATAGCATCACTCACTGCCCTACGCCACCTTCACAATCAACGCAAAGCAGCTCACCCCTCAGCATGCAAAGCCACGAAACCACGCACTCAGCCCCTGCCTTCACCCCTAGCGTAACGCCTAGCCACACGTCACTTGTTTCACCAAAAACGTGCCCCCCACTCAGCCTTCAACAACCCTTAATTGCCCACAAAACTCACCGGCTAAAGCCAACACCCACAAGCCATTATCTACGTGAACAAGCCCACCACTGCCACTCAATTCGCCAACCCTACACACCCTCATATACTCGACAAATAACAAACCTTCGATAGCCAAGACTCTCTCAGCGACCGAACCTTCACAGCCCCTTAGCCTTCACGTAAAACACCAACAAAATCTGCCTTAAAATCAGCCAACAAACCGGGACAAAAACATCCCAAAACAGTCGTGGAAATACGCCTGAAACTGTCCAGAATTGTCATAAAAAAACAGTCCAGAAACTGCCCAAAATAGTAACTAAAACTACCCCCAAACCAGTCCAAATAACCTATAAAACAGTCCCCTAATACCAAAAACAGTGACCAGAAAATACAACGAAAACAGCAGCAAAACGGAGCCAAACAGTAGCCCGAAGGAAAGCGGAAAATCAGTAAACCGGAAAAGTCGCGGAGTGTCAGCCCTTCCAATGGACTTGTAACGCGAGTCCGAGAGTCGACGTAAAAGGTTAGACCTGAGGGTACTTTCCCATGTACTTTTATTCCTATTTTAATTGTTTATTGAATATTTTTCGCATGAGAGTCGTTTGTGGATAATGTGTGTTATGGCCCTTGAATAAATGGAAAATGTGTCGTCTCTTGTGGTATATAGGATGGAAACCCATACGTAAATTCTGTAGCCGAATCCAAATAGACGGTAGTGCGGTCTGTACTTGGGAAACAATTCCACTTACCACTTGAGTATACGACACATTTTTTATTTCATGTTATCTTGATTCGTTTATTATCGTTATTTAATTTCTGCATGTTATTTGTTTATGTAATGATGAGATAAAGCGCATGGGATTAGTAAGTCGGATTAAAGGTCCTCCATTTCTAGAGGTTAAAGAACTTTTACCACGATGCTTTGCCTCGTCGGATGATGTATATTCGGTTGAATGTAAGATGTTTCAATCGGATACACGAAGTCCGATATCATTGTCTTTACTTTTTATATGTATTGGTGTTGTTTGCGCATGGGCTTTGTAAGTGGGATTAAAGGTCCTCTATGTCAAGGGGTTAAAAGCCTTTACCACGATATTTTGCCGTGCCGGATGATATATATTCGGTTGAATGTAAGATGTGTTCAATCGGGTACACGGAGTCCGATATCATTGTCTTACTTTTTATATGTATTGTGTTGTTTGCGTATGGGCTTAGTAAGTGGGATTAAAGGTCCTATAAGTCAAGGGTTTAAAAGCCTTTACCACGATGCTTTGCCGCGCCAGATGATGTATATTCGATTGGATATGAGATATGTTCAATCGGGTACACGAAGTCCAATATCATTATCTTTACTTTTTATATGCATTATGTCATTTGCGCATGGGCTTAGCAAGTTGGACTAAAGGTCCTCCATTTTGAGGGTTGAAAAGGCCTACGGGCTACCTTTACCATGAGGCTTTGCCGCGCCTTTTATTTCCTTATTTGCTCTTTTGTGTGACATCTCATTGCATAATCATGCATCATATCACATTACGCATGGGCTTATTGTGTTGGTCTAAAGGTCCTCCATTTGAGGAGGAGAAAGTCCAAGAGGCTACCTTTGCCACGATATTTGCCGCGCCTTCCTTCCATTGATTACATCATCTACTTTTACCTTAGCTTGATATATTGTCACTTGTGCATTCATAGCATCTGGGTATTGTTCCTCGTGGTATATCGGATGGAAACCCAAATATAAATTCTGTAGCCGATTTCGAATGGACGGTACTGCGGTATGTACTTGGGATACAATTCCATGTACCATTTGGAAAAATACCCATATATGTGTTTGTATCAACATTAGATATCATTTTCTGTATCACATCATTGCACGTTTATTCTGTATTCATAATTGCCTCTTTAGTTATTTATTTTTATTATGCGCTTAATTGTCTTTCCATAATATGCATGCTTGTATGAATGTTATTTGTTTGCGCTTTTGTGTCCATCAATGTGAAACTGTATGTTTGCCGTTATTTTTGACATCGCATGCTAGTACCATTATGTGTTATTTGTGCTTCCGTATTCACGAATGTTACATGCTTATGAAGTTATATGTTTGCCGTTATAATGATTTATTTTGGAAAGCATGCAAACTTAGACATAGGTTCTATGCAAATTTAGACGTAAACTTTATTTTCATGCATGTGAATTTAGGATTATGATACACTTGGAAATATGTTGCTTAGGCTTGGTTAAATTATTGCATAAATCTTCTCATTACAAGTGGCATAAGTAGAGACCATTCCAAACCCAATGGTTTGAGGTCTTCCCTTGCGAGGGGTGAGTGCGGCCTTAAATCTTTGTCCCGGTTCACATCGGGTGGTGATGAGTGCTAATTATATCACTATTTCCCAATCATTTGACCTAATATTTTGTATAGTTTCTCGAGTTTTATGAATATTTTGATGTGTTTTTATTTATTTTGCAGATAAAAATAATATTTCGACTTAATGGAATCAACTCGGGGCTAAAACTATGAAATCCAAGGGAAAAAGGTCAAATACGAAATTTTTCTATACGCGTCACGAAGAGCAGTCAAAATTTCCAGTTTTGCGCAATGTTCGTAGTTTGGGCCATAACCTTTTCGTCTGATGTCCGATTGAGCTGATTCAAGTTGAAAATTAAAGAAGACTCGAAGATATACAACTTTGAAAGTCAAAATAATTTCGAATCTCTGAAGTTTTCATGGCCAAAATCGATGAACAATACAATATATTTTGTGTGTATCTACTATAGTCATTTAAAAAATATAAAATAAAATTAATTAAATAAAAAAATAAAAATTGTCAAACTTCCAAAAAAAATGCAAGCATGTTTGGTGTCATGTTTGATGCCATGTTTGGTGCCATGTTCGGTGCCATGTTTGATGCCATGTCTTGTGGCATGTTTGGTGGAGTGTTTGGTGGAGCAATTTATGGAGCAATTGGTGGATAAATTGGTGGAAGCCTTTAGGTTTTTCTATAAATACCAAGCCATTTCATTTGTAATTCTCATGCTTTCCTTAAGTTTTTGTAAGGAATTTAAGGATTGCATTTTGTTTGTTTAATTTCAGTAATTAAATCATGTATTTTTATTTTTAGTAATAGTAGTAGTTTCCTTTCTTTTCTCTTCCTTTCTTTTCTTTTATGTTTTCCATAGGTTTTTGTAAGGAATTTAAGGATTGCATCTTGTGTGTTTATTTTTAGTAATTTAATTTATGTATTTTAATTTTCACTAGTTGTAGTTCTCTTTTTTCTACTCCTTTCTTTTTATGTTCAGTAGTTAAATTTCCGCTAGGGGAAGGGTGAAACTTTTAATATTTTAATTTAGATTAATCTCCCTTGATTATAATATAAAATTTATTATTCACTAAAAGGAATTACCGCCTTAATGACTAGTTTTATTTATTTGGCATAATTAGATACCGCATATATGGCTGGTCTTTAGGTGACACATAATTACCACATATATGGCTGGTTTATGTTTAAATACTATTACCGCATTTATGGCTGGTTGGACTCAATTTAAATCTGACTTAATAAGGAATACCGCCTACATGGCTGGTTGGCTATCACCGTTAAATTCTATATTATAATAAGGGAGATTTCTAAATTATAAATAGTAAAAGTGGATCCCCCAACCCCAACATTTTTATTTTTATTCTAGGGAAGTGATAAAACACAATATCCACACTTAATAATTGATTTTTTTTTAAGGGTAATTCTTTAGGTTGTTTATTAAGTCTTAGTCTTAATGCTTCCTGTTGCCTGATCACCAATAAGATTGATGTGGTAAATCTAAAATGAACTAGACATAGGGATTTTAGGTTTCAGCCTTAGACTTAATAGCTCACGATCTTCCTTGAGGATAGATAACATTTTAATAGATTTCCTTACAGTATAGGAATATACCTGTCGGGCGTGGGTAGCCATAATTGGAACTTAAACTTAATGAATCCAAGGTAATGTGGTTGACATAGGAATATGGCTCAATTGTGTTATACTGGGTATTTGCGTCTGACCATCGACAGAGGCTTTTGCGTATTTTCGTGTTCCAGGTTAGCAAACTGATTTATTACACATAAGTAAGAGAATCAATTCATCCTTAGAACAATATTGTGTGGAATCATGACCCTAGATATTTTGAGTCTTTTGTTTATTTTCCTTATTATTTTCTTTTCTTTATTTTATTTAAGCAAATCCACATTCAACCAACCAAAAGCAATCAATTCCCTTCTCCCTCAATTAGATACCTGTAAATAAATAGTATCAACAATTAATAACAACAGTAGGAATAAATCCTCGTGGGATCGATATTTTTATACTACTTGAACGATACGTGCACTTGCGTTATACACGTGTGAATACACCGGTCAAGTTTTTGGCGCCGTTGCCGGGGATTTATATTTCTTGAGTTGTTAATTTAAAGCTATCTAATTTACTTGTATCTAATTTTCTTTTTATCTGTAATTTTTATTTCTTTCTTTTATTTCAGGTGGTTGAAAAATGAAACACTACTGGGAGATTGAGAGATTACGTGCTTTACAGAAGATACACCTCATATCTGGGAGCAACAGTCCGGTTTTCTGAGGCCTGTTGACATCTATCACTGTATGCCAGGACTAAGCAATATTATATTTGCTCATCAAAATGAGATGGGGAGATGTGTGATTTGTGATGGAAACCACCCGAGCTATCAATGTATATGCCGTTCAGAATGGCAGAATTATTGGAATCATTCATGGTATGAAGAGCCACCACATTTCACAGAACCACATTCTCCATCTTATCCACCACCCACCTACTATGATTTTCATTAAGAACTAGAACCATCAGAGGAAGATCAGATACTTCATATGCTCAAAGATTAGTTCAAGGAATGGGCAGCTCAAATTGATGCACAAGTGCAGAGTCAAACAGAATCCATACAGAGAATGACAGATCAAATAAGACAATTAATAGAAAACCAGAACTACATACCTCAAGAACCATTTTCAGATGACACTGATGAAACCTTCGAGTACCAATCAGATCACAATGACAACTTAACAGAGGAGGAGGCTGAGCTGTATCAACAACCAGAGGTATCAGTTCAGGAGCCCAAACCAGCGAAGTCTCTATTTGATTTTTATTATTCAGATTTTGACGAGGATGAAGCTGAACTCTTTGTACCAACTGCACCAACAACGGAGGATCAAACTATCAATCCTCAAAATGAAGATCTTGGAGCATGTTTTACCATGATGTTTGATGAATATCAACATGAACCATCCATTCCAGCCGTATCAGAGGATGAAGACCTAATGTCAGAAACATCTTTACATCCTCAGGCAGACAATTATGAAGCATGCATTTCACAGATGACAGATGAAGAACTGAATGCGGAAATCCTAATATACATCCGTGAAGAAAAAGTGGAGAATGAGCAAGAAATAGAACAAAGGGAGGAGCAAATGTCTGACCTTATTGAATATTCAGTACATTCAAGAGAAACATCATTGTTTTGGGGAGTACAGACCAGAGATATCACCCAGAAGCTTGACAGAATGGAACTCCCATTCCAAGTCAAGCACCATACGAGACCTCCTAATTTTCTTTCTTTCTTTTCATGAACCACTGGAGTGACAAAGAATAAAAAGATAGCACAAGCACTGAATGGGACAAAATTCTTTTTGCCACTTTACCGTTGGAAGAGACCTTTCAAAAGCAACGCCAATGGGATTGTCTTTAATCGGACATCTAAAACGATGCTGAAACCTCCTTGACAAAAAGATTTCAGTCACGTCTGGCTGAAGACGATAAATTTAGCGCTAGCAGGGAGGCAACCCATGCAATTTTGTTGTAATTTTTATTTTCATATTTTGTTTGTATACATGTTGTAGAGTTTTTAATTTTGTGTGTTATTTTTACAGGAAAAGCACAAATGGAGCATTTTAAGACAGAAGGAATGGTGTTTTAGTGATCGCAAAGAAGAGAGCTAAATCATTAGAGATGGCTGAGTAAGGAATGAATTCTTGAGACGCATCCTAATGAATTTATACCAAGCGAGTGGCTTATTGAGTACACAATTTTGTTGCCTTAATAATTCATTTGATTTGATTTTCTTTTCTTTTGTTTTTATCTTTATTTTCGCTGACAAGATCTATACTTTTTGACTTTTCACGATTTATTTTAACGTTCTTCTAATAATTATCATTTGGCAGATACTAGTGCAATTATTACTCACCCATTTCAGGTCTATAAATTCAGCTCTACATTTCTCTCTTCAACACATCCAGATACACATCCAAATAAGAGAGAGAAAATGGAAGCAACTTCACAGCAGCGAACCAAGCGAATTTGTGTTTTCTATAGATCCAATTCTGGTAATAAACAAGAGTTCATTGAGGCTGCGAAGGAATTGGGGCTAGTCATGACAAAACGTAATATGCACCTAGTATATGGTGGTGGTAATTGTGGATTAATGGGAAGCATTTCAAAAGCCGTTCAGGAAGATAGCGGTCATGTTTTAGGAATCATTCCAAAACCTTTGGCGGACGAGCACTTAATTGGACAAACAAATGGAGATGAGCGCATTGTATCGAGTATGTCTGAACAGCTCCGTGAAATGGTCAATACTGCTGACGCTTTCATTGCATTACCAGGTGGGCTTGGAACATTTGAAGAAATATTCACTATGGCATCATGGGCGCACTTGAATATTCATCGGAAGCCCATTGGTTTACTTAACATTGAGCATTTCTTCGATTTTCTGTTTGTATTTCTTGCGGAAGCCAAAAGACAGGAATTCGTCACCAAATCCGTACCACATATTTTCCTGACTGCGACAAAGGCCGATGAATTAATTGATCAAATCATAGCCTTTGAACCAAAAATCGACCCCATTCTCTCCAAGTTGGACTGGTCAGACATCGATCGTGGTAAGAAGTGTAAATTGGACATAGATCTTAATCGGTAGTTTTTCGTAGATTTCCAGCTAACCAGGTACGGTTTCCTAAACTCTTCTTCTACTATTTAAGACATTGGGGACAATGTCTCATTTAGGTTTGGGGGAGGGAATTAGTTAATTTGTATCTTGTTTTTTTCTTTTTGTTTTATTTTTAGTCAAAATTTTCGAAAAAATTTTTCAAAAATTTCAAAAATTACAAAAATATTTTGTGTTTTTATGTTTTTAATTTTTGACTAAAAATGGTGAAATTGGTGAGAGACGTATTTCAAACCTATTTTGAAACAAGTTAATTCATGTTTATTTCATTTTAAATTATTTATTTGTGAATTCTCTATAAACTGACTAAAATGAATCTTCATATACTCAGTTGGCAAGTATTCTCAATATGCATAGTAACATATGGACATGAGTTGTAATTGAAAAGTTTGTAATATTTAGTGCTCTAGTTTAATTGGAGGAAGCATCTATAAATGGCAATGGAGTAAAAAAAAGAGAAAAAAAAAAGAAGAAAAAAAGAAGAAAAAATGTGTGAAAAAAAAAATGTCTGAGATCCGAGTCATTAAGTCCGTAGAGGTGTTTTAACACCTAGTGCCCTAAAACCAACTGGTTTAGGAGTCACTGGCTCAAAGCTCGCTACATGGATCGAAGATGTTGCAAAAAAATACATATATCTGAAATCTGAGTAATTAAGTCCGTAGGGGTGTCTTAACACCTGGTGCCCTAAAGCTAACTGGTTTGGGAGCCACCGACCCAAAGCTCACTACATAGACGGAAGATATTGTATATAAATAAAAAATAAAATCAGAAAAAGAAAGAAAAAATCAGAAAAATCAGAAAAAATTATTCCATTGCTACAAAAAGGTGTGAAATCTGATAGAACTTTAGGACTAAAATATTACTCTCTTATCAACTATACTTGTGACTGTTGTGGGCAAAAATGAATTGATTAATATTTTGCTGGCTGTGTATATGGAGAATGGTAAATATAATCGGAGAATTTACTTATTCGGTAGTTTAAAATGAAAGAAAACAACTAGTAACTTGGAGTAGAAGTTTCACCTGATTAGTCGCTAACTTCTTTATTCTATTTTCTCTTGTCTTTTTTCTTTTGTGTGCATTAGTTTTACTATCTTTTTACTTTTATCAAACGTTTGTGGGTATCGTTCATGTAAGCCCTCACGAGACTACAACTCGTCCACTAGGGACACCTAGGGGTTTAAAGGCTTGTTTCATAAGCTAAATGCAACCGTGATCCCTACAAAAGTGGCTTAGCTTAATTTTAATTTTAATTTTATGTTATTTTATTTTTTGTTTTGCTCGAGGACTAGCAAAATGTTAGGTTTGGGGGGGTGTGATGAGTGCTAATTATATCACTATTTCCCACTCATTTGACCTAATATTTTGTATAGTTTCTCGCGTTTTATGAATGTTTTGATGTGTTTTTATTTATTTTGCAGATAAAAATAATATTTCGACTTAATAGAATCAACTCGGGGCTAAAACTATGAAATCCGGAGGGAAAAAGGTCAAATACGAAATTTTTCTATATGCGTCAAAAGAGCAGTCAAAATTTACAATTTTGCGCAATGTTCGTATTTTGGACATAACTTTTTCGTCCGATGTCCGATTGAGCTGATTCAAGTTTGAAATTAAAGAAGACTCGAAGATCTACAACTTTTAAAGTCAAAATAATTTCGAATTCTGAAGTTTTCATGGCCAAAATCGATGAACAATACAGTATATTTTGTGTATCTACTATAGTCATTTAAAAAATATAAAATAAAATTAATAAAATAAAAAATAAGAAAATAAAAATTGTCAAACTTCCACCAAACATACTTGCATGTTTGGTGCCATGTTTGGTGCCATGTCTGATGCCATGTCTTGTGGCATGTTTGGTGGAGTGTTTGGTGGAGGAATTTATGGAGCAATTGGTGGAGAAATTAGTGGAAGCCTTTAGGTTTTTCTATAAATACCAAGCCATTTCATTTGTAATTCTCATGCTTTCCTTAAGTTTTTGTAAGGAATTTAAGGATTGCATCTTGTTTGTTTAATTTCAGTAATTTAAATCATGTATTTTTATTTTTAGTAATAGTAGTAGTTTCCTTTCTTTTATCTTCCTTTGTTTTCTTTTATGTTTCCTTAGGTTTTTGTAAGGAATTTAAGGATTGTATCTTGTGTGTTTATTTTTAGTAATTTAATTTATGTATTTTAATTTTCAGTAGTTGTAGTTCTCTTCTTCTACTCCTTTCTTTTTATGTCAGTAGTTAAATTTCCGCTAGGGGAAGGGTGAAGCTTTTAATATTTTAATTTAGATTAATCTCCCTTAATTATAATATAAAATTTATTATTCACTAAAAGGAATTACCGCTTTAATGGCTTGTTTTATTTATTTTGCATAATTAGATACCGCCTATATGGCTGGTCTTTAGGTGACAGATAATTACCACCTATATGGCTGGTTTATGTTCAAATATTATTACCGTATTTATGGCTGGTTGGACTTAATTTAAATCTGACTTAATAAGGAATACTGCCTACATGGCTGGTTGGCTATCACCGTTAAATTCTATATTATAATAAGGGAGATTTCTAAATTATAAATAGTAAAAGTGGATCCCCCAACCCCAACATTTTTATTTTTATTCTATGGAAGTGATAAAACACAATATCCACACTAATAATTGATTTTTCTTTTTATGGGTAATTATTTAGGTTGTTTATTAGGTCTTAGTCTTAATGCTTCATGTTGCCTGATCACCAATAGGATTGATGTGGTAAATCTAAAATGAACTAGACATAGGGATTTTAGGTTTCAGCCTTAGACTTAATAGCTCACGATCTTCCTTGAGGATAGATAACCTTTTAATAGATTTCCTTACAGGATAGGAACATACCTGTCGGGCGTGGGTAGCCATAATTGGAACTTAAACTTAATGAATCCAGGGTAATGTGGTTGACATAGGAATATGGTTCAATTGGGTTATACTGGGTATTTGCGTCTGACCATCGACAGAGGCTTTTGCATATTTTCGTGTTCCAGGTTAGCAAACTGATTTATTACACATAAGTAAGAGAATCAATTCATCCTTAGAACAATATTGTGTGGAATCATGACCCTAGATATTTTGAGTCTTTTGTTTATTTTCCTTAGTATTTTCTTTTCTTTATTTTATTTAAGCAAATCCACATTCAACCAACCAAAAGCAATCAATTCCCTTCTCCCTCAATTAGATACCTATAAATAAATAGTATCAACAATTAATAACAACAGTAGGAATTAAGTCCTCGTGGGATCGATATTTTTATACTACTTGAACGATACATGCGTTTGCGTTATACGCGTGTGAATGCACCGGTCAGGTGGCGACTCCATGTTATTTCTCCAGTTTAGTTCTCCATGCGGACTATTCCGTGCTCCCAACTGGGTCACGAGCCTAGAACAACGTCATCCATGTTCCTGTGTCCTACAGTTAATCGGGACGCTTTTGCAACGGGATCATAACTAATCACTCTATGGTCATTTACATCTTTACCATATAATAATAGAATTTATATTAAAGAAACCGTCTATTTTATTCATAATAAAATATTTAAAAAAATGTTTACAGGGAAATACATAAGAAATTGACCCTCAGAGCAGCAACCCTAACAAAATCTCTCACTTTCTCTAGTGCCAGTATCGATTATATCTAATACTCATCGACTCCATATGCTTATCAAATAACTTTGGAGGTATGGCCTTCGTGAGTGGGTCTGATACATTATCATCACTAGGAACTTGCACACGATAATGCCACCTAGCGATATAATCTCTCGAATAATGTAGTACTTTCGTTCCACATGCTTCAACCTCTGATGCGCCATCAGTTCTTTTGCTTGCGCAATTGCACCAGTATTATCACAGTATAGCGCAATCAGATTCTTAATAATTGGGACAACTCCCAATTCTGTGATAAACTTCTTAAGCCAAACAGCTTCTTTTGCCGCTTCAGAAGCAGCAATATATTCCTCCTCTGTGGTGGAATCAGCTGTAAACCCCTGTTTGGAACTTTTCCAACAAACTGCACATTCATTAAGGGTAAATATGAATCCTGATGTACACTTTCTATCATCGGGATCCGATTGGAAATCAAAATCCGTATACCCGTTAACCTGTAGTTCATTTCCTCCATAAATGATAAACTTATCCTTAGTACATTTAAGGTAATTCAGGATATGTTTAACAGCCATCCAATGGTCATTTCCTGGATTAGTCTGATATCTACTGGTTACACTAACTGCGTAGCTAATATCAGGCCTCGTACATAACTTTCTATACATTATGCTGCCCAAACACGAAGCATAAGGCTGATTAGACATTCTAATCTTCCCATCTTCTGTTTGAGGACACATCTTCTTTATAAGATGAATGCCATGTCTGAACGATATATTCGTCATCTTACACTTAGCAAAATTATATCGTTCTAAGATCTTATCTATGTACGACAATTGGGATAACCCAATAAGCTTCTTGTCTCTGCCTCTATAGAGCTTTATACCCTAGATATAAGAAGCTTCACCCAGGTCCTTCAAGGAGAAATTCTTACAGAGGTAAGCTCTGACGCCTTGCATCATTCCTATATCATTCCCAAATATTAGGATGTCATTAACATAGAGAACTAAAACGACTATCATACTACCACTAGCCTTCTCGTACAAACAGGATTCTTCTGCACTCTTGAGAAAATCAGAAATTCTAATAATCTCGTCGAATCGAAGATTCCAACTTCGCGAAGCTTGTTTAAGTTCAAAATGGACTTCTTAAGCTTACATATCATGCCTGAGGTTTCGCAGGAAAAAAAACCCTCCAACTGTTCCATATAGATTTCTTCGTCAAGAAACCCATTAAGAAAAGTCGTTTTGACATCCATTTGCCAAATCTCATAATCATGGTAAGCAGCAATAGACAATAAAATCCTTATACACTTTAGAATCGCAATTGGCGAAAAAGTTTCATCATAGTCGACACCAGGTCCCTGAGTGTAACGTTTAACTACCAGTAGGGCCTTAAATGTTTCAACCTTTCCATCAGGCCCACCTTTCCTTTTGTAAATCCATTTACTACGAATAGGAACAATTCCCTCAGGAAGCGGAACCAAGTCCCAAACTTGATTCTCATGCACAAAGTCTAACTCTGATTTCATGGCCTCTTGCCACTTCGCGGATTCGATGTCCAACATCGTTGCTTTATAGGTTTAAGAGTCAGTCTCTTCAATTAAATGAACATCCAAACTCTTTTCTTGTTTCAAATACAAGCATTCATGAGGTCTAGATACCCTTTGGGACCTACAGAGTGTGTGTGTTGAAGGCCCTTCATCTATTTGAACGTCAAGTTCCTCCACAAGTTCATTGGTTCCAGGTTGTACTTCATCAAGTTCAACTTGTCTATAATTTCCTCATTCAGACAAAAAAAAATTTCAAGAAATTTTACGAAATGAGCTACGAACACATTTTGATGCTCGGTATCATAGAACAAATATCTTTTCGTATTTGAACGATATCCAAAAAACCTAAAATTTTGCCCTCCAGGCAAAAGCTTATCCTATTAAGCCATCATGACATAGAAAGGACAGCCCCAAATCTTAACATAATTAAGATTCGATTTCCTACCAGTCCATATCTCATATGGAGTTATAGGAACCACCTTGGAAGGAATCTTATCCAAAAGATGTGCAACAGTTAAAAGAGCATAACCCTCATAAATAATAGGGTAATTCTGTAAAACTCCACATCGATCGAAACAGATCTAATAAAGTTTGATTTCTCATTTTGGACACACCATTGTGCTGTAGAGTACCCAGATGAGTATATTGAGCGATAATTCCATTCTCCTTTAAATAATCGGTGAACTCACTGCTAATATATTCACTGCCCCGATCAGATCGAAGACATTTAATATATTTACAAGTTTGTTTTTCTACTTCATTTAAGAATTCTTTGAACTTCTCAAAGGTTTCCAATTTCTGTTTCAACAAATAAACATAACCATACCGTGACAGATCATCGGTAAATATAAAGAAGTAGGAAAAACCACTGTGAGTAGTTTGACTCATTGGACCAAATACATCAGAATGTATTAGTTCCAATAAGTCAGTGGCTCGGTGTCCTACACCCAAAAATGGGGCTTTGGTCATCTTACCCTGAATACAAGATTCAAAAGTTGGATAAGGTTCAATGGTGAAATCCGATAGCAAACCATTCCTAACCAATTAGGTTAGGCATTTCACGACTATATGACCCAACCTCATATACCATAGTTCAGTATTATTAATGTCAGATACTTTATGTTTATTAATCCCAGCATTAAAGATATCTTGAGTTGTATGCAAAATGTAATGACCATGCTCATTTGGACAAATAAGGATATGAACATTATATTTATCATATAAATACAAAAGAACAATTCTTAATATTTACATTGTTGCTATTAATATCTAATAAAGAAATGATATAATGTTCGCTACACATACAGGTATAAAAAAGCAGTCATGCAACAAAAGGCTCCCACTTGGAGAATCTCGCATAAGCCCACAGCAACTGCATCCAAAGAGTCGCCACTCCCGAACCGCAATTGCATCTCCCCAGATTTCATCCGTCTACTCTCCTTCAATACATGCAAAGAATTGCAAATGTGAATTGGACAAGCAGAATCCAAAATCCAACTGGACGATATAACTTCACAAGCTAAAGAGATATCAATAATAGGAGAAATAAAAGTACCTAAAGAAGATGCTCTTTCCTTTAGGATATGGGCCAGGTAATTATGATAGTTCCTCTTCCAATGGCCACCCTTGTTGCAATGGTGGCATTTGTCTTCGGCAACTCTCTTGGGTTTAACTATCTTAGCCTGTGGTGGAAGATTTGTATCCTTCTTCTTCTTCTTCCCTTTATTATAAGATTGGTAAGAACCGGGAAGAGCAGTGTGTTTAGGAGGGCGAGTCGGTACTCCATTCCTTAAATCTTCCTCCACTGTTTGTAGCATCTTATGCAGCTCTTAGTAAGAACAACTAATCTTGTTCATGTTGAAATACATCACAAATTGGCGATAGGAATCCGATAGAGATCCAATGATGACACTTCGTTCTAAAGTTTCATTAAGAGGGAAGTTATAGCGCGTCAACTGTTCGATCAAATCGGTCTGATGAAGCACATGAGGGCTCACAACTGTCCCTCTTCCAATCTTACATGGAACATTTCCATAGCAATCTTATTAACTGAGACATGTTCTTGGTTCATAAAGGATTCTCTCAACCGCGTCATCATAGTATATGCATCGGGAAATCCAAAATATTGTCTCTTCAGGTCGGGTCCCAAGGAACTGAGAATATATGATTTGACAAATCTATCATCATCTCTACACTTTTGGAGAGTCTCATGTTCCTCTGGTGTAGCATCAGGTGATATGGCCAGTGGTAACAGACCTTCCAATACATATTATATTTGTTCGGACCCAAGAATAATTCTTTGATCCATATCCCAATTGGCGAAGTTTTCGGCGTCCTTAAGTTTGTTCGTATCTAGCATACGAGCAAAAGGATTAGGAACAGATGCCACCATCACAAATATATCATATAGATAGTGAAAAAGGGGGTTAGCAAATATAACAGTTTCATAATAATATAAATCAAACAAAGCATAAATCCATCGTGGATTTTTAATCTAAAAATGCCCTCTCCCACTATAACATGCAATACTGTAATCCCCAAACAGAATGCAATTAAACAATTAATCAAATTAAATTTAATAACGCAAGGTGGATCGCTTGAATATATTTCAGCTCAAAACTTTGGCACGTTATCGCCTACGTATATTCATTAGGTAGACAACTTATTGTCAATCACTTAATAGTGACTCCTAGGTTCTGGTCCAGGCCGTTTCTCATTGTGACAGTTTTGGCATGTTCACAGGGACGCGTACCAAGGTTAAACTTGTCAATGAAAAATTCAAGATACTTGCGTAGTCTTGACAGCTTTAGCACGTTCAGGATTTTCGCTTTCGCTTGAATTTATCTAGTATTGGATATACATCCGGTATGGATAAATTTCTATCAACTACACCCTCACAGCTTTGGCACGTTCTCGGATGCAGCCATAGAATAGATATCCATAAACCGTATTAACAAGACATACCAAGAAATATGTATCCAATACATATTACTAACAAAACCTTATTAAATAGGAATTTTATGCAAAGATGAATCATATTTAATTTAATCAAATCAAATAAATACTAACAAGTATCATAGAAGCACATGATTAAAAAAATGAATTTAAAGGCTTATTCATAATATGCTTCGAGGTTCAAACCCGCTCTAATACCAATTTTGTTGAGATTTCAAACGGTAATTCGGTTAAACAGAGCGAATTGCGAAAAATCAAAATTTTCCGATTTCAATTATTTTCTCGAGCTATTAAAATAAACTAATTGTTGATGTTGGTGCTCAGAGTGCCAATCCGGACCGTATTTATGTCAGATTCATGAATACAAACATCTTTGTTTTCCATAATTTTAATTATTTATGGTTGCACCTCTTTTTTTATATACCTATTCGATCTTATTACGATTAGATCGAAACTAAATGTGGTTTAGTGATATTTATATATTAGACAAAGGCCTGATAATATATAATGCAGTAAACAGTTATAAAGGTAGTTTGTAATTGACGTTGGGAAGTGTCACTGCTAAATATATATTATCAAATAAAGTTCATGGTCAAGATTTACTAACACGGGTCGGTTAGTCAAATCTGTTGAGACCATTATATATCGTATATCGAGACTTGGTCTGATAGTTTATCCCAATGAACCATGAGTATGGGGAGACTCGTATAGACGTGTAGGTGTTTATAGTGGATAAACATTGTAAGACTCACCGATGATTCTTAATAGATGGTACACCAACGTCAATAAGAATTTTCTCGGGTTAAGTAGCATAAGTGGTCCTTCGACTTGATACACCACTGTGGATGTGTGAGTGTAGGACACATAAATCGGTGACGCTGTTCTAGGCTCGCGTCCTAGTTGGGAGTACGGAATAGCCCACGGGGAACTAAACCAGAGAAATAACATGGAGTCGCCACCCAGTGTGACCCAGGAAAATGTGATTTAAGGCCGCACTCACCCCTCGCAAGGGAAGATCTCAAACCGTTGGGTTTGGAATGGTCTCTTACTTATTTCACTTATAAAGATATGATTTGTGCAATAAACTAACCGAATCTACTCAACATGTATTCAAAGATGGCCTACGCCTAAGTTCGCATGCATAAGAATAATAATGAAACCTATATCTAAGTTTGCATGCTTCAAAGTAAGTTGTCATAACGGTAAACACGTAATAACATACAATCATCACACAAGCATGCTCAATTATCTAATGCAGAAAATAAATAAGAATCTAAGCATAAATATAAATTAAATCCCTAATATGATATAAAACAACCTAATCATGCATAAAGAAAGAAAATTCTATCGACTAAATCATGCTTAAGATAAATAACATGCTAACAACCTAATCATGCTCGAATACAATGTTGGATGAATGAAATATATGTATCTCTCAAGCGGTACGTGGCATTATATCCCAAGTGCAGACCGCAATACCTTCCATTCGGATTCAGCTACGGAATTTAGGTCCGGGTTTCCATCAGATATACCACAAGAAATAACACATATCCATTCACACAACGGCCACAACATAAATCAACGAACGACTCTCATGCGAAGTAAATTAAATAAATAATTAAAAGATGAATAAATAAAAGAGGTGCCCTCAGGTCTGACCTTTTATGTCGCTTCTTGGAAGTGCGTTACACGGCCGTTGGAAGGGTTGATGATCCGTAACTTCTCCGGTTCATTAACTCAAGGTTTTCCTTCGCTGTTTCACTATTTGGGCTGCTATTTCATTCTGTTTCGCGGTATTTCTGGTTGCGGTATTTAGCTTACTGGTTTACGGCAAATTGTGGATTTTTTTGTGGTTTTGGAAGGCTAAGGGGCTGCGGTTTTGGTGATTTTGAGGGGGTTCTTGGACAATTTTTTGATGTAATTTTAGGAAAGTTTATGGACAATTTCATGGGCTATTTGCGTGGCAATTCACTGGCAGTGCAGTGGGCTTTTTGCGACAGTTTGAAGGGCTGAACATGGAGCAGTTAGGCGTGCAGTAATGTGGTGTTTTGTGGTATTTTTGGAGGGTATATGGAGCGGCTGAATTGGGCAGTGAGGGAGGCTATGTGCGTGCAGTCCGTGGTGATGTTTTGTACTAGTTTTGGACATATTATGGTGCGGCTGAACTGGGCAGTAAGGGCATAGATGTGAGGGTTGTTTGTGGGGTTATTGTTCACTTTAATGGAGGATTTTTGGGGTTTGTGTGGACGGTAATGGAGGTTTTTTCTGTGTGAATTATGTGTGAATGAGCCAGGGTATGTAAGGTTGGTGAATGCCTCTTTTTATAGGCAAAGTGATGGAACCAATCCTAGTCCGAATAGGAAATGATATTCCAAGGATAATGACATCTCCTAATTAGTATCTCATAAGGAATCAATCTCTCTAATTAGTATCTCATAAGGAATCAATCTCTCGAATTTAGGATAGTGATTGCTTTTGATTAGGAAAGGGATCCATGAGATTTCTTTTATTAAGGAAAGGATTTGGCTTGATTATGCATGTGTTAAATGTACACTTGGCTAATTAGGAGAGTGATGGGTGTGAACTTGGCCATGCTATGGGCGTGGGCTTTGGGTTTTTAGTGGGTTCAGATGTTTGGGCTTGGTGTATGGTTTGGTAAGTGGCTTATGGGGTTTTAGGCAAGGATAAACTTTGAAACAGAGATCCAACGTGCAAACCAAAGCTAAACAACCGAATTAAATCCAACAAAAATGCCAATTTCCAACTTTACCCTTCCAACGTCCGTTTCTCGTGATTTCCGCAGTTTAAAAGGTAGTGTCTCCATACGAGACTCATCATATGGACTTATATGCAAAAATATAATTCCTACAGTCGCCCCCACTTTGATGGGACTTGTGCAGTATGTGAAAATGGCAATTTTTTTTGGATAAGGTAAGTATTATAACCAAAAGAAAACTAAACAAGAGCAAAGGGGCATCCCCCAGGATCTAGAGAGGACAAGCCCTCCTAGAAGAAAGCCAAACGGCTACAAGAGATCAACTAAAGATGTCATCGGGCAAGTGCCACGAAAGGTGAAGCCATTTATTGTCATAAGATGGAGTCACCTTACGTAAAGAACTAACACGATTCCGAACATCAAAAACAATATCATATAGAAGAACAGAAACTGGCCTAAGAGGCATATCATGAGTGCGAGCATTCCTCTCCCTCCATATATGGTAAACTGACGCTGCAAAGGACAGACGAACCAGAAGATGATATAAAGAGGCACCGGAGAACTGACAAAGCCACTCAACAGTTTGGCGCCAATCTCGGCAGCTCCAATCTAATCCACACATGGCTAGCACAGACGACCAAACCCTCGATGAAAAGAGGCACTGAAATAAAAGATGATCGATGTCCTCACTCGAACAACCACAAAGGATACACCGCGAGCATGAGGATATACCAAATTTCATTAGACTGTCCTGAGTACAAAGGCCTCCCTGAATAGACATCCAAAGAAGAAAAGAATGGCGGGGAATAGATTTCCGGAACCAGACAACTCGGGACCAAGGCATCTCGGGTCTCCTTGACCTCAAAGCATTCCAGGCACTATCCACAGAAAATCTCCCATGTCTATCATCCTCCCAAACCAGCACATCCTCCCTCAAACTATCCACAGAAAATCTCCCATGGAAATCATATCAAAGTATGTGCAATTTATTTTCACTTACCTGGTTCACCAGTTGTCACTTGGTTTGCTTATTGCTCTTAACTGAATTTGATGATGTGCCATTCCTGGCGTGCTAAACCCCGTACCTAGGGTGTCGCGGTAGTCCACAATACTTCACAATAGTCCACGGTAGTCCACGTAGTCCACAATACTTCACGATAGTCCACGATAGTCCACGGTAGTCCACAGAAGTCCACAATACTCCACGATAGTCCACGGTAGTCCATGATAGTCCATAATACTCCACGATAGTCCACGATAGTCCACGGTAGTCTACAATACTCCACGATAGTCAACGGTAGTCCATGATAGTCCATAATACTTCACGATAGTCTACGGTAGTCCACAACACTCCACGATAGTCCATGGTAGTCCACAGTAATCCATAATAGTCCACGATAGTCCACATACCGTACCTGGCAAAACTGATCTGATATCTCCGTACCCGGAGTGCCATACCTGGCCAGACTGATACTGATAAATATGTGGGCCTCTCCCCCAGAGTGCCATACCTAGCCAGACTGATAAAGATGTGGCCTCACCCCCAGAGTGCCATACCCGGCCAGACTGATAAAGATGTGGGCCCCGACCCCAGAGTGCCATACCCGGCAAAATTGATACTGATACTAACACTGTGATGGTTTATACTGTACTTCCTTTCACGAGATAATCATGATAGTTAGACATATTTTCGTCCTCAACAAATGCTTAGTGTAAAAACCTGAGAACCTTCAAAGTACTCGATACATCCAACTCTGATCGTCTGAATAGGTGATCTGAACTAGACTCCTAGTGTGTGTGTGCCAAGGCTCTTTCCCAACTTATTCCTTAAGTAAGTCAACTCGATGATTTCATCTTGGAGAATCGGCTCGGTGGGTCTAACCAACCTGGATGTCTTAATCACACTCTGTGACTACTTTGTCATACTCAACATTATATGGTCTTCTCCTTTTTCTCTCTTGTCTCTTTTTTCTATTCTCTTCATTCTTTTTTTCTTTCTTTTTTCTTTTTTCTTTTTCTTTCTTTTTTCTTTTTCTTTCTTTTTCTTTCTTTTGACACACCTACCCTTTAAGGTAGCATTTCTCCTCATGGTGGTCCTAATACTCGCCCATGGGTAGCTTCACGCTTATCAGTTATAGGCGGTCTTTTTTTCTTTTCTTTTCATTGCAGAGACTTTTTCTTTATTTCTAACCATATCATGTATCATAGCATAAGTAAACTAGGGTGGACATCCAGGAAAATGGTCATTCACTGATCCATCATCTCTTTGACTAGTAATCTTGCCAACCACTCAAGCTACCACTGTTGAGATCCCATAACCAAGTGCTTGTTAAGTCTAGCCAAGATCAATCCATTCAGAGTAAAGGACGAGAGCATGTCTCGCACTTATCGTTTGTAAGGCTTCTCACTACAACAAACTGTAGGAAACGCTTTGCTCGCGCAGCAGAAGCGGTTAGGCACACGGATCGACCTTGAAAAATTTTATGCTTTGCCCTTCCTTTGGCCGAATGGAACCAGTGGGTATACTGAAATTTTGCTTCTATTTTGCACAAGATTTCAACCCCGGAATGCCCCCGAAACAGTCCTCGAACAGCCCCCGAACTGTAGTGAATTATTGGACTGTTTTGGACCCATTACACAACCGAACTGCACACAAATCACCCACTGATTTGCGTGAACTGCAAGGGTGATATAGGTCTGATTTTTCCACAAAATAAAAGTCCCAAATCAGCCCAAAAATATCCCCAAAGTTTTTCCCAAAATCCGAATTAAAACAAATCAAAACCGAGCCCCGATACTTGCAAGGGATGTTGCGGTAGTGAGGTATTTTATCCCTCAATGCCGTGACTTTGAAGAGTGAAGGAGATGATGATTTTTCAAAAGCCACAAGATCTTTCGAGCTATATCTCATTACCAATGGAGGGTAGTGTGGGCTACGCTCACAAATCAAGTCCCTAAACGTTTTAGAGATCTAATCACACACTAAGAATATTTTTCTTGTTCTTCAATAATCTTTCCCAACTTTTGAGATAATAGAGAGGAGAAGGAGGTGACTAGGGTTTTCTACTGTGTAGAGATCAGAAAGGAAAAAATATATTTTTCCTTTTATACTTAGGGTAATTGTTTCATAAAACAAATCAACCACTACTCTCCCACCCCCTTTTGAATTCGGCCATGGCATGGATTTTTGATTAAATTTTTGTTTCCAAAACAAACAAATCCTATTCCTTATACACCAAGGAATTCGACTATGGCTAAGATTTCTTCATTAATTTTGTTTCCAAATCAAACAAATCCTATTCCTATAGACCAAGGAATTCGGCCATGGCTAAGATTTTGTTTCCAAAATAAACAAATCATATTCCTTATTGACCAAGGAATTCGGCCATGGCTTAGATTTCTTTATAAATTTTATTTCCAAAATAAAAAATCTTAGCCTTATTAAATTATATCATATATATTTCAATATTCTATTTTTAATAATTATCATATAATTATTAATACCATACATTAACTTTTAATGTATAGTCTCAAGTGTGTGATGCAATTAATATTATTAATCATATTAATATATTTATTCTTTGTGAGTATATAATTGGGCTATCCAATTATATTAACTCCGCTATAGTATATCGAGCTAGCACGGGGACCAAATGGACCTACGGTTCCGAGCTCCAATGATCTCGAAATATTAATTAAGCTCTTTATTAAATATTTCGAATCATTAACTCCAGGTTATTCCACTAAAAACCCGAAGTTGCACTCTCGTTGCCGTAGATGAAATATTAAGCCGAACCAAGTCGGTGTCCACCGATATAGTCATTGCATACGAATTGATCCTTTACGAGTATCTCATAATTAGAGCTGGGTCATAATGTCCGTTATACCCCTCTAATTATTTTTACCTTAAGTACCATTGATTCTCTAATGAACGATTTATTTATAACTATAATGAATATTAATCTTTCTATTCGTAATAGAAAGACTTGAGTGCTCAAATCGTTCAAGTACCGAATCAAACCTTAAGAAAGATACACATCTACTTCTCGCAAGAAGGAGTGAACTCCATGTCTACGTAAAACGTTCCCAGCTAAAAAACAAACTGTGTCCCCAAAGAACGTAGCTATTGGTCGGGACTGCTACACCAACCTCACCTTTGTAAAACAAAAGACACAGCTTGCCATGCAGGAGTTCGTAGTACACTGAGGATTAAGATCAATCCATATATGACCATCAGGTAGATTGAAATGACTTTCTTTGCTTAACGGATATTATAAGAATGTCATTTCTATCTAGGTCCAGTCTTATATGATCGTATCATACAAGGTGCCTCCATTCTCATGTCTCTACATGGACGATCCGGATTAAGATCGCAATACAAATGTAGAATGGAAAGCAGCTATAGATAAACCACAAACAAAGTAACCAGTTTGTTTGCTTTCTATGGACTATTTAAGATTACTAACTTCATACTTAAATCCTCTACTGTATGAGACTCATACATTAAGTCTGAAGGTACAAAAGTAATCTACGGTATTTACGAAGATATATAATATGCGAAAAATAAGCAAACAATTGATAAATGAATAATGCATCGTTTTATTTCAAAACACATGAAACCGTTTACATCACATGTAGCTCTAGGACATACATCCCAACACAAACAATATCATCACCGGACATATACTTAACTATTAAAGACTTCTTTCTTTTTTCACTCATTCACTCCACATAATTCTTCTCTCACTGCTAATAATGCGGGCTTCGCCCCCTGAGATTCCATCCCCGAAACTCATACTGATATGGGCCTCAACCCTGGGATTCCTTCACGAAACTACACTGATATGGGTCTCAACCCTGGGACTCATCCCCGAAACTAACACCAATATGGGCCTCAACCCTGGGATTACTACCCGAATCTGATACTGTGCTTTTGCGGTTTCTGATTGGCTTGTCTATGCCGCTTTTTCTTTTTCTTCTTTGAAAACCTGTGAATACAAAATAAAACAAACACAAAAAGAGTGCAAAATATGTTACGTGCATGTATGCATGCATGAGTTTTCTATCCCGCCGGGTTAGGTCTTCTGCCAATTCTCTTGGTGACTGCTCAGTCTTCTCTTCCTCAGGCAAAGTACCGCTTCAATATATCCATATTGATCAGCTCGGTGAACTCATTCCCTTCCAAGTCTGATAGTTTCACTGCTCCATTTACCATTACTTTCTGGACGATGTAAAGTATTTCCTAGTTTGGCCTGAATTTTCCTCTCGGGTCTGTTGTCGACGGATTCGACTGCTTAAGCACTAAGTCACCCTTTCTGATCTTGGTAGGACGTACCTTCTTATTGAATGCTCGGGCTAATATCTTTTGGTATATCTGCATGTGATGCAAGGACTTCATCCTCTTCTCATCCATCAACGGAAACTATTCAAACCTCTGCGAGGCCCATTCTCATTCAGGCAATTCGGCTCCTGCTAATACCCGAATGGATTGTATCTCAACTTCCACCGGCAATACAGCTTCCATACAATAAAGCAAGGAGTAAGGCGTGGCTCTCGTTGCCGTCCTCACAGATGTTCTGTATCCCCACAGGGCATACAGTAACTTATTGGCCCATCTTTGTAATTCTCAGTCATCTTGGCTAAAATCGTATTTATTGTCTTATTGGCAGCCTCGACTGCCCCTTTTGCCTGCGGCTAGTAAGGTGATGACTTGTGATGTCCTATCCTGTATTTCAGCAACATCGCCTTTGTTTCTCCCTGAAACTGGACTCCATTGTCCGTGACCATGTGGTGTGGCATACCATATCGACAAATGAGATTCCGAGCTATGAACTTGGGCATATGCTTTGCTGTAACTTTACGAAATGACTCGGCTTCCACAAATTTTGAGAAGTAATCTACCGCCACTACTATGAAACGATGTCTATTTGGCGCGTTCGATCGAATCTCTCTGATCATATCTATTCCCCATGCTGAGAAAGGCCACGGCTCTGACAACCCATGCAACTCTGTATGCGGTAAATGATTCAAATTACCATGTGCTTGACAATCATGACAGTGCTTCACCAGCTTCACACAGTCAGCTTCCATGGTCGACCAGTAAAAGCATTGTCTCACTATCTTGCGAGATAAGTTCAACCCATTCATGTGCGGTCCACATACACCAGTATGTACTTCTTCCATTACCTTCTGAGCCTATTCTTTTATCAAACACTTCAGCTGAATGCTATTTGCTTCTCTCTTCTAGAGTTCCCCTTTCAAACTCACATATTGAGAAGCCAATTTCTAAATGGCTATTCTGTCTTTTCTGCTTACTTCCTCTGGGAGTTCCCCATGTTCTAAGTAGTGCTGGATATCATGATACCAGGGTTTACCATCATTGACCTCTACTTCTAAGATTCTCTCTATCTTATAGACTGGTTTGCTCACCGTTTTCAACACGAGTGGTCTCATTACCAATTTTTCTGGATTTTCCCAAGTAGCGGCTAAGGTTACCAATGCTTCTACCATCTGATTCTCTTCTCGTGGAAAGTACTGGAATTTACAGTCAGGGATAATCTGTGCCAGATTTATAAGGTAGAACAAGTAAGGCTTCAACAGTTCTTCTTTTAACTCCCATTCTCCCTACATCTATCAGATTACCAACATTGAGTCTCCGTAAACTTCAACATTCTTAGCTCTCAAGGCTATCAATGCAGTCAACTCGAATGCACACACTTCATACTCGGCCATGTTGTTAGTTACTCCGAACGTCAACCTCTTGGCCATAGGTAGGGTTTCTCCCTCAAGGGTCACTATTACAATCCCAATTCCGGCTCATTTGTAGTTCACTGCTACGTCAAAATACGTCTTCCATCATTGGACTGCTATAGCTTGGATTTCCTCATCGGGGAACTCAAACTTGTACCGATCCCCTTCAATAGGTTACAACGCCAGGAATTCTGCCATGGCTCGTCCTTTAATCACCTTAGAAGTGAGGTACTCAATATCAAATTCTGTCAGCAACACCAGCCATCTGCCCAACTTCCCAAGTAGCAAGGGCACCAAATGCAAGTACTTCAAAGGATTCTCCTTCGATACCACTTGGATCTTGTAGGATTAGAAGTAATGACATAATTTCCTGGATGCCCACACTACTGCTAAACAGATCTTCTTCACTTCCTAATAGCGGGCTTCGTATGGAAGCTGCTTCTTACTGAGGTAGTAGACCGCATGCTCTACTCCCATCTCGTCTGCTTGTACCATCATCGCCCCCAGCGCTTCGAGTTCAATAGCCAAATAAAGTACCAAAGGTTTACCATTTCTCGGAGGTTTCAACTCAGGAGGCTTCACCAAATATTCTCTGATCTTATCAAATACTTCCTGACACTGTTCATTCCACTTTATCGGCTGGCCTTCCTCAACAGTTTGAAGATCGGCTCGCACACTGATGTCAATTTGGCAAGGAACCGACTGATAAACTGGATTTTCCCAAGGAATGCTCTGACTTCTTTTTCTGTCATTGGTGCTGGCATCTCAGTAATAGCCTTGATCTTCTCGGGATCCACTTCTATTCCACCCATTCCCACTGTATGGCTAAGTAACTTCCCCGATGTTACTTCGAACACACACTTCTTAGGATTCAACCGTAGGTTGTACTTATCGACTCGTTCAAGGAACTTCTCCAATGCTTCTATATGCTCATTTCTTATCTCTGACTTGACAATCATGTCATCCACGTACACCTCAATCTTCTTATGCATTAGGTTATGAAATAAAGTTATGGCCATTCGTTGATAGGTGGCTTCAGCATTCTTAAGTCCAAACGGCATCACCTTGTAGCAATAGGTTACCCATTCCGTAACAAAGGCAGTCTTGTGTTTATCTTTTTCAGCCATGAGAACTTGATTTTATCCTGATAACCCATCCGTGAATGAGTACATGGCAGACAAAGTCGCGCTATCAACAAGTACATCTATATGCGGCAAAGGAAAATCATCCTTCGGGCATGCCTTATTAAGGTCCCGGTAATCCACACACATTCTGACATTGCCATCCTTCTTCGGTTCAGGCACGATATTAGCCAACCACTCGGGGTATTTCACTACTTATAGGAATCCCACATCTATTTGCTTCTTAACTTCTTCTCTGACCTTCTTAGCCCACTCAGGCCTCATTCTTCGAAGCTTCTGCTTTGCCGGCCTCATATTCGAATAAGTCGGTATCGCATGCTGGGCAATACTTCTGTCGACCCCAGGCATGTCCTCATAAAACCAAGCGAACACTTTGGCATACTTTTCCAACACCTCTCCTAAATTCTTCCGCTCTTCGACGGTAAATTCACTTGCAATTAAGACTTCCTTGGGGCTTTTGGGCGTACCAAGGTTGAATGCATTTGTTTTAGTCGAGTTGATATCAAATATGCTCAATTTGTGCAAGTTAAAGGGAAGAGACTCTGGCAAGTAGGCAAAATGATTGTCTTTATTGCTAGCAAATGCGGGAGTACACTCAAATAAATCAGGAAGATAAATATCCTCATCATCTATAGACACTTCTTCCTCAACAACCGTATTCTTCTCAAGCTCCTTATTCTCCTAATGAGTCAGGCTCTCCAACTTCATCAGCTCTTCTTCCCATTTCTCTTATTCTTTCTTCACAAGTTCTTCCGTCAGTGGTTTCTCATCCAGCACATCTTGGAAGATCTCAAATCCGGGCACCACAATCACGTTGAATTCTACTGGCTCGGGCTCTCTTTGATACCCTGAAGCTTTTACAAAGCACACCATCAACTTCAGCCATTTCTTCTTGGCTTTTAGCTTATCTTCATCAGATCGGTATCCCAAACCCTTCCGAGCAGTGTGCCTTTTGAAATTTGGCAATGTTGAACCTTGGCCTGGCTTGAAATTTATTTTCTCCATGATCTTGGCCACCCTACGATCCACCCACTCCTCGAAAGTTGCCGAAACTTGGAACCACATGAAAGGTTGTATTTCCAAAGCGGCCACAACATTATCTACCTCAGCTCTGATGGTGACAATCTCTCCTCCATACGAGAACTTAATCATCTGATGCAGAGTGGAGGGCACGCCCCCAAGCTTGTGAAACCAATGCATTCCCAACAACAGAGCAAACATGGCCGGGATGTCCAGCACTGTAAACTCAACTTCATCCTCAATCGGGCTAACCTTGACTACCGCTGTAAAAGTACCATCATCCCCACTCGCTATCATCATAAACCTTGATAGTCATATTAGAGGGACTCAGATCTGTCGGCTTTATACCCAACCTTGCCAAAATCTTCAATGGGCACACATTGATGGATGAGCCATCATCCACTATCACGCAAGATGTCTTCTTGCCCCTCACTTCAGCTCGGATGAATAAATGCCTATTGTGGTTTCTTCCCTCAGCCGGGAGTTCTTCATCAGGTTATTTGCAATGTTCTCTCTACATAGATCCTACTAACATTGTGGGATTAGCATCCTCGGGCACTACTATCTTGCTCAAGGCCTCCACCATAGCCCGCCTGTGTTCCCCGGACGCACATAACAACTTCCAAATACTCAAATGTGCTCGAGTCTTCTTCAGCTGCCACAGTACTACCTCTCCCTCAGCATTCTCAGTATTCTTGGCCATCTCTCGGCCTTCTATTAATACTTCCTTCCCCTTTTCTGTAGTGTCATTGTAAAAGCGCCCACTTCGGGTCATCCCCTTTACCTCTTCCTCGTCACTACTAGAGAAATCTTCCCAGAAATTCTTCTTCTGTTCCATCTCATCCTCACTATTGATGTCCCAGATACCCAGGTAAAAGGCTTGGTGGTCGAAGGTTTGGAGGACAAGGTCTTCTGGTAGGCCAGAGTTAATCATATCAGTAGGCGGGGGGACGAAGTGATAGTTGGGCAAGGGGTTGCGGTGTGTATTTGGCTGCTCTTTTTCAGGGTCAGGTATTTTGTGGGAGTCAATAAGGTATTCGATCTCGTGTCTCAGGTGGGTACAACTGTCGGTGTCATAGCCGGGGTTTTGGTGGAAGTGACAATAACGGTTCATGTTAAGGTTTGGTGGTGGAGGATTGGGTAGTGGTCTAGGCTCTAAAGGTTTCAGGAGTCCCTACCTGGTCAACTTCTCAAATACTTTGGACAAGGTTCTGCCCAAGTTAGAAAAATGCCTATTCTTAATGGCAGCAATCTCTGCATAAGCAGGCTTGGCACCCGAAGGTCCTCCGACGGTTCTCCTATTCAGACTGTAAAACTTTCGATTCTCGGCTTCCTCTTCTTCAATATCCATGACGGTTTCCCTCAGCTGTCGGAAGTCTGTAATCATGGAGGTCATCCTCCGCAACTTGCCATAGATTGAGGGCTTAGTACCCTTGATAATCATCTTTATTTGGTCCTTCTCCGAGGGCCTAGTTTGCATCTTTAAAAGCTGACCCCTCCAGCGGTCCACATAGTCTTTAATGCTTTCCTCCGGCTTTTGCTTAGTACTCTCCAAATCGTAGAGTGGCAAATCGATCTCCAAGTCTGTAACATATTGTTTTAAGAAAGCATCAACCAATTCCATCCAATCTTCCTTAACTTTTTTCTCCAGGCTGGGATATCATACTACAGGTGCCCCCTCGAGTGACATCCCAAACATCTTTTGGACTTGGCACTGCGATAGGCCCACCGAACTCATCACCGAGACATACTACCGCAGATGGACCCTCGGGTCCCCATTCCCATTAAATTTGGCTATGTTAGTCATTTTAAACTGAGCTGGCAGCTTCTCCTCGAAGGTCATCGCATCATAATCTAATAAATCCTCATGTTTGATCTTCAGTTTGTGAGTAACTGACTTCATCTGATCACGGAGCTTCTGTACCTCAGCCTGAGACTCGGCTATTCTCCCAGCAGCATATTCAGCCATATCATCATCAAACACCGGAGCATCATCATTCAATCCACTTGGAGGGCCCTCACGCCTCTCATTTTCAGATCCTCCCGCAGCGCGGGGCACAGCTATATTAGACATGGAAGCAGTCAGGGCTTGCAGTTGTTCAGTGACTTTGGTGTGATTAGCTTCAATCAGATCCATGCGAGACCCCTTGTTAACTGATTCACTCATATTTACTGATGGTCTTTTGATTAGTCTCCCTTCTTCCCTAACATATAAGCTCATAAAAATTTTATACTAATTGGCCCATTATCATTTTAAACTATTCAATCACATTATTGGGCTGTGCAAATTTGTCCCAGTTGAAAAGGCCCAACAGGTTTACATTTTGCGGTAACATGGCTAAATGACTTCAAATGATAAGAGGCCCAAAAGCAAAATGGCCCATTGACATTTTAGATTCTTTTGGCCCAACTGTCAAAGGACATGAACTCGTCCCAGTTTAAATGGCCCAACCAGTTCACATTTTTTGACAAAATGTCCAACTGGATCCAAATGACGATGGTCCCAAATCATAAACATATAAAATGATTTCTACTAGTTCTACAAGTAAGGTTCACACGTGGGTTTACGGGAGTGCGGACAAAGGCTCTCGCTGACAAAGGATTGCCCACAACTAGGACTCCCCACTCAAGGGTTCAAGCGATCAAGTGAGTGCACCTTTTTTATACACTAAGGTACGTGCCAACGAGTTATAGTGTGTGACTGACTGTCAAATGGATTTCCCATTATAGATTCCCCAGAGGGAGGGTGGAGCAAGGCTCTCTTATGTACCCAAGCCTCTTAGGCTCTTATCGCTTGGTGACAGGAATAAACAACGAGTCCTCCAAATTAGTCCATCATAGAAGCTACAAATAGATGATTATCTAGGTGCCTTCGCATCTTTTCCTTATAGAAAGGTAATGAATGAAGGAAGACACCAAACCATTATCTAGCTCAGAAAGTGTCTTTGATTAAACCTCTTTCAACCCACTACAGACACGGTTAACTAAAGCACAAATCATAATCATTACAAGACATTATTTCGGGGCCAATTCTCTAATCCCCAATGGAGTCGCCAGACTGTAGGACATAGAAATTAGTGACGCTGTTCTAGGCTCGCGGTCTAGTTGGGAGTATGGAATAGCCCGCGGGGGAACTAAACCAGAGAAATAACATGGAGTCGCCACCCGGTGTGACCCGATAAATTGTGATTTAAGGCTGCACTCACCCCTCGCAAGGGAAGACCTCAAACCATTGGGTTCGGAATGATCCCTTACTTATGTCACTTGTAATGATATGATTTGTGCAATAAACTAACCGAATCTACTCAATATGTATTCTAAGATGGCCTACGCCTAAGTTCGCATGCATAAGAATAATAAGGAAACCTATATCTAAGTTTGCATGCTTCAAAGTAAGTTTTTATAATGGCAAACACGCAATAACATACAATCATCACACAAGTATGCTCAATTATCTTGTGTGGAAAATAAATAAGAATCTAAACATAAATATAAATTAAATTCCTAATATGATATAAAACAACCTAATCATGCATAAAGAAAGAAAATTCTATCGACTAAATCATGCTTAAGATAAATAACATGCTAACGACATATTCATGCTCAAATACAATGTTGGATTAATGAAATATATGTATCTCTCAAGCGATACATGGCATTGTATCCCGAGTGCAGACCGCAATACCTTCCATTCGGATTCGGCTATGGAATTTACATCCGAGTTTCCATCAGATATACCACAAGAAAGAACACATATCCATTCACCCAACGGCCACAACACAAATCAACTAACGACTCTCATACGAAGTAAATTTAATAAATAATTAAAAGACGAATAAAGAAAAGAGGTGCCCTCAGGTCTAACCTTTTATGTCGCTTTTTGGAAGTGCGTTACACGGCTGTTGGAAGGGTTGATGATCTGCGACTCCTCCGGTTCACTAACTCAAGGCTTTCCTTCGCTGTTTCGCTATTTAGGCTGTTGTTTCACTCTGTTTCCCGATGTTTTTGGTTGCAGTATTTAGCTTGTCAGTTTAAGGTAAATGGTGGATTGTTTGCGATTTTGGAAGGCTAAGGGGCTACAGTTTTGGTGATTTTGAGGGGCTCCTGGATAGTTTTTTGATGCAGTTTTGGGACAGTTTCTGGACAGTTTCATGGGCTATTTGCGCGGTAATTCACTGGCAGTGCAGTGGGCTTTTTGCGGCAGTTTGAAAGGCTGAACAGGGAGCAGTTTAGGCGTGCAGTAAGGTGGTGTTTTGCAGCAGTTTTGGAGGGTTTATTGAGCGGCTGAACTGGGCAGTGAGGGAGGCAATATGCGTGTAGTCTGTGGTGATGTTCTGTGGCAGTTTTGGAGGGATTATGGTGCGGCTGAACTGGGCAGTAAGGGCGCAGATGTGAGGGTTGTTTATGGGGATATTGTTCACGGTAATGGATGATTATAGGGGTTTGTGTGGATGACAATTGAGGCCTTTTCTGTGTGAATTATGTGTGAATGAGCCAGGGTATGTAAATGTGGTGAATGGCTCTTTTTATAGGCAAATGAATAGAAGCAATCCTAGTCCGAATAGGAAAGGATATTCCAAGGATAATGACATCTCCTAATTAGTATCTATAAGGAGTCAATCTCTATAATTAGTATCTCATATGGAATCAATCTCTCTAATTTAGGATATTGATTGCTCTTGATTAGGAAATGGATCCATGAGATTTCTTTTATTAAGGAAAGGATTTGGCTTGATTTATGCATGTGTTAAAGGTGCATTTGGCTAATTAGGTGAGTGATGGGTGTGAACTTGGTCATGCTATGGGCGTGGGCTTTGGGTTTTTGGTGGATTCAGATATTTGGGCTTGGTGTATGGTTTGGTAAGTGGTTTATGGGGTTTTGGGCCGAGGATAAAATTTGAAACAGAGATCCAACGAGTTGGGTGTGGACCTATCCTCAAAATATCATGTGTGTGTCAAGATAGGATCCATCAGTTCTTTGTACAGAGCATAGGTAGTCCATATGTGTTTAGCAGTCTGTTAAATATGTGGCCACAATATAGTTCAGAAGTAAGTTTTGAGTATTAATTAGAGATTTCTAATAGATACGTCGACGGGATAATACCTATAGATATTTGACATTTATATCTATATCTCTGAGATTATCCGGATACCTATGACGGAGGGATTATACATATGCAATGACCTCGACCTGTATGATTTAGCTAGTTTATCCATGCTCATCATAATTTACGGGTGGGAAAATTATGGACACAAAATTTGATTTTGTGACGGATATAACTGAATCTAGAGAGTCTCACTAATGAAATATACTTGTAGAGCACTAGGGCACTTTTATGAATAATGATGATTATTTATAAATCGTTTAAATGATAAACGAAAAATACATGCAAACGGATCGAACCATCATTTCCTAATTAATGTGTATTTGTATTTAATATATGATACTATTAAATACACATTAATTAATTTTGAAATAAAGGTTTTTGAAATATATCATTAATATATGTATTTGAGATATTTGAAGTAAATATAATACATATATTTGAGATATTTATATTTAATTATTTAATTGTTAAATGATTAATATAATTAAAATATAAATATCTCACCAAATGATAAAGTTAGGAAATGATTATAATTGTTTATTGTTGACTTTAAAGCAAAGGAAATAGTAATCAAATTGGATTTGACTTCCTTGGATATTTATTTTAACTTGTTAAAATTGAAAAATATTTTTTCCTTTATTTTTGACAATTTTCAGCCAACACCCTAAATTGAATATAAGTGTTATATTTTTGAGTTGCAATTGTTGACTTATTGAATTACATTAAAGTGTTAATGATTTCAAAAAAAAAAAGTTGGCAAGTTGGCTATAAATGAAACAAAAACTAAATATCTAGATATTTATGCTACCTAATTTCGGCCAAGGCTCTTTTTGGGTGAAGTATATATTGTTTCAATTCATTTTTAGGGTTCAACAAGTTCATTTGAGACCAAAATAAACATAAAAGAAGTTGAGAGAAAAGCTTGAAGGCTAAAGGAAAAAGCTTGGAAATCTTTGAGTTTTGTAAGTTTTTCTTTAAAGCTTTCAACATGAAATATATTTCTAACATGCTTAGCTTAATTTTATGATGCTTAGATGTTATCTCTACTCTTATAGCTTAATTTTATGATGCTTAGATGTTATCTCTACTCTTATAGTTTGTGTTTATATGGTTGTGAACTTTGATGAAAGATTGATGCATATAAGTAAGCTTGAAATGGTTTCAAAGCTTTACTTTTGATTTTTAGAAAATCAAAGTTGCCATTCTAGAGTTAGTAATGTTGGCGACTTGGTCGCATAATTGGATTTTGATGACGTCAACGCAATCGACGACTTCGACGTACAATCACGAAGCAATACAGAAAGTGTCGAAGCATATGAGGTGAAGAGCGAGAATGTGAAGACTTGCGGCAAAATGAAGATTATATTGTAAAAGTCTTAGCTTAGGATTTAATTTGTAATGTGAGATGTAATATTCAAGTGCCTAAGCTCATAGGGATCATGCACATTCACTTAGAAGCATTAGGGGCATGTACGAAATGCATTAAAACCTTCAAATCTGCATTTTAGTATTTAGGGAAGCCTTCTGGAACCGGCATGGACCATACCGGTCCCCTTACCGGTCATTAAAACGGCCTTCCCCTGTTTCGCATGCCTACTGGAACCGGGCCATACCGTGCCGGTTACCTCACCGGTCTTCATGCCGGTATTGGCAAGAAAATCCTGCTCTCTGGAACCGGGCTGGTCCTCGCCGGTATCCATACCGGTTTGCTCGCCAGTCTAACGGCTAGTTTTTCGAACGTTATATAGCCGTTGGGAGACATTGCAACCCTAGACCGGCATGCCGGTCTCCTCGCCGGTTTGCTCACCGGTTTTGCTGTAGTTGGGGATAGCTTTACATTTTATTATAAATAGGACCCCAACTCCTTTGCCTTAGGTTAGAGACTTAATAAACAATCTTCATACATTCTCTAAGGCAAGAAAAGAGTGTCCAAAACCTTCACACACTTTAAACACTCATCCAAGCTCACATACATCTTCATATCATTTAGTGAGCTTAGATCACTTGGGTTTTGCTCTTACACAATCTTCTTATTATTTGTGAGTGCCCAAGTGTGTTTTAATTCTTTCTTAACAAAACACTTGTGGTTTGTGAAATCCCATTTGGTTGGGTAAGTTGTAAAGGTTGTGAGTGCACCTACGAATAAAACTCAAAATTGTAAAGGGTTCGGAGTGTGCCTTTGCGGAAAACTCTTGGTTGCGAGTGAACCACGGAAACTCGATTTTAGTGGAAATCTTCAAGCGAGGCTTGAGGGAGTGGACGTAGGCACCGTTTGCCGAACCACTATATATCGCGGTGTCGTATCTCTCTTTCCCTACTCTTTTTCTATTTGCAAGTTAATTTGTATTTACACTTATTGATTAGAAACTTGCATATAGGATATTTATTATAATAGAGAAAATTGGCCTAAAACTCCCACTTGGTAATAAGAGCTTAAAATCGGCAAAGATTTTATAATTCCGCATTTATAGCGATAACCCAATTCACCCCCTCTTGGGTATAGAGATTGTTTGTCGCTATTGCTTGTAGGTACTTTCAGTTGGTATCAGAGCGAGGTATTCTCAAGAAAGACTTAACCGTCCGAGAATAGACTATGGGATCTACAAGCCACTCTTCAAATTTTACCGAGGGATATTCAACAACTAGACCTCCGTTTTACACCGGAACAGACTACAACTATCGGAAGTCAAGAATGTTAACTTATCTCCTAGCCAATGATCCGCCATCCTATTTGATTATCACACGGGGTGAAAAAATGCCAACAAAGAAGGATAGTAATGGGGTTGATATTCCGAAGCCAAGTTTGGAATGGGATAATGAGGATGTAAAAATAGCCTCACAAAATGCCAAGGCACTCAACCAACTTCTATGTGCCATTGATCGGGATCAAGTAAGCAAGCTTACGGAATATGGAAACGCATATGATTTATGGAAGTCTTTGGAAATGGTCAATAAGGGCACAAGTCAAGTGAAGAAATCGAAGATCAACCGGTTCATGTGCGAATTGGACAATTTCAAGATGGAATCCGGGGAAGAAATCGATCACATGATTTCGAGGTTTACGGTCATCATCAATCATTTGGGAGCATTGGGAAAAGTCATCGGGACATCGGATCAAGTGAAGAAAATCTTGAGATCACTCCCAAAGGAATTTAGAAGCTATACCTCCTCCATTAAAGAAGCAAATGACATAAACACATTGAAGATGGATGATTTAGTTGGAAAATTACTTGAGTACGAAATGGAGATCAAAATGGACAAAAAGGAGGAAGATGAGAAAAGGACAAGGAAATCCTTGGCCTTAAAAGCAAGAAGAAAAGATGAGTCAAGCTCAGGTGAAGAAGAAGAAGATAGTGATGATGAGTTGGCTCAATTAAACAAGAACTTAAAGAAGCTTCTTAAGTCCGTAAATCGAAAGGGAAAATCAAAGACGGATGAAAAGAAAGAAGAAAAATGGTCGCGGAAGAACAAGAAAATTGTGTTTTATGAATGCAACAAACCGGGTCACATAGCTACCGATTGCCCATTAAGGAAAATGAAAGGAAAATCGAAGAAAAAGGCAATGAAAGCAACTTCAACTTGGAGTGACAGCTACTCAAGCTCATCCGAGGAGGAAGAAGTAGAAGTCAACGATAAATCAATAGCATTCATGGCTATCATGGATGAGGATATCCGCTTTGAAATTGAAGAAGAAAGCGAAGAAGAAGAGGTACACAATTCTGAATTACTTGATGCTTTTAATGGTTTAAAAGAATTGTGTGATATGCTTAAAAAGAAATTAAAATTAGTCAAAAATGAGCATGCTATACTTAAAAATGAACATGCATGTTATATGGATAAAATTCATGTTTTAGATAATGAGATTATATGCTTAAAGGCCAAACATGAAAAAGAAATTGCATGCTTAAATGATGAAAATGCATGTTTGAAGATTAAAAATCTATAACTTGAAAATGCCATATCAAATATGCCATCTAGCTCTAAGACATGCGATTGCGAATCTATATTGAATGAAAATGTCTTATTAAAAACTAAGATTGTAGATTTGCAAAACATACTTAGCAAATTCACATTGGGACATAAAAATTTTAATTTGCTTATTAGATCCCAAAAATGTACATTTAAAAGAGAAGGATTAGGATATAGGCCTTATATTAAAAGAAAATTTTTGAGAAATTATTTTGTTATGGCTTCTGATTCTCATGCTAAGAATGTTATAAATGAAAATGTCACATGTCATGCTTGCAATGAAAATGGACATAAAATTTTTGAATGCATGTATAAGAATGTGATTAAAAATGCATGGATTCCTCAAGGAATCAAAACTAACCCCAATGGACCCAAGAAAGTTTGGGTACCAAAGTGTAATTGACAAATATGTAGGGGGAGCTTTGGGAATGGAACTTTAAAGAGAAATTGAAAAATTGATCCCAAAAGCTCAAAGAGATGAGGATTCGCAACGGTAAAGGTAAACTCCGTATTCACGGAAACATTGGTACCGTTTCCTCCAATTTCTATATGTATGCATATTTCACTTTGGTTAAAATATTTTTAAAGCATACAATGTGATTAGGCAATGTACTCAAACATTAAAATGCAATAATCATGAAAAGCATGGATTTTGATTGTTTAGTAATTGGTAAGATATTCATAAGAAGACAATCATTAAAATGCATAGAAGTCATTGGTTTTAATTGGTATCATGATATATAATGACTTATTTTGAAAGAATGCTTAAAAGTGATATGATATTCAAATGGATTTATTGATATATTTTTTAATTGATATCAAATTTGGGGAGAAATCATGATTAAGATGCTCTTAGATTGTAAATGGTATTCATGAGAATCTATCTTTTGAAAAATACTATTTTATGCATAAATTTTGATTTTTTTTATGGCAAAAAGGGGGAAATGCCAAATGTGCATATTTTTTAAAATTTGTTATTTATTATTTTTTTTTTTGCACACATATATTGGTATCTCATTTTAGAACTTAATTTTGCTTCTCCACTTTTTGATAATGTCAAAGGGGGAGAAATCATTAGAAATGGGATTAAAACTTGTTTTACCCTCACCCTTGGTTTAAGGGGGAGTAAATGTACTAATGTGTTTGTCTAAGTCTTATAGAGCTATTTTGAAGACAATTACACATTGAGGGGGAGCTTATGTTGAGGGGGAGCAAAATTATCAAATTTGGACTCCAAGAAGCTCACAAGTATCAACAAGTTTTAAGGGGTTGCCATCATCAAAAAGGGGGAGATTGTTGGCGACTTGGTCGCATAATTGGATTTTGATGACGTCAATACAATCGACGACTTCGACGTACAATCACGAAGCAATACAAAAAGTGTCGAAGCATATGAGGTGAAGAGCGAAAATGTGAAGACTTGCGGCAAAATGAAGATTATATTGCAAAAGTCTTAGCTTAGGATTTAATTTATAATGTGAGATGTAATATTCAAGTGCCTAAGCTCATATGGATCATGCACATTCACTTAGAAGCATTAGGTGTTGGACAATTATGACCCATAGCGTCACTATTTGTACAGATCATGGTGTTGTTGTACAAATTAACTATGTGACAAAGGAGATTGCTATCTTATCATTTGTGATTAGATCACCTTAGATATATAAATGATAGGAGGTCCCTATGATTAGTTCCTGGATTGAGAATGATATGAGACAGTATCAGTCCACAAAGGATTAATCATTAAATATCCCTAGTCAGAGTATTATCGAGATTGGACATCGGTAATGCGTAAAAGACTAGTATTGCACTTGTGCACGTTGTGAGGGCATAACGGGCATAGTTCTCATATATTTAAGTATTGGATACTTATGCAAGTGTAGTAGGAGGTTGTGTTTCACCGATAATACGGGAAACAGCTTCGCTCTGGATAGACCCCCTCGGAATCCCATTGGTAGTATGACTATGTGTCTATGGGAGTCCGAAATCAGGGTAGGTGTATTTGGTCTTAACCTGAGACTTGCACCGCTAATACTTACGACAATCAATATACTTTGGTTGAGGTCGTCCAGGGCTTTAACCGGTCTGTGTACGCCAATACTGGGTATATTGAGATTCGTAGAGTATTGGGTGTGATGTCAAAACGGAAGTATCACTCCAGTCATAGTGGAGATGATGTCACGTATGATACGGTATTAGTGCTCTTAAGTGCTGCGCGGCCATCGGGATATTATGACTAGGTCATGTATATCCGATTATAGAGACTAGTTACCAGACATCCGACATGTGCTTCGTACGGGGCAGACACGACTCCAGCCCCAGGCCTAGCACGTGACCATCCGATACTAGATCGATATACACTATACGATGTATACTACGCCTGATACAGATCAATATATTCCTGTAAGGATATTTCCGGAGAATTGGGTAGGCATGGCGCTTTGCTAGAAGCCAACCTTGTCTTGTGAATCGGTAAAACGTAGTACTTGGTACGTACGTGTTCGGATAGTCCGATAACCGTATTTACTGCCAACATATCCGGAGATCTCATGGGTCGCTTCCCAATGATACACCGATGATGTATGACTCGCACTTTAATTAATCTGGGATTAATTTGATGAGAGAGAAAATTAATCTGGGATTAATTACGGAGATATTTTATCTGGGATAAAGTATCGTCTAAAGAGAGAGAGAACGCGATTAATTTGGAATTAATCGGTAAAATAAATTTAATAGTTAAATTTGATTTTTCTATTTAATTTATTCGAATGGGCTAAAATTAATATATCGGATATATTAATATGAATTGGATTTCATTACGAAATTAAAGTTGGACTTTAACGCGAACGAACGAATTAATTTAGAATTAATTCGTGAACGACATTCGTAATATATTTGCGTCGCATCGATATTTAATTAAATTAGATTTAATTATTTAACGACGGAAGTTTGTTTAATCGGATTAAACGAAACCGAGCCGCGGCAAATGTTCGTAGAGATATTTGAATTTTGAATTCAAACATGTGGGGCCCATGAGTGGTTGGTGTACCTACCACCCAACTACCTTGTTTTACTTTTGGAAAACCATTTACCCACACCTACCAAGTTTAGGGTAAAAGGTGAAATGGTTTTACCTAAAGTATATAAACAAAATCTCTCTCTACACTTAATTGATTATTATTATTATTCATTAGATGGATTTTAGTAAACCCTAGACAACTCTTTCTCTCCCATTTTCTCTTCAAAGTCACGCCCAAGGGGCTGCTGGACTGCCTAAAATGGCGTCACTCTTGGAGGAATTTTTGTGGATTTTGTGGCAAGATCCAAGTGCTAGTACACTTCTAAGAGGCATACGAAGGTGTTAGGGAAACCCACCCATGAGCCGGGAATCATTTGACGAAGATTTGGAGCTCAAATTCTCATCTCAAAACTAAAAACAGTGAGCAGTGGACTGGTTCATTAGGCGCCACTTTGATGGAAGGAAAACAAGTTTTGTTCTTCATCAAATCGTCTCAACCGATCAATGTAAGTATTCTGCAACTTCTTTGATATGTATTTCACACATCTTCATGCTTGTTTGATGATCTTGGGACCTAGAATAAAACCAACAATGGCATCAAGAGCCTAGGTTCAAGCATGAAACTTTTAGGGCTTAAAATTGGGTATTTTGAATTTGAGCATGATTTTATGAAATTGGATGATTAAGTATGCTTAATACATGTTGTATTGAAGATTGATTGGATCAATTTCAAGAAATTGTGATTGGATCAAATTTCCTCAAAAATTATATGTTGGCCGAATGTAATAAGGTTTTGGAAATCTTGGAATTTTTTGATTTTGATTCATTGGATGATTTGGAATCATGTTGGATAATGTTAATTTGAAATTAATTGGATTGAATTTTGAATTGAACAAAAATCCCCAAATTCTTACCTTGGCCGAATGTAATATGCCCTAATGTCTTGGTACTTTTTGATTTTTGAACATTGGATGTGTATGAAATCATTCGGGAAGTTAATTCGATGTCGATTGTGAAATTAATTGGATTGAATTCAAATCGGACAAAATTATCTCCCTTGGCCGAGACATGTAGCATGGTTAATGGGTTTGATTTTTCATTAATGTGTTGGACATGTGATGATAATGATGAACATGATTAATTGGACTAATTTGATGTTTTGGAAATATTGATTTGGGTGATTAATCATGATATACACTTTAGTTAATTAAATCGGAAATTTGGAATTTGGTAATTTAATTATATGGGCCTTAAAATTGGATTTGGGCTTTTCAAGTTGTAAATGAGCTTATTGGGCTTTGTTGTACAAAGTTGGGTTTAGGCAAATTGGATTGGATCCAATAAGGCCCAAAACCACTTCCATAAAGCCCAAATGTGACTTATAAACCTTTAAAGTTTAATTGGGCCTAATGGGCCGAAATTGATTTCTTGGCTTATGGGGTTACTCCTTGATTGGGCTTTGGTTGCCAAAGCCCATGCCTTAAAGAATTAATTCAAATCCCATTGGACTTGAATTAAATTGACATTGGACGTTAATCGGTTTTGAGACCCGTTACGATTAAATTTGGAATTTAAGTCGTAAAAGGTTATATTAATAAGTGTAATATTTAATTTGGAATTAAATGATGAATTAGTATTAAATACATATTAAATTGGATTTAATGTTGTAGTTTAATTTAATTCGAGAATTCGTACTTTGAGTACTTATTCGCAAAAACGAGTTTGACTCGCGCAAAATCAAATCGTTGTTTGAACATTGGATGATCACTAATTATCAGATTAATTAATTTGATTAGATTGATTGATAACATGCTTTGTGTGAATACATGGTTGTGATGAATGAATAATATATATCGGATGGATATTAGACGGGTGGGGGCAATTTTGAAAATTGTTGTAATAAATTCGATTTATTAAATTGGACCTGCGTGTCCAGCCTTATCACCTCTATTCTCTTTGTATTCTCTTCTCACCTATTCCCCTCAATGTAAATGAGGTTTCTTTAGAAGTGTAGTTTAACGGGTAGAAGTAATACAAGTGCTAGTTTGAGAGAGAAATGGAGAGATTTGATCTAGGATCAATGTGTTAAGTATCCATCCGCATATCATTATTATTTATTTTCATATGCGCTTTATTATGTGTTTAGAATGCATGTTTAAGGGTGTATGATGATGAGACTTAAACAAAGATAATAAATTGGTAGCCAATTTGCACGCGAAAAACCCTCATCAAATATCATGCGTTTTCCTTCCATTGAGTGATTCTTACTCAAGATCCGAAACTGGAATTGGGTTGTTGGCCAAAGTCAAGCCTTTGTCCGTCGAAGATGTGTTTGAATCACGAGAGTTTTGTTCTATTTGGTGTCTTGTCCAAGTTGTGGTTTGTTGGCCAAAGTCAAGACCACTTCTTGTCCATCGACATTGATTACGAAGCTTTCCATGGTCAATGGGTCGCGCTTGACTGGGATCATTAGGTTTGTTGTGCCAAAGCCAAGGCTTAGTTGATTCAGAGGAAAAAGGTTAGGTAATACATTGGATGTATTGGCATATATAAGATATATGTTTAGGATTTGGATATCCGCCTACTGGATCTAGGAATTGGATTAGATCCAATTGATCTTTGAGATCTACCTAGTTAAATATCATACAATTTGTTGGCCAAAGTCAAGATTGTGTGTTATTTAACGGGATCCTAGCCCACTAGGAAACACGGTTTCCCGAGTACTCGACAGAGGGTTAGAGGCTCGCCGAAAAATAGTGGGAGGCAAGAATTGAATTTGCAATATTCGTTTAATTACTTGCCATACGCGCTCAACAAATATATTCGTCAATATAAATTAAAATGTTAGTTGGACTAATATTTAAATTGTTGTTTTAATAAGCAGTTGGACTGTATTATAGTTGATTATATAATTGGATTATAGTAATCAATATATTTGAATTAATTAATTCCATTTACAGTTGATTTTATAATTGGATTATAGTAATCAATGTAATTGAGGTTAATTGATTTAAATATATTTGATTGTATAGTTGGACTATAATAATCAATATAATACATAGTACCACAAATCGTTGATTAAATAGTTGGACTATTAGAATCAAGAAATGAAAGATTAGTGTTTAAAAACATAATCCTAGGTGAAAATGTATTTAAACAACTATATTTTAAATTGGGAATAATTTCAGGATGGTCCTGGAAATAATAATAAGTTACTTTATTTGATAAAATAACCTATTATGCCTAAGCCAAGAATTAAGCAAATAGTAGAGCATAATCTTTGGAAGATTTATGTGATGATAACTTAAGTGCTTAATTCGATATACTTGTCATAAATCTATGATTAGATTTAAGAAGTATTAAAATTGCAATAGATAACTCTTGGAGGGTTAAAGACTATTCTCGAGGAGATAAGTCAAACTTTGCAATTAGGTAAGTGGCGCAAGGCGCACCATACTTCAATATTCTAGAAACCAAGGCTTGGCCAAAGGCTTCTGAAATATTTGAAAGGGCAAAGGCAAAATCATTATGATCTTCTGGGAAGATAAATGACATATCCTAAAGTGACTGCAGTTTGGATATGGCAGACACGAAGGAATTAAAGAAAGGGCAAGGCTCTGACTTTAAGAATGTTTGTCAATATTATGTCTATTACTAGTATTAAAATTGGATTTTAAAATACTTAGCATGGTACATAAAATATATGGATTGATGTTCAGAATCTGCTGTGAGCAGGATACTGACTTCAAGCTGAGATTAATCTGCGAATCGGAAACGGGACGAAAGTCGCTGTTTCGACCGTAGAATCCTAAGTTTAGGAACTACCTTTGGGTAGATACTTAATTAGGAACTGTTATAATGTAACTAGTTTGACTAGAAACATTATCTTTATATCAGTGTTTAATCCGTTACGGATAGACCTTTATATTCTAGAACACTAAAGTGTTTCATTATATAAAGATGATATTGAGATAAACACATTAGATGTGAATAACAGAATTTATATTTTGAATATAAATAAATCTCAAACATATAAATGACAAATATATAGCTCAAACTGATTTGATCAGTAGAGACTTATTTGTGGCATTGTTGTCTGGGACACAATTAAACAAGACTCGTATATCCACACTTTCGAAGAGTGGGTACTAGGACTAATTTGATTCTATTCAAATAAAGTCTACGAATCTAGTTTATTAGGTAAAGTACCTAAAACACTATTTACTTGGTAATAAGTGATAGTGCCACCGATCTGTTAGCCCTATTCATAGTGAAGTAAGTGGGCCCATATCTAGCTAGGCTAGATGTGAATATGAATATTTCGTGACCTTAACGGATGTGGCATCACGTTATGGTTATGTGTTTCTTTTGAAGAACACAAATCGAAACTTTTGGAGTTTCGACACGAAATAAACAAACAGATCGTCTATAGTATTAAACCGTCGGGTAAGACCGTAATGGAAAATACTTAAGCAGTAAGTTTCAAACATACTGAAAGAGTATAGTATTCTTTCAATGAGGACTCCTCCCGAGACACGTCAGTTTTACGGTGTGTTCGTACGGAGAAATCGAATTTTGTTTGGACATGATAAGGTTAATCATGAGTCGCTCTGAGCTACCATTTCCTTCAACGGATATGCATTAACAGTGCAATACTTATTTAGAATAAGGTTCCATATAAATCTGTTTGACAGATATCATATTAGATATGAACGGGAAAGAAACCGGGTTTCTCATTCCTGATGATTTGGGTATGCTAGGCATATGTTTGGATGATACCAAACTAAAACCCAAATTGGATAAGTGCCAATTATAGGTTATCCTAGGGAAACCATAAGTATAGTACTTATGCATCTCACGAGAGAACAATATTATTGTTGCTCGCCATGCGGTTTTCCTAAAGGAATACCGATATGCAGTGGTAAGTGGGAGGATGGTATAACTACTCGATGAAAATCGGAGTAATACTGTTCAAGGCACGAAGTCCTTAATGGAACACAGATAGTTCATCAAGGATGAAACTATACCATTAATCTTCGAATACACAAGAACCGCGTAGATCGGAGAGAATCAGAAAACAACCTAGGGTATGGGTTTCTGATCTCACCTCATAAAGATGTCAATCTTGTTGAGGTAGACCAACCGACTACGTTTGAGGAAGGGAAGTGATACAAGGTATCGACTCCCTATTATGGAAAAGTGCCATGAGTCCGAAATGGATTCCATGTATACCAACTATGTTTGGACACTAGTTGATGTACCGTAAGGCATTGTGCCTATTGGTACTTAAATGTCTTCAAGGAAGACATACATGGATGGCAACATACCAACGTACAAAGCTAGGCTTTTAGCGAAAAGGTATCGTTATCAACATTGTGTTGATTACGATTTAACCTTTTACCTGTTGCCACGGTAAATCCATTTGGATAATGCTTGCTGAAATTGACATTTATGAAATGTGTCAGTTAAAGATCAAAATCGCTTTCCTTAAACGGAAACCTTTTGGAGGATGTTTATAACATCCTGACGATTTTGTCGTACCTAAACCAGCAAACAAGGTTTGCGGGTTATTCGATCCATGTTGGGTGAAGAAGCATAATGTTCTTGGAGCTGACGTTTTGATGTAATCATAATGTTTATGATTTAATTCAAAACGAAAAATATTCTTGTGTATATAAGGGGTTAGTGGGAGCGCACTGACAATGAATGTCATGTATAAAATATGATAATATTGTCATTTCTTGGAAATGCTATTCCCATAAAACAATCGGCGAAAGCTTGGCTTTCGAATAATTCTCCGTAGAATTCTTAGGAGTAACAACCTTTATTCTAGGAATAAAGATCTATTGGGATAGATTTAAAGTTGTTAACACTCTCTGAGAAATTGTACATTTAAAATGTACGTGACCTGGTGTCTCATACGCTTTGAGCGTATGGAGACACAATCAGGCCAATCCGAGTGATAGTCACTGGATTGAAGTTAAGAACATCCGTTAGTATCTCAAAGAACTAAGGATGCTGTCTTAGTCTATGGAGAAGGAGAACTTGAAGTGACTGGGATCGCTGTAGCAAGTTTCCAAACCGATAAAAATGACTATAAGTCGCAAACGGTACTGTAAAGTTTGAATACCGGAACAGTGAGTTGGAAATCTTCCAAGCAAGATATTGTTGCCGAATAAACAACAAATGCTGATTATTGCTGCAGCTGCTGAGGCAGCAATAGAAGCCATTGGGTCGATAATAAATCTAATTAGATTAGATATAGTTTCTGTTAGCAGCTGAGCTAGGCGTCAGCATAGGCTAAAGAATTAATGGTCTCATCAACGATCCAGATATATACTTCGATATTCATCTGATTCGTTCGGATCATACATCGTGGCGATGTGATGATCGTATAAATCGCGTCAGACGATAATCATGTAAATCCGCTGACGAAAACCTTTTCTCAGCAATTTGAGCGAACCGTACATAGTTCGGGTGTTAGGCACTCGAGTGACTGGCTATAGGCCAAGTGGGAGATTGTTGGACAATTATGACCCATAGCGTCACTATTTGTACAGATCATGGTGTTGTTGTACAAATTAACTATGTGACAAAGGAGGTTGCTATCTTATCATTTGTGATTAGATCACCTTAGATATATAAATGATAGGAGGTCCCTATGATTAGTTCCTGGATTGAGAATGATATGAGACAGTATCAGTCCACAAAGGATTAATCATTAAATATCCCTAGTCAGAGTATTATCGAGATTGGACATCGGTAATGCGTAAAAGACTAGTATTGCACTTGTGCACGTTGTGAGGGCATAACGGCATAGTTCTCATATATTTAAGTATTGGATACTTATGCAAGTGTAGTAGGAGGTTGTGTTTCACACGATAATACGGGAAAAAGCTTCGCTCTGGATAGACCCCCTCGGAATCACATTGGTAGTATGACTATGTGTCTATGGGAGTCCGAAATCAGGGTAGGTGTATTTGGTCTTAACCTGAGACTTGCACCGCTAATACTTACGACAATCAATATACTTTGGTTGAGGTCGTCCAGGGCTTAACCGGTTCTGTGCACGCCAATACTGGGTATATTGAGATTCGTAGAGTATTGGTGTGATGTCAAGACGGAAGTATAACTCCAGTCATAGTGGGGATGATGTCACTAGGATACGGTATTAGTGCTCTTAAGTGCTGTGCGGCCATCGGGATATTAGGACTAGGTCATGGATATCCGATTATAGAGACTATTACCAGACATCCGACATGTGCTTCGGACGGGGCAGACACGACTCCAGCCCCAGGCCTAGCACGTGACCATCCGATATAGATCGATATACACTATACGATGTATACTACGCCTGATACAGATCAATATATTCCTGTAAGGTATTTCCGGAGAATTGGTAGGCATGGCGCTTTGCTAGAAGCCACATTGTCTTGTGAATCGGTAAACGTAGTATTTGGTACGTACGTGTTCGGATATCCGATAACCGTATTTACTGCCAACATATCCGGAGATCTCATGGGTCGTTCCCAATGATACACCGATGATTATGACGCGCACTTTAAATTAATCGTCTCTCTCTCTAAATAAGGCACTTTATCCAAGATAAAGTTTTTCTCCGCAATTAATCCAAGATTAATTAAGTCCGAATCAAATATCATAGGTGAATCTTCAGGAAGCGACCCAAGAGATCTCCGGATATGTTGGCAGTAAATACGGTCGTCGGATAATCCGAATACGTACGTACCTCGTACTACGTTCTTACCGATTCACAAGACAAGGTTGGCTTCTAGCAAAGCGCCATGCCTACCCAATTCTCCAGAAATATTCTTACTGAATATTAGATCTATATCAAGCGTAGTATACCGTAGTATTGCGTACATCGATCCAGTATCGGACGATCACATGTTAGGCCTGGGGCTGGAATAGGTCTGCCCCGTACGAAACATATATCGGACATCAAGCAACTAGTCTCCTTAAATCGGACAATCCTGACCTGGTCATATTGTCCCGACGGTTGCAACCTTTTATAGAGTACTAGTTCTGTGTCCTGCGTGATCATCACCTCCATATGTCTGAAGTGATACTTCCATCTCGACATCACATCCAGTACACTACGATTCTCGATAAACCCAGAAGAGGTGTACACAGAACCGGTTAAGGTCCCCAACCACCAAAACCAAAGTTTACCGATTGTCGCAAGTACTAGCGATGTAAGTCTCAGGTTAAGACCATATACCCTACCCTGATGCGGCCTCCCATAGACACGCAGACATACTACCAATGGGATTCCGCGGGGTCTATCCAGAGCGAAGCTGTTTTCCGTACCATCGGTAAAACACAACCTCCTATCGCACTTGCATAAGTATCCAATACTTAAATATATGAGAACTATGCCGTTGTGCCCTCACAACGTGCACAAGCGCAATACTAGTCTATTCCGCATTATCGATGTCCGATCTCGATAATACTCCGACTAGGGATATTTAATGATTAAACCTTTATGGATTGATACTGTCTCATATCATCTCAATCCGGTATTAATCATATGGACTTTCGCCATTTATATATCAAAGTAAATAATATTACAAAACGGCAAAAGGCAATTTCATTTATCACATAGTTAATTTTGTACAATAATACAATATCATTTACAAACAGTGACGCTATGGGACATAATGTCTAACAATCTCCCACTTGGCCTATAGCCAGTCACTCAAGCATCTAATACCCGAACTATGTATGTGTCGTTCAAAAACTTGCTGAAAACAGCCTTCGTCAGCGGATCTGCAATGTTGTCATCTGATGTGACCTTCTCGACCCTTACATCGCCACGATGTATAATCTCCCGAATCAGATGGTAACGTCGAAGAACATGCTTGGACCGTTGATGAGACCTTGGTTCCTTAGCCTGTGCTATAGCCCCGTTATTGTCACAATACAATGGAACGGGCTCAGCTGCTAACGGAACTACTCCTAATCCGATTAGGAACTTTCGGATCCAAACTGCCTCCTTTGCTGCTTCAGATGCAGCGATGTACTCCGCTTCTGTTGTTGAATCGGCAACAGTATCTTGCTTGGAAGATTTCCAGCTCACTGCTCCGTTATTCAAACAAAAAATGTACCCGGATTGCGACTTGTAATCATCCTTGTCGGTTTGGAAACTTGCATCGGTATACCCAGATACCGCAAGTTCTCCACCTCCATAAATTAAGAAAGCATCCTTAGTTCGTTTAAGATACTTAAGGATATTCTTAACTGCTATCCAGTGACCTTCACCTGGATCGGCCTGATAGCGACTGCACATGCTCAAAGCATATGAGACATCAGGTCGTGTACATATCATGGCATACATGATCGATCCGACTGCCGAGGCGAACGGTATCCGACTCATGTTGTCTCTCTCTACCTGAGTCTTAGGACACATGTCCTTAGACAGAGAGGTACCACGTACCATTGGAACCAATCCCCTCTTGGATTGTTCCATGTTGAATCGCTTCAACACTTTATCAATGTATGTACTCTGGGAGAGTCCAAGCAGCTTTCTAGATCTATCCCGGTAGATCTTTATTCCAAGAATAAAGGCTGCTTCTCCCAGATCTTTCATGGAGAATTTTAATGAAAGCCAAGCTTTCACCGACGTTAGCATGGGAATGTCATTGCCTATAAGCAATACGTCGTCGACATAAAGGACAATAAAAGTAAGTGCTCTCCCACTAACCTTCTTGTATACACAAGGGTCATCTGCGTTTTGCACGAAATCATATTCTTTTATGATCTCATCAAAACGCTGATTTCATGACCGTGATGCTTGCTTCAATCCATAAATGGATCGATTTAACTTACAAACCTTGTTTGCAAGTCTGGTACGATAAAACCGTTAGGCTGTTGCATATAAACATCCTCCAAAAGGTTTCCGTTAAGGAAAGCGGTTTTAACGTCCATCTGCCATATCTCGTAATCGAAATATGCAGCTATTGCAAGCATTATCCGAATGGATTTAATCATGGCAACGGGTGAGAAGGTTTCGTCATAATCAATACCATATTGATGACGATACCCCTTCGCTACAAGCCTAGCTTTGTACGTTTGTACGTTGCCATCCATCTCGGTCTTCTCCAATAGGCTTTACGCCTTCTCGTGCATCAACCAGTTTCCAAACTTGGTTGGCGTACATGGAATCCATCTCGGACTTCATGGCTTCTTGCCATAATTGGAATCGATATTTTGTATCGCTTCCTCATACGTATCCGGCTCATTATCCTCAATAAGATTAATATCTACATGAGGTGAGATCAGGAACCCATACCTCTCAGGTACTGTTCTGACTCTCTCCGACCTACGCGGTCCTTGTGTATGTGAAGTTTGTGGTACAGACTCATCCCGGACGGTCTGTTCTTGTTCCGTCGTTGATTCATTGCCAGGAACAGTATCACTACGATCTTCATCGAGTTCTACTTTCCTCCCACTTACCACTGCATTTATAAAATCCTTCTCAAGAAAAAATGCTTGTAGAGCAACAAATACTTTGTTCTCTTGTGGGTGATAGAAGTAATATCCTTTGGTTTCCCTAGGATATCCTACGAAAAGGCATTTATCAGATTTGGGTTCAAGTTTGGTACCTTCCAAACGTTTAACATATGCCCAGCATCCCCAAATCTTCAGGAAAGAGAAACCTGGTTTCCTTTCTGTCCATATTTCATATGGAGTCTGTTCAACAGACTTCGACGGTACCTTATTCAAAATAAGTATAGCACTGTTTAATGCGTATCCCCAGAAGGATATTGGTAGCTCAGTGCGACTCATCATTGACCTTACCATGTCTAACAAGGTGCGGTTTCTCCGTTCGGACACACCATTTAATTGCGGTGTTCCAGGAGGAGTCCACTGTGAAAGAATACCATATTCTTTCAAGTAATCTTGAAACTCATAACTTAAGTATTCGCCACCACGGTCTGACCGTAATGTCTTAATACTCTTCCCTGTTTGTTTCTCCACTTCGTGTCGAAACTCTTTGAATTTCTCAAAAGTTTCCGACTTGTGTCTCATAAGATACACATAACCGTAACGAGATGCATCATCTGTGAAGGTCACGAAGTAGTGAAATCCACCTCTAGCCTGGCTAGACATGGGCCCGCATACGTCAGTATGAACGAGAGCCAACAGTTCTGTGGCACGTTCACCTTTACCGCTAAAAGGTGATTTAGGCATTTTTCCTAAAAGACAAGATTCGCAGACGTCATATGAATTGGGATCAAATTCGTCCAAGTACCCACTCTTCGAAAGTGTGGATATGCGAGTCTTGTTGATGTGTCCTAGACGACAATGCCACATATAAGCTTCATCTTTTAGATTACTTCTTTTGAGCCTTTTGTTTGTCATTTTAGGAGATTCATTTATATTCAAAATATAAAGACCGTTATTTGCAACAGCTGTGCAAATTTCTGCATCATTTTTATATAAATAACACCCAGTGTTCTAAATACAAAAGTGTAACCCTGCTGGGTTAACAAGGATACAGATATAATATTCCTAGTTAAACTAGGTACAAAATAACAGTTCAAAAGTTTAAGTACATGCCCTGAGGGCAGTTCTAAAACAAAAGTCCCTACGGCCAAAACAGCAACAGGTGTTCCGTTTCCGACCCGTAGATCCATCTCCCCTGACGCCAACACCCTGCTATCCTGCAGATCCTGCACATCAGTACAAATATGAGCACCACAACCAGAATCAAAAATCCAATTTTTAAAACTAGAAGTATTCATATTTATCTCAATAACAAACATACCAGAGGCGATAGCCTTGCCAGCCTTGATATCCTCCCTCTGCCCTTTGCCCATTCGGCAGTCACGTTTCCAGTGACCCCTCTTGCCGCAGTTGAGGCAGATGTCGTGAGATTTGTCCTTTGGCTTCCTAGAAGCCACTGTCAACTTGCCTTTGCCCTTGTTCTTGAACTTCTTCTTCCTCGCACCTCCAATTGCCTTGGGCCAGCCCTTGGCGCATGAGAGGTCGATGCATAATGCGCCTCGCGCTTGCTCCCATTTAGGAGTTCCTTTTCGGACTCCTTCAGCACGGACAACAACTCTCCAAGAGTGTCGTCAGTGTCCATCAACTTATAGTTGATGATGATTTGTTCCAAGTATCGGGTAGCGATTGTAATAGCATATCAATCGTCAGCTCTGCCTCCAAGACAATGCCCATCTTGGCTAACTCATCTATGTCAGCGATCATTTGAGTCCCGTGGGCCTCAACTGATGCGCCGTCTGTCATCCGGGAGCGGAAGAGTTTCCTTACTAGCTCGTACCTCTCCATCCGCTTGTTGGTGCGGTGGAGATCACGCAATCTTGCCATCATGTTATAGGGATCCAAGTCCTTGTTCTGGGCGTCTGAAATGCTGGTCATTGCAGCTAGCATAACTGACTGAGCTTGGTCACAATCGTCACTATGAGTTTTCCATAACTCTAGCTCCAGTGGCTCAGTGGGTTTAGGCGGGAGAGGTCTCTGAATAGTATACAGTACCCTCTCAGCCCCAAGCACTATCTTGAGGTTCATTTCCCAGTCGGCAAAGTTTGTCCCTTTGAAGACATTATCGCCCATGATTATGTCGCGGACATTACCCTTGCCAGTCATCTTGACAACTATAGTCCAACTATAAAGTCAACGATGTTATGGGTACAGTCAAACTGTTACAAGCAAAATAACAATATATTAGTCCAACTAATTATTAAAATATTGACGAAATAATTTTGAAAGACGCGTAAGGCTAAGTATCTGAACGAAATAGCAAATTCAATAATAGCCTCCCACTATTTTCTTCAAGTCTCTAACCCTCTGTAGAGAACTCGGGAAATCGAATTTCCTAGTGGGCTAGGATCCTGTTAAATAACACACAACCTTGACTTTGGCCAATAAAAGCTGTATGCTATTTAACTTAGGTAGATCTCTATGATCAATTGGATCTCATCCAATTCCTAGATCCGGTTAGGTGGACATCCAAGTCCGAAACATATGTATAATGTCAATGTATCCATTACATTTTCCTAACCCTATCCTCCGAATCATCTAGGCCTTGGCTTTGGCCAAAAACAAACCTAATGATTCCAGTTAAGCGGGACCCATTGACGAGGAAAGTTTCGTAATCAATGTCATTGGACAAAAGTGATCTTGACTTTGGCCAATAAAAATCACGATTTGGACAAGACACCGATATGCAACAAAACTCTCATGATTCAAGTACATCCTTGATTGACAAAGGTCTTGACTTTGGTCAAAAACAAACCAATGCCAACTTCGGATCTTGAACAAGAATCATTCAATGGAAGGATATTTGCTTAATATAAATTGAGGGATTTTTCGCGTAATTGGCAACCAATTTATTTATCTTTGTTAGGTCTCATCATCATACACCCTTAAGCATGCTTCTAAAACATCATAAAGCGCGTAAAGTAAATAATAGTGATATGCGGATGGATATATAAACAACTTGTTCCTAGAACAAATCACTCCCTTTCCTCTCCCCGCTAGCACTATTCTACTCTTACCCAATTACATAATACAATAAGAGAAACCTCATTTACATTGAGGGGAATTAGGTGAGAAGAGAATACAAAGAGATAAAGAGATAAGGCTGGACACGCAGGTCCAATTTATTAATTCCAAATTTACAATAATTCTAAAATTACCATTTCCCTTCTAATATCCATCCGATATACACTATTCATTCATCACATACATATATTTTCAAACAAGACATGCTTTTTACAACCAATCTAATCCAATTAATTAGTCTATGTTTAAGTGATCATCCAATGTTCAAACAACGGTTTGATTTTGCGCGAGTCCAACTCGATTGAGAATAAGTACATAAGGTACGAATTCGCGAATTATATCGAACTACTTATTAAATCTAATTTAATTCGTATTCAATACTAATTCAATTATTTAATTCCAAATTAAATGTTTACACTTTTAATGTGCTTTAAAGACTTAGATTCTAAATCTAATCCTATTGGGTCTCAAAGCCCAACTAACATCCAATGTTAAATTTAATTTAAGTCAAATGGGCTTTCAATTGATTTATTAAGGCTTGGGCTTTGGTCAATGTGGGTCAAACCCAATTACCAAGCCCAAATAAGGAATCACCCTTAAATGCCATAAAACCAATTTTAAGCCCATAAGGCCCAATTAAATTTTTTTAAAGCCCATTATTTATATTTGGACTTAATGGAGTGATTTAGGCCCAAATTGGATCCAATCCTTATGGCCCAAATCTACTTGGTCCAACCAAGCCCATTATGCCCAAATACAATATTAAAAGCCCATTCACCAATTAAGCCCATTAATTAAATTTTAATATTCCAAACATTAAAGTCCAATTAATTAAAGTGTAAAACCAAGATTAATATATTAAAACCAAATATTTCAAAAATACCCATTTAATTTATTAATCATCTATTGTTCAAAACATATGTCCAACATTAATTGAACAAAAATCAAGTCCATTTTCATGTCCATTATCATTCGGCCAAGTGAGAATTTTGTGGTCGATTTGTTTTTCAATCCGATTGAATTACTAATCTACGTCCCGTATACGTTTTAAGTCATCCGATGATCTTGTACACAAAAAATTCCAATACATCCAATGTTCATACCCATTCGGCCAAGGTTACATTTTGGGGAAAAATCATCCAATGCATTTTTCTCAAAATTGATTCCATATAACATCATTCTATATACATGTAAGCATACTCATTAATCAAATTTCACAAGAACATGTTTCAATCAATTTTACCCAAATTTTAACCTAAAGTATTTCATGCTTAACCATGGCTCCATGATACCATTGTTGGTTTCTATTATATGTCCCAAGGAAAGATTAAGCATATGAAATACAACAATGAATATATATTAAAAGATGAAGTATGGCGGAATCATACTTACAAAGCTTTTGTGATGAGAAGTGATGAAGAAAATCTTTGAATCTCCAAGCTTCAAGTTTTCGGCCAAGGGAGGAAGAAGAGTTGAAGCTCCAAGCTTTGTGTATTCCAAGCTCTTTGATGGTTTCCCTATCACCTCCTTTGATCCTTCAATGTGCTAGCAAATGGAGAAAAGAAATCAAATCTTCTTTGCCCTAATGGAAGTCACGGCATTGTGAGAGAGAGAGGAGAGTTGTATTGATCTTTGTTACAAAAATCAATTTATATTTATGCCATAATATTTATTAAATTAATAATAAACTTATGACACAAATCATGCAATGACTTAGAGTGTCAAACACTCAAACTCCATGCAAAACCATTGAGTGTATTGTACACTATCACCATGCAATGTATTAACAATTAAATAATGCATATAATGACATGTGTCATGTGGGCCCCCACACGTTTCCAAATGAAAGTGGGCCCACGTGCACTCACGCGTTCGGGTTCGATATTTCCGAAATACCAACTTACGTCGCGACGTTAATTAAATCGAATTTAAATAAATAATTGCGCCTAGCGAAATTATTATTTACGTCGCTAACGAATTAATTCTAAATTAACTCGTTTGCCCGAATTAAAATCTAATTTTAATTTCGCGTCGAAATCGAATTTCGATTATTATATCGAATATAATAATTTTATCGATTAATTCTAAATTAATCGTTCTCTCTCTAAATAAGGCACTTTATCCAAGATAAAGTTTCTCCGCAATTAATCCAAGATTAATTAAGTCCGAATCAAATATCATAGGTGAATCTTCAGGAAGCGACCCAAGAGATCTCCGGATATGTTGGCAGTAAATACGGTCGTCGGATAATCCGAATACATACGTACCTCGTACTACGTTCTTACCGATTCACAAGACAAGGTTGGCTTCTAGCAAAGCGCCATGCCTACCCAATTCTCCAGAAATATTCTTACTGGAATATTAGATCTATATCAAGCGTAGTATACCGTAGTATTGCGTACATCGATCCAGTATCGGACGATCACATGTTAGGCCTGGGGCTGGAAATGTGTCTGCCCCGTACGAAACATATATCGGACATCAAGCAACTAGTCTCTTTAAATCGGACAATCCTGACCTTGTCATATTGTCCCGACGGTTGCAACCTTTTATAGAGTACTAGTTCTGTGTCCTGCGTGATCATCACCTCCATATGTCTGAAGTGATACTTCCATCTCGACATCACATCCAGTACACTACGATTCTCGATAAACCCAGAAGAGGTGTACACAGAACCGGTTAAGGTCCCCAACCACCAAACCAAAGTTTACCGATTGTCGCAAGTACTAGCGATGTAAGTCTCAGGTTAAGACCATATACACCTACCCTGATGGGGCTCCCATAGACACGCAGACATACTACCAATGGGATTCCGCGGGGTCTATCCAGAGCGAAGCTGTTTTCCGTACCATCGGTAAAACACAACCTCCTATCGCACTTGCATAAGTATCCAATACTTAAATATATGAGAACTATGCCGTTGTGCCCTCACAACGTGCACAAGCGCAATACTAGTCTATTCCGCATTATCGATGTCCGATCTCGATAATACTCCGACTAGGGATATTTAATGATTAAACCTTTATGGATTGATACTGTCTCATATCATCGCAATCCGGTATTAATCATATGGACTTTCGCCATTTATATATCAAAGTAAATAATATTACAAAACGGCAAAAGGCAATTTCATTATCACATAGTTAATTTTGTACAATAATACAATATCATTTACAAACAGTGACGCTATGGGACATAATGTCTAACAGACTGATGCTCATGATATTCGGTGCGTATCAAGATAGGATCTGTCAGTCCTATGTACAGGGCATAGGCATCCTCAATGTTTACGATCTAGTAAATCCATGGCTGTGGTATCCGTCGGAAACCAGTTTCGAGTATTATTTCGTGATCGTAATTGAAAGTCGACGGTATTATACCGAACAGATTTGACGTTCTGATCTATATCCCAGGTATAATACGGATAGCCTGTGACGGAGGGATTATACGTATGCTATGACCTCGACTTGCATAGTTTAGCGAGATTATCCGTGGTTGTCATAATCCATGGGTGGGTGGATTATGGACACGAAATTGGATTTCGTGACGGATAAACCTAAACTTAGAGAGTCCCACAATATGAAGTGTACTCGTTGAGCACTTGGGTAACTCGATAAGAATAATACGGATTATTCATAATACTTCATCGGATTTAAATTAGCTAATTCGAATCGTTTAATTGGTAAACGAATTTACACATGCCGGGAAATTTTTTTTGGTCATTGTAATGTGTATTTATATTTGATACATAATTAGATTAGATACATATTAATTGGCAAATGGTAGCTTGATATTTGTAAAGTTAGTAATGATTGATTCAATTATTGTATTATTATTACTATAATTTATACATTTGTAAAGTGTTGGCTAATTATTTAAAATGTATTAATTGTAATATATGGCAAATAATTTGCCAAGTGTTACACTTTTTACCAAGCTAATTTTTATTTAATTAAAATTGAAAAATTTTGACAAAAGATATATACCATTCACGCCACTTTTCAAAGGTAAGAGAAAAAAGTTATTTTTTCTTCATTTTGGCTTTCCCTTCACTGCCGAAATATGTTCCAAAAATTGGTTCTAAAATGGTTTCAAGAATTCATGATGAAAATGAAGAAATCAAGGAAAAACGTTATGAAATTAAGTGGATTAAAGGTAATTCATCTAATCCCTTTGCTTAGAAATTTGTTTCTTGTTTCCTTGTTAATCTTATGAGATCTAGGGTTCCTTTATTTACATAAATTTTGGGGCTTTTGATTTTTGGTGGATGAATTGAAGTAATAAGCATGTGTGAAGTATGAATTTGATGAAATTAAAGTAGTTTCATTCCAATTTTGTTCAAATTGTTCTTGGACAATAAGTTACCATTCTAGAGTGTAAAAGCCACTCATTTTATGCCTAGAATTGTTCTAGAGTGATTCATATGTGTGTTGATTAATTTGATTAATCTTGGAATTTTGGATTATAAGCATGAAAATGGGTGATTTCGGTTCTGCAGATCAGATCTGTTAAAACTGGATGTTATGTGATATTTTTGATGTCTTACGAATGTAATGGATGTGTTTTGGGAGTTGGCACAATTGTCGGAAAGTGTTTCCGACTTGAAATAAGCGAAAACGGTCAAAAACGGTATTACCGGGTGGATTTTGAGCCAACCGGGTGACGGCTGTGAAAACAGTGATTTTGTCACTGTTCGGGCAGCCCACGAACTGTCCCGACACTATTGGATCTTACCTGGGCAGTTTCCATAAGTGTCGGGTAGTCGGTTCGGTTAAAAACGCATTTTAGGCCATTTAACAAATTCCTTTTACTTTTCAAAAAGCAAAAGTCAAAAAGCAAAAAGAAACTATTGCTTTTCAACTACAACATCACTATTCACATCAACTCACATCACTCAAAGTGACAAGTGATTTGACGCTTGATGTGACTAATGATTTGACGCTTGATGTGACTTGCGTGCCGCATTCGAATTCGAAATGCGAATGCGCTCGCAATCACATTCGGGCTCGGGTTCGCTAATTCCAAATTAATGAATTTTCCGTCGCGACGTAATTAAACGATTACGCCTAGAGAAATCACTATTCACGTCGCTAACGAATTAATTCTAAATTAATTCGTTCGCCCGAATTAAAATCTAATTTTAATTCCTCGTTGAAATCCAATTTCGCATAATATATCGAATATATTATTTTATCGATTAATTCCAAATTAATCGTTCTCTCTCTTTAATTAATATTTTATCCCAGATAAAATATCTCCGTAATTAATCCTAGATTAATTTTCTCTCTCTTCTAATTAATCCCAGATTAATAAAGTGCGAGTCATACATCATCGGTGAATCTTCGGGAAGCGACCCATGAGATCCCCGGATATGTTGGCATTAAATACGGTCGTCGGACTATCCAAACACGTAAGTACCTCGTACCACATTTATACCGATTTACAAGACAAGGTTGGCTTCTAGCAAAGCGCCATGCCTACCCAATTCTCTAGAAATATCCTTATAGGAATATGTGATCTATATCAAGCGTAGTATACCGTAGTATTGCGAATTTCGATCCAGTATCGGATGTTCACGTGCTAGGCCTGGGGTTGGAATTGTATCTGCCCCTTACGAAGCACATATCGGATGTCTGGTAACTAGTCTCTATAATCGGATATACATGACCTTCTCATAATATCCCGATAGCTCGAGCATTTAAGAGAACGAGTTTCGTATCCTACGTGACCATCATCTCCATATGACTGGAGTGACACTTCCGTCTTGACATCACACCCAACACACAACGATTCTCAATATACCCAGCATTGGCGTTCACAGAACCAGTTAAAGCCCTGGACGACCTCAACTAAAGTATATTGATTGTCGTAAGTATTAGCGGTGCAAGCCTCAGGTTAAGACCAAATACACCTACTCTGATTGCAGACTCCCATAGACACATAGTCATACTACCAATGGGATTCCACGGGGGTCTATCCAGAGCGAAGCTGTTTCCCATACCATCGGTAAAACACAACCTCCTATTACACTTGCATGAGTATCCTATACCCAAATATATGAGAACAATGCCGTTGTGTCCTCACAAACGCGCACAAGTGTAATACTAGTGTTTTACGTATTTATCGATGTCCAATCTCGACAATACTCTAACTAGGGATATTCAATGATTTATCCTACGTGGAATGATACTGTCTCATATCATTCTCCGTCCAGGAACAAATCATAGAGACCTCTCATCATTTATATATCTAGGTGATCTAATCACAAATGATAAGAGTGCAATCTCATTTGTCACATAGTTAATTTTGTACAACAACACAATGATCTGTAAAAATAATGACGCTATGGTTCATAATTGTCCAACAATCTCCCACTTGGCCTATAGCCAGTCACTCGAGTGTCTTACACCCGAATTATGTACGATTGGTTCAAATAGCTGAGAAAATGCTTTCATCTGCGGATTTTCATGATTATCGTTTGATGTGATTTATTCGATCATCACATCGCCAGGAAGTATGATCCGAACGAATCAGATGAATAGTCGAAGTATATATATATCTGGATCGTTGATGAGACCATTAGTTCTTTAGCCTGTGCTGACGCCCAGCTCAGCTGCTAACAGAACTATATCTAATCCAATTAGATTTGTTATTGACCCAGATTACTTCTATTGCTGCCTCAGCTGCTACAATTAACCCGCATTTGTTGTTTATTCGGTAACAGTATCTTGCTTGGAAGATTTCCAGCTCACTGTACCGTTATTCAAACTGTATAGTACCGTTTGCGACTTTTAGTCGTCTTTATCGGTTATTGGAAACTTGCTACAGTGACCCCAGTCACTTCAAGTTCTCCTTCTCCATAGACTAAGACAACATCCTTAGTTCTCTAAGATACTAACGGATGTTCTTAACATCAATCCAGTGATTTTCACTCGGATTGGTCTGTTTGTGAATCCATATGCTCAAAGCGTATGAGACACCAGGTTCTTGTACATTTTTCAATGCACGGTTTCTCGGAGAGTATTTTGAAAGCCAAGCTTTCGCCGATATTTATTTTATGGGAATATCATTTCCAAGAAATGACATATTATCATTATTTTATAGGACAGCCACTTTCAGTGCGCTCCCACTAACCCTCTTATTTACACAAGAATCATTTTCGTTTTGAATTAAATCATAAATCATTATGATTACATCAAAATGATAATTCCAAGAACCTAATGCTTGCTTCAATCCAATCATGGATCGAATAACCTGCAAACCTAGTTTGCTTGTTATGGTTCGACAAAACCATCAAGATGTTGTAAACATCCTCCGAAAGGTTTCCTTTTCAGGAAAGCGATTTTCCCGTTATGCTGCCATATTTCATAAATGAAACATGCAGCATTTGCAAGCATTATCCAAACAGATTTACGGTGGCAACAGGAAAAAGGTTGAATCGTAATCAACATAATGTTGATAACTCTACCTTTTCGTTACAAGCCTAGCTTAGTACGTTGGTATGTTGCCATCCATGTATGTCTTCCTAGAAGAATTTTAAGTACCAATAGGCACAATGCCTTACGGTACATCAAATAGTGTCTAAACATAGTTGGTATACATGGAATCCATTTCGGACTTTATGGCACTTTGCCATAATAGGGAGTCGATACCTTGTATCACTTCCTCATACGTAGTCAGTTGGTATTCCTCAATAAGATAGACATCTTTATGAGGTGAGATCAGAAACCCATACCCCAGGTTGTTTTCTGACTCTTTCCGACATACGCGGTTCTTGTGTATACGAAGATTAATGGTAATAGTTTCATCCTTGATGAACTATTTGTGTTCCATTAAGATTCGGTGCCTTGAACAGTATTTCTCCGATTTTCATCGAGTTATACTATCCTCTCACTTACCACTGCATATCAGTATTCCTCTTAGGAAAACCGCATGGTGAGCAACAATCTAATTGTTCTCTTGTGAGGTGTATAAGTACAATACTTATGGTATCCCTAGGATGACCTACAATTGGCACTTATCATATTTGGGTTTTAGTTTGGTATCATCCAAACATATGCCTAGCATACCCAAATCACCATGAATGAGAAACCCGATTTCTTTCCCGTTCATATCTAATATGATATCTGTCAAACAGATTATTATGGAACCTTATTCAAAATAAGTTCTTGCACTGTTTAAAGCTTATCCGTTGAAGGTAATGGTAGCTCAGAGCGACTCGTGATTAACCTTATCATGTCTAACAAAATTCGGTTAATCCGTTCGGACACACCGTCAAACTGACGTGTTCTGGGAGGAGTCCTCATTGAAAGAATACTATACTCTTTCAAGTATACGAAAAACTTATTGCTTAAGTATTTTCCATTACGGTCTTACCGTGACGGTTTAATACTTTAGCTGATCTGTTTGTCTATTTCGTGTCGAAACTGTGAAAGTTTCTGATATGTGTTCTTCAAAAGAAACACATAACCATAAACGATGCCATATCCGTAAAGGTCACGAAATATTCATATCCATATCTAGCCTAGCTAGACATGGGCCCACTTGCTTCACTATGAATTAGGGCTAACAGATCGGTGGCACTAGCACTTTTACCAAGTAAATAGTATTTTAGGCACTTTGCCCAATAAACTAGATTCGTAGACTTTATTTGAATAGAATCAAATTAGTCCTAGTACAAACTCTTCGAAAGTGTGGATATACGAGTCTTGTTTGATTGTGTCCCAGACAACAACCCCACAATTAGTTTCTTCTGATCAAATTAGTTTGAGCTATTTATTTGTCATGTTATATATTTGAGATATTATTTATATTCAAAATATAAATTCTTTTATTCACATCTAATGTGTTTATCTCAATATCATCATTATATAATAAAATACTTTAGTGTTCTAGAATAAAAAGGTACACCCGCAGCGGGTTATACACTGATATAGAGATAATGTATCTAGTCAAACTAGTTACATTATAATAGTTCCTTAATTTAAGTACTAACCCGAAGGTAGTTCCTAAATTCATGTATCTACGGTTAAAACAGCGACTTTCGTCCCGTTTTCAATTCACAGATACATCTCAATAGAAGTCAGTATCCTGCTCATAGCAGATTCTGAACATCAGTACATATTTATGTACCACACTAAGTATCTAAAATCCAATTTTAATACTAGTTGTGAACATATTTATGACAAACATATTTGAAGTCAGAGCCTTGCTCGTCTTCAATTCCTTATTAGGATATGTCCTTTTATCTTCCCAGAAGATTGTAATGATTTTGCCTTTGCCATTTTCATATTCCAGGAGCCTTTGGCCAAGCCTCGGGTTTCTAGAATATCGAAGTAAAGTGCACCTTGCGCTACTTGCCTTATTGTAAACTTTGACTTTATCTCCTTGAGACTAGTCATTAATTCTCCAAAAATTATTTATTGCAATTTTTACTTCTAAAATCTAATTTTAGATTTAGGAAGATCCTTCAATTTCAGTATCATACTTTAAGAATCTAATCCTTAGTTCTGATAAGGAAATTAAGGAGTCTATATGACAAGTATAATGGATTAAGCACTATAATTATCATTACATGAATATTCCAAATATCATGTTCCACTTATTTTCTTAACTCCAGGCTTAGGCTTAATATGTTATTTTATCAAATAAAGTAACCTGTTATTTTTCCAGGACCATCCTGAAATAATTCCCAATTTGAAAATTATAGTCGTCTAAATACATTTTCACCCAGGATTATGTTTTAAACACTAATATTTCATTTATCTTAATTCCTAATAGTCCAACTATTTAATCAACGATTTGTGGTGCTATGTATTATATTGATTATTATAGTCCAACTATACAATCAAATATAATTTAAATCAATTAACCTCAATTACATTGATTATTATAGTTCAACTATAAAATCAACTGTAAATTGAAATTAATTAATTCAAATATATTGATTACTATAATCCAATTATATAATCAACTATAATACAGTCCAACTGCTTATTAAAACAACAATTTAAATATTAGTCCAACTAACATTTAATCAAACGACGAAATAATTTGTGATTGAGCGCATATGGCGAGTAATTGAATGAATACTGCAAATTCAATTCTTGCCTCCCACTATTTTTCGGCGAGCCTCTAACCCTATGTCGAGTACTCGGGAAACCGTGTTTCCTAGTGGGCTAGGATCCCATTAAATATCATACAATCTTGACTTTGGCCAAAAAATTGTATGATAATTAACTAGGTAGATCTCTAAGATCAATTGGATCCCATCCAATTCCTAGATCCGGTAGGGAGACATCCAAGTCCGAAACATATATCATATATATGCCAATACATCCAATGTATTACCTAACATTTTTCCTCTGAATCAACTAAGTCTTGGCTTTGGCACAACAAACTTAGTGATCCCAGTCAAGCGCGACCCATTGACCATGGAAAGCTTCGTAATCAATGTCGATGGACAAGAAGTGGTCTTGACTTTGGCCAACAAACCACAACTTGGAAAAGACACTGATATAGAACAAAGCCTTCGTGATTCAAACACATCTTCGACAGACAAAGGCCTTGACATTGGCCAACAAACCAATGCCGTCTAGGATCTTGAGTGAGAATCACTCAATCGAAGGAAAGACGCTTAATATTGAACGGGGGTTTTTCTCGTGCAAATTGGCAACCAATTTATTATCTTTGTTAAGGTCTCATCATTATACACCCTTAAACATGAATTCTAAACACATAATAAAGCGCATATGAAATAAAATAATAATGATATGCAGATGGATAGTTTAAATTGATCCTAGATCAAATCTCTCATTTTCTCTCTCCAAAGCTAACACATTTATTTACTTCTACCCGTTACACTACACTTCTAAAGAAACCTCATTTACATTGAGGGGAATAGGTGAGAAGAGACTACAAAGAGTATAGAGGTGATAAGGCTGGACACGCAGGTCCAATTAATAAATCAAATTTATTACAACAATTTCTAAAATTGCCCCACCCATCTAATATCCATCCGATATACATTATTCATGCATCGCAACCATGTATTCATACAAGCATGTTATCAATCAATCTAATCAAATTAATTAATCTGATAATTAATGATCATCCAATGTTCAAACAACGATTTGATTTTTGCTCGAGTCAAACTCGTTTTACGAATAAGTACTCAAAGTACGAATTCTAGAATTAAATTAAACTACAATATTAAATCCAATTCAATTTGTATTTAATATTAATTCACTATTTAATTCTTAATTAAATATTACACTTTTAATTAATGAACCTTTTACGATTTAAATTCCAAATTCAATCGTAACGGGTCTCAAAGCCTGATTAACGTCCAACGTTTATTTAATTAAAGTCCAATGAGTTTTAATTAATTTCTTAAGGCGTGGACGTTTGGTCAAATCGGGTCAAACCGATAACCAAAGTCCAATCCGGGAGTTGCCCCATAAGCCTTTAAATTAATTTTGGCCCATTAGGCCCAATTAAATAATTAAGGTCCATTAAGTCATAATTGGAATTTATGGATGCGGTTTTGGGCCCAATTGGATCCAACCAAATTGGCCTAAACCTAACTTGGTACAACCAAGCCCAAAAGCCCAATTACAACCTATAAGGCCCAATTTCCAAAAACAAGCCCAATTAATTAACTTATAAAATTCCAAATTCCATAATTAATTAACCTAAGTGTAATACACAATTAATCACCCAATTAACATTTCTAAATCATCAATTAGCATAATTAATCATGCACTTTAGCAACAAATAGTGTCCAACACAATTTATCAAAATCAAACCCAATTTACATGCTTAAAGTCTCGGCAATTAGGGTTTTTTTTTTTTTAATCTGACTCGGTTTCAATCCAATTGAATCCACAATCATCATTTCCCAAATCAATTCAACTCATCCAATGAATTAAAATAAAAAAACACAATGAATTTCAAAAATTCAAAGAATTCTGCCAAGCCTTTAATTTGAGGAAAATTGTCCAATTCAAATTCAATCCAATTAAACCTCAAATTAACATTACCCAATTGTTTTAAGTCATCCAATGATCAAACAAACAAAAAATCACCAAGAAATTAGGGCTTCAATTTTCGGCCATGCCCAAAAATTGGGGAAAACTTTATCCAATCAAATTTCATGAAATTGATCATGCACAACTTCAATTAATCAACATACAAGCATACTTAATCAATCAATTTAACCAAATCATGCTTCAATTGATTTTACCCAATTTCAAACCCTAACTTTTTCATGCTTGATAAAATCGCAAGATACCATTGTTGGTTTCTAGATTAGGTCCCAAGATCATGAAATCAAGCAAGAAAAATGCATGAATACATCAAAGGAGAATGGCGGAAAACATACTCACAATGATTGGTTTGGATGCTTCAAGAAACACAAGCCTTTTCTTCATCCAATATGGCTCAGTAATGGCTCCCCTAGGTAGTGGACTGCTCGGTT